>CM030370.1:88517085-88933798 GCA_003604175.2 Clonorchis sinensis | reverse complement strand
AATGGGTGGTAGCTGTCCCATTGGCTGCGTAGATTTTTCCCTTGCTACAACAATCCCGATATTTCAAGGCTGTCAACTTGCTTTCCGGATGCTGGTAACTAGCTATAAAATCAGAAAGCCGGGAGAAAACAGCGTTTGCAATTGAAGACAAACAATACTTATTTGGACAGATGCAGTCTGGTTTGCCGAGGACACCACTCACTTTCAGGCACTTGACTGTTGTGAAATCTTGCTATGTGCGAGAAGATGTCGCCTTTTATAGCCATTTGGAACCAGAATACGCTGTCCACCTAGAATCCTTATTGAAGCGCATACAAAAAGCTGGTCTGCACACAAATGAATCCAAGAGACAGCTCGTTTGAAGTCCGGTGAAATTGCTCGAGCACAAAATGTGCCAGGGAGGCTTTAGCCCACCGGCGGAAAAGCTCGAGGTTATTGATCATTTCTAGCAAGCACTTGAGCCACGTAGAGTTAAGCTCTAACCCCAACAGTCAGGTCTTTCCGATGGAGGTATACCAACAAATTCGGCACCATGAAAGCAATAATAATAATTATATAATGAAATTTTACGGACAACAAATCATGGGAATACACCAGCTTCTATACACCCGTTTAAGAATTGCTAATTTCACCGGTGATCCCGAATTTCAAACCGACTCGAAGCAAGGTGGACACAAGATGGCGGAACCCATGTATTTATTTAGAAATACGTACAACCACACGGTCAGAGTGTGGTTTACCTTCAGGTCAGTAGAAGACGGGCAGTATTGGATGACAACGGAAGCCAGAAACGGGGAATCAAGTTGTTCACGATAACAACTGAAGAAAAGGTTGAACGCCAGGAATGTGCAGTCTTTAATTCATATCGGCCTTCACGGCACTTTCTGGGATGAGCGGTATACCACGGTCAGTATGTCATGGATTTCAACACGAATTCCGATCCACTGTATGCCTCGCTGCGTCAAATAGGAAGTCAGAATGGACATAAGAAGAGCACAGTCATGCGAACGAATTAAAACACTGATGCCGGATCAGCAACTGACCTTCAGACATCCCAGGTTCGGAAAGATGCTTACCTTAACAACGGATGTTGTTGATTGATGTATACGCGAGGTTCCGAATCAGAGGAATGGAGTCATTTGATATGCTAATCGTGTCCTTACAAACGTTCAGCGGATCTACTCAACCATTGGAAATGTTTAGTGGTCGCCTGGGCCCTGCACAGATGGAGACCGTATTTGCCGCCACAACGGTTTCCCGTCAAGACCGACCACACCCCCGTGAGTGGTTCAGAGACACCAGATACACCCGCGAAAATATCGCGCGCAGCACGTTCTGGGTAAAAAGAACTCCCCGACCGATCGGCCGTCGAGACTAACGACTGGAGATGAGGCCCCAAAGATCGTGGTCAGCGTCATTAGCCTAGTCGTTGAATTTGATCTCGGAACGTTGGTGCAACCACGTGATACAAACGGCTGATAAAGCTTTTTTGTACAAAAATTGTACTGTGAATGCGGAGGAAGATAGAGAAATGGGAACGTTTCAGGAACCCCCTGAGCCCGAAGGAAGCTTGCGTAACATCCTGGAACACCAACGATCTGAATGTCGTACTGCCTCAGACACCTGGCGTCTTCAGATGGAAGGAGACCATCAAACGGCACGAAATGACACACACAGGATGCATCAAGACATACAACTTAGTTCGGCAGGGGGCCTACTGTCCAGGGATCAGAATCAAGGTGATGGACTAGGTGGTGGCCTGTAATCTGTGAAATTGGATAGGGCAGAGGCACCACATCGCATAGAACCCATGAATTTTCAACAGCTTGGAGTACTCTCACAGAATTCTAGTAGAAAGCTTTCAGCTATTTTCCTTTGTGTCTTTTAGTCTAATGCACCTTTGTTTACTTAATAGGCAACCGGCGCATTTACCCAAGGATACCTGTACCGTTGTATCCTGAAGATTCGAGTTGTCGAGCATTTCGGAATAAAGGTAACGCGCTTCTTTCCTCAAATTTAGGCATGCTGTATGGGGCTATTGCTGTTATTTAGCTCACAGAAACGTCCTGTGTGGAACTTTCAATTCAGTAGTGGCGCTGTTAGCAATGGACGATGAAGTCCGATGAACGGATACCGATAAGTTGTGGCACGGTTAAGAGAAAGTGGACTATATTAGACTTACTGGAGCCCTCGATAGATCAGAAAAACATCAGTAATAGATCCTGCATGGCGATAATTTTGTTGCCCGGCACACACTTTTGAGGGCAGAAAGAGCCGTTCTGTGTGGACTGAACTGAAAATCCGAAGAACATTAGCTGGTGTACTTTAACGACCACCCCAATATTTTCTCAATTCACATTCTGGATTTTTATTATTTCAAGAACTGACACCTACCGGGCAAGCTTATGGGAATCTAAAACTGCCCATATCGGGCTTAATAAGAATGCAGACGCAGCGGTGTTCGCTTGGCCAACCTTTATTGAAAACGTGCCCACGACAATCACTAATAGGCTATCTCCAAATTTTTGACGTAAATGGCAGCAATCGGCAGTTGGCGATACGGCAACCAGAGATTTGGCTTTTTTAATTTAAATCGTTCCTTATGCCTCCGTGCACCATGATTTCCTCACAATGCCCACTGGTGTACGGCTTTAACGCTAACCATAAAGCAGCTGAACTCCAGCTGCTGTGGGCATTCCCTCAGGCATGACCGTAGTTGTACCGTTGGAATGAGGGCATGACTGACGTCAGTCGTGTGTGCCCACCAGTGCGCAGATGCGCCGCAGCCACATAAATACTGGGCATTATCCGACAATGATGATGCCACGTCCAAACTGTCACAGCCTAAATGCAGTGGACACTGGGGACGGAAACCACTTAGGGGGTTTTCTCCAGCTTTTAAGGAACATAAGACGTCAAGGAGTTCATGTCGTTTGAAATCGGAGATGGCGGATAAAACACTTCGGGGGACGAACACTAACGGGTCTTATCTGGCACGTGAAAACAAACTGGAACTTGTGAAAAATGAGAAATAAGAACAGTAAATCCGTATAAGCAACATTATTTCAGTGGTCTGGCTGGCCGATTTGAACTGAAAATGGAAATCATTGCTAAGGATTTGGGGCCTTGGTCATTGCAATTATTGGGCAAGATAACGAAAAGTTCCGGGGGATGATGACATAGAGGAGTTCACGATATAAATTATTGGTAGCTGGAATCTAAGAATCACGGCGTACTGTGAAACTGCAAACACTCACGGGTGACGCCGTTGGAGCGGAGTCAGGTATAGAAGTTCCCTGGGATGGTGAGGCAGTGCTACCGCATAGGAATAGGAACTGTAAATAAAATCAGTGAATTCGTAGAGGGGAAAGCTGAAGGTGCAACGAGATGGTTTACCGCTGAGGACGGGGTTGAATGGATTGGAGCGCAGTCGTCCCAGAGGTGGTTGGGGCCAAGTAAGCAGTGTGTTCCGATTTACAACTAGGGTTCCGAGAAGCTGAGGAGAGAGCTCATAATATAGAGCGGATAACTGCGGATGTGTCTTCATAATGATTTTAGCAGTTCTAGCACCTCACTGCACTGATATACTTCGGTTTCTGGATAGCCCCGTAACGCATGGTTTAGGTGATCAGACTAGGGGTTTGTAGTTCTGTGCGCAGCCGGATTTTTGGCCAGCTAAGAGGAATCACACAGGTGAACCAAAGTCGATGCGGGATCACAGGTAGCTTTGGTTCAGTTTGAGATCCATGTAGGTGCGAAGCAGAGAATGAATGGGTGGACCACGATAAAACAAGGAGTTCGGATCAGGTTCCACGAAGCTTGAAGCCTGGCATGGGGGGTGAATGGGATGAGATCAGTAAAGCCTGGTGAGCGTGAGGAAATATAGTATAACATGGAGTTCACTATTTGAAAATAACCTAGGGTTTATTGCGGTTAGGGGGCTGATGGTAATTTTTCGAATAGGCCGAGACTGGGCGGATCTGCGCCAATTAACCTAGCAAACAAGGACTGGCTAAGATCGCCAGCACAATGCTGATATGTTGCAAGAGGCATAAGACAAACCGGTGTAACTGTGATTCCGTTTGGCGACTGCGGATCTCACCCAAGTAGCTTTCTTGAACTCTAGTTTTACGCACTCGTAAAAAATGAAAATACGGCCTTGGTTTCGTTAAAACCTGACGGTTGGAACCCCAAAAATGCAAGCAATCGACCTCCTCCGACCAATTTTTGCGGTCGAATTGATGGAGAGTAGCTACTCCCTGGGCTGGCAGAGATCTACAAGGGCCTATGGATAGCAGGCCCAAAAAGCCAAACAGAGTTATGGTAGTAATCGTGCTTTTATAAATTATAGGTCGTACCTAGGTCAGAAAAGCCGCCACACATAAAAGCATTTGCGTTGCAGATCAAATTTCAGTGAGAGGAAACATTCAGGCTCAAAATATTGGGAAGGCAAAAACAGGTGGCCCATAACAAAATTTATGTCATGTGATGAGTTGGAGCGTTTAAAATTTTATAGAGGAAACGTCGGGACACAAGGCCATTGTTCGCGGTTCTTGTTAACGGGTAGAAAGTTAGAAAGACGTCAGTCCGGAACAACGGCGGATTTCTTCCTGTGTATAAAGAGTTTCTACAATAAGGGGATGTCAGGGAGACATGCAGTACCTTGACATGATAGACAAATTGCAAATCGGAATCGCAAGTTTCACACGAAGTTATCCGGAGTCCAAAAGTTTTTTATGGTAATGCTCAGCCGAACATGTGGCCGATAAAACAAGTAACAGCTTACAATAACGGTGAATGGGGTTTAGAGATGAGAAGTACCTCGGTGTGTTAAGGTCCCCCTTATTCAAGACACTAGGTTTTGTCACCAGTTTTGAAGTAATCATGACTAAGTTGCTGCAATGGGCAGCCATAGCAATAGCTCTGTCCAGCAGCATCCGGAAGGCATGTAGAGGATTACGTGCACGTCCTTCATGGCCGTTTGTAGCCGCTCCTTACAAAACTGCTCAAATGTACCCTGCCAGAGGGAATAGTTCCTCCAGTCCCTCCAGTTAGAGAGTCGCGACGAATACATGGGTCAGGGCTTTAGCTCTGTGAACAGCTATCGACCCAGTAGCCAAATATTGTACCAGTTAACAGCATGAGGAGGTTTTTGAAGTGGAAAATATGATACTATATGTTGAATTATGATACGTAAGACTCTGTCCAGCACGACTTTGTCAAGTTCGGTTATGCCCATCAACCATCTACTGACTCTGTATTTTGTAGCAGAGCTCAGTGATCAACATGGTCAAATAGGTCTCTGGTACCTCGGATTTGAAAATTTTTTCGACTATTTTAATAATCGGTTACCGCCATCCAAGTCACACACTAACTGCACAGCGATTTGCGAAAAATTCGTGGGATTGCCCAGTGGAGAATGATGAGTTTGTGGGAGATATCAAACTATGAGAAAGCTACCTGGAAGCGAAGATTTTAAGGCGAAATATGAGGACTTCGCAAATGTCACATGTAGCCTTCTTCGTACTGACTTAAAAATCCATCTGATCTGTTGCTATAGGAATGCAGTGGTTATTAGAGCCACGACTTCCGGCCTCACTAAATACCTGGCCACCAGACCAACTTGCAATCCTTTTCATCAGGTTTATGCCTTCTTGACATGAATCCTGGACCCAGCTCTATATCGGAAAAGGTTCACACACCCATGGATTTCTAATCGAGGCTGAACCACTTGAATTTCTTACTTGAACTAATCCATTCGTTTGTTCACACCACACCCATGTTGATGGTAACCGCAACTTTTCGACCGTTACCATGAAGGTTGAGATATATGGTCTCATAAAGAAGGAACCTTTCCAGAAGGCACTGTATTGTGCACAAGTACGTGGAAATAAAGTGATCGAATGAAGAAGGATCTCTATGAAGCCCACCCAAAAATATTTCAGAAACCTGAAATACATGGTCTACTAGAATTTGACTGGACAGCATACTTGTTCGTTAAAAAAAGAGTGAGTGCCGTCAAAGCACTGACAAATGACTTAAGGAGCTGGGTGGGCGATACTGGAAATATACGTCACCAGTTCTTGTCATTTTGAACAACGAAGTACTGGGATCAGATGAAGACTTCAGAAAGTGGGCTGAAGAGAACCATAGTTGCTATGACTACCGTCCATTAGCACTATATTCAACGCTTGGTAATGAAGCTTACATTAACACGCTGTATGAGAGAAACGTAAGTTTCGAAACTTAATCGCCTCTAAGTAGACTTTAGCGCATCTTCGTATCGATGCTAATAACCATTGGTGGTGAAAGATGTGGACCTTTGTTGTTTGAGGTAAGTTATATTATCCTTCCGAGCCACAGCAAAGCTTTATTCCGATATACTGCCCAAAACCTGTGAAAACTTCAGAGCACTGTGTACCGGAGAAAAGGGTCTTGTCCCCAAGAATGAAGTGGAGTCGTATAAAATGCACTATAAGGGAACGTTGTTTTTTCGACTAGTGAGAAACGGGTGGATTCAAGGTGGAGGTAATTGCGACGCATGTTTAACACAGTTTCTCAGACGTTCTGCACAGTAGGGGTAATGATGGCTGTTCAATATATGGGAGAACCTTTGAAGGTGAGCAAATGTTTCGCAAATAAAACAAACACCAACTTCAGCTGACAGTGTTAATTGAAATAGGGACTGCGAAAGCACAGGGGCACGCATAACGCTTAGTTGTTCCTTTTGGAATTTCGTGTGCAGTCCATTGATCCCAGTCTCAGGTTTGCCTATTCGGAAAGGATTGGACGGTATTCTCGCACGTATGACTGTACTCAGTCTTGTGACTGTGCTCACGGTTTTCGGGAGTATTCGCGTGTGTCCGTATTCGTGTCTCTGTGGCTTAACCTACAGATTATACCTCAAGTGCTTGTCCTGTCACCAGCTATTTTGCATTGCTAACGATGGCTAACAACGCGTGGCTGACACGATAGTCTGTTCTAGCTGTTCCGCAGGTTCTCAACTGTGGCTGTGAGGCAGCTTCGGCTACCATTCAGAAGATAGGGGTGTTAGGTTCTACGCAGACTCGAACGTAGTAAATTGAAGATCAGAGTAGCATCTTAGACTTTCCGGTATTCTAGACTGAGTGGTGTTTTATTAAACACCAGGCATACTGGACTGAAATTCCATGACTATTCTTGCATTGATTTCAGTCACATCACTTCAAGTACCGCGTAGCAAAGAGATCCTGGAACTGCGTATGTCCAAATGAGCCTGAATAATGACGTTTAGTGTTCGCATTAACAAAGCAAACCAGTCTTTGAAGCTACGGCACAAGTTTCGCACTAAACGCCTCTCAACCATGAAGTTTTACTCGTTGTCTCCAAGTTCGACCGTCTGAGAGACAACTGGGGTTCAAACTGGGGGGTCAAGTGTTATTTCATTTCGGGTCGCTGTTCAGTTCTGAGGTTTAGAGACATTGTCCGACATGGCACAGTCGCGCCCTCAATGGCATGTGCATCCAAGTAACTGCCTTCAATGCATAGCTCCCTTCCTACACTTAACAGTCCTACATTTGGGCACCAATTTATCAGCTCCCGCCTCCACACCGGAGCTACTTCCCTCATCTCCCTAAATCATCGGTGAAGGAAATTGTGGCAGCTAAAACCATTGTACGACAAGTACGCAGTTCTTACAGTTGACAATGAATGAATGAAATGACAGAGGTCACTCGGTTAATTTGGCACAATGAGGTAATATAATCCCAAGGAACGTTGCTGTCTTCAACTGAAGCCCAGACCTCTTTCTACTGCAGAGACTAGTGTGCTTGACTGAAAGTATGAGCTGGTTGTTCAGCAGACTGACCATGCTGAAACTTATTCATGTGTTCCTTTTCATACAACTAACAACTCTTTGAGAACAGCGGTTTATTTTGAACCCTTAAAAGTGGTTAATCTAACAAAACAAATTACATTACGTGCGGTGCGCTCCATATCATTGTACAAGCCAGGAGCCTGGCCGCCGTGCGCCGAGGACGTCAAAAGACTTTCAGCGTTTGACCGTCGAAACTTCCGGAGCACTGCTTCAGTCTGATAGGAGCCAGGGGAATTCAAAAAATGACTTGGCAGCAAAGTATGGAAGCCGTTAACAGCAAACTCAGTTGCGCTGGCCGTTGCCGTCTCGCTGGATGGGGATCCCGAGGCGGGCCACATCAATGGTTAGTCATTGTCGGACACGGCCCAGTCGCGGCCTGAATGGCGCTCATGCATTCAAACTATTGCCTACGATGCATAGCTCCCCTCCCAATTTCACCAATTAAGAGCTCTCTGACAACTCTGTATTTACAGAACAATTAAATCAGCTACCACCTCCAATGCACAGCTGTCTACTCCACCTCCCCTAATCGCCGGTGAACAAAATTGCGGCAGCTATAAAAACTGTACGGCAAATGCGCGGTTCTTAATGCTGACGATGATGACAGGCATATAAGTAAAATAAAAGCTTCGTATGGCCGTTGTGGTCAAGCACTTTAGGAAATTTGCAACAGATTATATCGCTGTGTTTGCGTTTGGCCTTAGTCAAAACTTCTGGAGCAACAAACGTCAGCTCCTCTGAATTTCCTCTTAACGAAAGCAACTGGGTCTTCATATTTTCTGATAATCCGAAAGGTTGCTACCAAAATTAGAAGTTTTTCGAAATCTACTGTCCTCGGTTGTCTCACTGGCTAACGTTATTTACATATCAAAAGTCAAGTGTGAATGTACCGACTGGGTTAATACAAAAACGGATAATTGTGATAAACGCCCAGAAACCTCAAAGGTTCTGAAGCAAGGGGCAGCTTATGCGTAAAAGAATCTCACTTTTTTTACGGCAAACGGGTTGTTGCTGGGGCTCAAAACCATCTGGAAAATTACTGTTTAACAGCCATTTGCGATGGCAGTGGAAATGGTCAGTTACCAAATGAAGAACCACCCTTGAGCTGGATGTCTTAGAGACATGCTTCCAACTGCCTGAAATAGGTCCGAAGATTAAGTTCACAAGTACAACTGTGTTGAAGTGTAATTATTTTGGCAGAATGGATTTATAGGTGCAACTCGTGCGTAGCATGTAGCCAGTTATTATTAGCGACTACCTACACAAACTATAAAGTTTCGATCAGGTACTATGCCTCGCGAATAGTCGTATACTGAGAGAAATGCTGGGTGAAATCACACTTACAGACCAGCCAATCGATGTGGACTGACTGGGGACGAGTCGAGAAGACCGGGGTTTTTTGCCAACATCCGACACCTAGTGATCCGGCGTGACATCTGTTTGTTCGCCGAAGACAGAGTACAAGCTGCGCCGGTGCGGTGAACACTGGATTATTGATAGTAAGGTGCTATCCACGCGCAGAGGACGTAGGAAAGCTGTCGGTGTTTGATCATCGGGGTCTCCCATGCATCACTATGCTCTAGAGTGAACGTCGGATGACCAGTGTTGAGGCAAGTCAGATGGTTTTAAAAAGGAATTCTCCCACGATCGATGAAATACTCATACTTCATAGGTCACGCTGTTTCGGACATGTAGTCAGCAATTAAGATGACCGTCTATTTCGCACAGTCCTTAGTGAGTAGAAACCATCGGGTGGTGGACACCCAATGACCTGGCGACTAACCAGTAAGATAATTAGGGTCGACAACTACCGCCGTCAAGAAGCGGGGCTCGGCTGATCAGTGGCTAGTGACAGACAAATATGGCTCAGTCACGTAGTCAGTAGCGCTCGTGCATAAAAGCCTTAAAGCGTACCTGTCCAGTTTCTCAAACTACTGATCATATAGTCACCTCCAATGCTTGGCTATATCTTCCATGCTCTACCATCTGAGGAAGACCGAAATTGCATCAGCTAGGACCAACGTAGCTTGGTACATGAGTTGAAGCTGGTAAACTAGACTAAACATTACTTCTGATAGGGCCCCAAAAAGCGATTACACTCAGGGTCTCGGTTCTACAAAGTTTCAGAAACTGTGGACCACTGTGATTGCCGGAAAATACCCAACTGAACTGAGCTAATCCAGCATTGAATATCTAAGACATGTACGTAGAAAGTCTGGCGTCACTTTACTCACTATTACGAGAAATTAAATGGCTTGCTGCTCGCGCGTCCAATGTGTTACAGGCATAAAACAACTGCTTATTTTGAGGAAACACTGGAAAACAAGACTAATGAAATAAACGACTTTCTCAACAACAAGTCCCCAATCAACTCCACCGTATGGTGCAGTAATGTCCACTATGTGCATGAGAATATCTGAAGAACACATTTTTAATTACGTGTATGTACACTGTATTAGTGTTTTTCTATAGACAACTACGATATTTTGACAGGGTAACTTTGGCACTATTATTCCCAGGTAAACCCACCAGGGGGAGGGCGAGATGGCCAAAATGGTTAGAACGCGAATTTACTGACCGGAAGGTCCGTGCCTCGAATCCGACCTCTGCCTCTCGACTTCCCCTGTCTAGGCGTGGGCAACCTGGCAGTATCCCAGCCCTCGTGCTTTCTTCGGATGGCATGGCAGTTAGGCGCCGAAAGGGTGCTACAGCTGAACAATTATTTACGATTATTATTATTAAACCTACCAGGACATCAGCTATCACCTTCAGTCGAACCTCTGATAAGTAGTGGCGTTCTTATTGTCAGTTTCTATCCAGATTGCCTAAGTGAATGTTTGGAGGTGTAGGCACCTCGGATTGATTGTAGTAATCTAGCACCAAATCCCTTCCCCATCCACCTTTATTCTTTTCTTTACAACAAGGCTTTCAAATAAATCATGGTTGTACGACAGTGAAGCATCGGTGTTGAACACTGAGGTCATGCTGTCGATGATGAGGGTTAAATAGACATTATCTTTCTTTCCTCAAACATACCAGGGAGGGTTGTCATAATATCCGCCCACGCCTTGCATTGTAGACGAGAATTTTGCGATTAAACACGATCGACGCGGAATACTGAGTATGGCCAATGCTGGAAGACACACGAACGACTCACAGTTCTTCATAACATTGGCCCCAACGCCATGGATGGACAATTTATACGTTGCTTTTGGGTAAGTTTACGATGACAGGCGAGCGACATTTTGAGCGCAAAACCAGGAAGAAAAGATGAAATCAATTACCAAAAAATATACGGCAGTTAAATCAACTGCGTTTATGTAAACAAGGCATTTAACTTCGCGAAGATAGGCATTCAAGCAGCTGGTGTATATTGGATACAATCTGCTACTCCGGGCGTTTGATATATACTCAGATTCCCGATTGTCTACCAAAACGGCGGGGCAATTCTGTGTTGTTATGAAGAGGTTTAACGTTTAAAACACAGGATGCAATTTGCTTTTTAGTCATTCGAATCGTTGCGAATGTGGTTGTTTTTGGAAAGTCGTATACAGGAATTATTTCTCACCATCTAAGCTTCCCAGGATGAGTTAAATGTAACCTATCCTGAAGCTGATTAGACATTGAAAGAGCCACTTGTGGAAGCCAGCAGTAGTATTTTTTGTCGTACGTAACCTGGTTGTCTGACACTTCATAATGATTGTGATAAGCTAGTACAGGAGAGTTTACTTGTGTTCTCTGGGGTAATATTGAAATCTTCGATGACCGTACTGGAGAAGAGTCCTTCGTGGAAAAACTTGTGCGTCAGTAGCAGAACTTATTTTCGTACCACCAAACGGAAAACGTCACGTTATCAGGAATGGACCGTTTCTTGACACCACTGTGCGAGATATTTGTGCACTGAGATCATCATTCCACAAAAATAAACAGATTGACGTTGCCCGTAAGGTCTTCAGCTTGTCATAATCTGTTGAATGCCATAACTCTATCCAAAAACAGTTTCATGGCATCGCCCTATCGTACTGCAATGCAGTGCGCAAAATATTGTCATCGATGGGTAGCTGAAACGCGTCCAGCGGAGTCTGTTTTCCAATGGCATGCATTTCTCAACCCAGAATGAGTTCGCAAAGTTCTTTTTAGACTTTCCATCGACCGTTGTATTCGGATTTGCGCTAGCCAAGTGAACTCCCAGGAGGTAGTTACATTATGTTGCAGACTTTCTCAGTCTCTTAAGGTACTGAGGAAATGAGCCGTCCCTGTGAGGCCTGAGGCGCGTCAGGGTTTCCAAGCAGTCATTTCAGAGGCTGAACATATCACAGCAAGCTGTGTGCATGTGCCGCCCTCAGATCCAACGCATTAGTCACACCTGATAATATAGGTTCATTATCGACGACTTACCGAAGTAGGCCATACTGGCAGGTAAGCTAACTACAGTGCAGGTTAATCCATGCGCTTGGCTCTGAAGGACGGACGTAAGACGAGGATTGTCATGCGAGGGCCGGGCTCTGGTGAACAGACCGCAGGCAAGCAACCAATCAACCTTGTGTTGGTTTGAAGGCTTCAATAGTCTATCCCTAAGGACTCAGCTATGAACCGCATGACATGGCGCAGAACGCTCAAGCGATTGAGCTAAAACTCGGAGAGCATATAAGAAAATCAGAATTTCTAGTCATAGAAATACAGGACCCCAACTTCAGTTAGAAGAAAGCTGCAGCGCCATACTCCCGAGAAGACTTTGGGAGTGCTAATATTAAGTTGCTAGAGATAAGTTTACTTCGTTGCCTCTGGCGCCAACATAAAACGCATATCCATTAATATCTACTTTCTTCTTCAGTAGGGTGATAGAAGGGAGCCTGACGCTTGATCTCATGGAAGAAGTGCCCACTCAGAACGAACGACCAACGAAGGACATTTGTATCAGCGAAATACAGATAATGGATCCAAAGGATTTATCCACTAAATTGTGCTAATTCACGTCGATGAATGAATGAAAAACCGTCATTTGGAGCACAGAAGGCTTTTTATGAACAATAGTCTCAGGATCAGTGGAACGTCAAAGCAGCAGAATAAATGATATGCTTTCGAAGTTCAACGGTGTATTCTTTTACGTGGATATGCTGGAGCTGGGTAGGACGTTACAAAACCAGATA
This sequence comes from Clonorchis sinensis, assembly GCA_003604175.2. Taxonomy (NCBI): domain Eukaryota; kingdom Metazoa; phylum Platyhelminthes; class Trematoda; order Opisthorchiida; family Opisthorchiidae; genus Clonorchis; species Clonorchis sinensis. The sequence goes on along the minus strand of CM030370.1, from coordinate 88,920,793 downwards.
ATTCGGTAGCTTAGCTCATAGTATATTGCTACCAAATATGGAATGAAAAAAACTAAAATATTAAAGCAGTAAAAGCGATACGGTTCAGTATGACTTCCTCCACTGAGCATTCCATAGGTCAACGGGAAAACAAGCGACTGCTTTCGTCAGGTACACTCAGTTGCATACCGATTTGGTTTTCATGGGACACACCTACTCAGGTGAGCACCTTGCGTTTCACGAATGCATCACGAGCAATTATGAGGCATATTCCCAACGAACCAGTAAGCGAAAAAGCAATCATTGTTTGGCTTCCGTAAGCAGATGACAACAGGAATCTTAGCTTGGGAAAAACTGTCACATGCAGCTTCGATAAGAAAGGTAACAAGCCACTGGAATAACTTCTCTTCACGAAAGATTTTCCGGCTAAAAGTCTACCCAGACGGTATGACTTAGGAAGGAATAAAATCTGGAGGGCGGTCTTATCCTGGATGGCGCTGAAGCTCAGTTGCGATTTCCACAAGTTTGCTGGATACAAGTTACGGTCTGTTTAAATGATGCCAAAAGTAGAGACAACTACAACCTGTCACACATCAAGTTAGTCCACTGTTCTTGACACATGGCATATCTGAACGCAGCAGTACGGCCTGAATTGATTGCGATCAAGATTAATTTTGGGCAGGTAGACTAGCACTGCGTCACAACTATGTAAACAGATTTACGGAGAAGGTAGGAAAATAAAAAAGCTGTGCTAAGTGCACGCCAAAACATAATAGCGTCATGGTGCTGAGTCTGACGACAAGTCACTCATGATAACCGGTGGTAGATACCGGTGCGCACCTGACATACAACCATGGAGGGGACCCAAGGAGAGAGGACGGCAGGGGATGGGAACCTGTTGCAAAAAAATCTGGACAACTGAGGAAAATGGTCCACAGGCGAGGTTCGCACGTCTTAGAACAACATGAAGATATATCTGGGAAGTGTCGGAGTGAGTGCGCATCGGTAGGATTAATCCAGCGTCCCATAAGCACCTCCCCCAATGCAAACCCAGCACACAACTACGGACTAACTTGAGCTAGGCGGTTCGGATAACATGACCACCAATAGGATCGATTACGTGCCACGTATCGGAGTTTTCAGTCACGTGCAAAGAGAATAATGCGCATCCAACCAGGAAAGCGAGACCCCAAATCACTCAAACTGAAAGCAGTCGGTTTCATCTCGCGTTACTGTACTGGTATATTTTCCCGCGAACCTTTTGTAAACAATGGTTCAAAGTGGGAAACGTTACTTAGTAGACAATGGTTGGGTACGTATAAAACATGTCACAGGCAATTAACTTCATCATCATCGCCCGCACAAAATCAGTGTTCAACACTGATGCTTTGCTGCCGCACAACCGCATTAACTTTGCAAACCTTATCTATTGCCAAGGAGATCCCGACTAATTTCCCAGCACTAGTTCACGAATATGTCAGCTACGGCCAGCTGACATTTGTTGCACTAAGGAGACGTACGTGAGCAAATACGTGAATTCTGAGACCGTATAAGACGCCAAGTTAAGACCCCTCTCAAAGCCATTTTATGGAGATAGCCCTATAATTTCAATGATATTTATTTGACTACTAGATAACGGGGAAAGCATTGCTCATGTTTTTATTGGTGTGCGAAATAATGGCATCATCAACGATAGACAACCTCAGAGGTATGTTAGACAGTGACGAGTTTCGAGTTGATACCTCAAGAGAAGCAAAAAACCGTGTCACCGAATAGGCTACGGATGCAATGACGACATTTCTAGTAAACAAGACCTATTCCTACGATGTCACATTAGAAGAACGATAAAACAGTGGAAGCTTAGGACCACTCAGTAGCACAGATCAGAAGGGAAAATGTATTCTACCTGGTTGCTAGGTTGCCAGTTAGGAAAATTTATTACACCTTACCCTAAGCGCAGTGCCTAAATCGATAAGTGATCGATCCAAACTAAGCGACCACAATGCAGCATCATTTCAAAATATAGAATCTGTAATACGATCATTATCAATGGCTCATTAGACAGGGAGGATGAACAGAAGACCGTAGAACAAAAAACTCTGAAGTGAGGTGTGAAGGACAACAGAGACTATGAGAAATCCGGAAATCAGTTTTGTCAAAGTAGCAATATACATGTGTTAGCGAACAACGAAGAGAAACGAACGTTATCACAACGTCAGGGCGCAGGTAAACACCGTGGTATTTTATGTGATTACGCCTTCCCGGAAGGTTCTGGGGGTACGTTCGAACCAGCATTATCTTTGGCAGCATCCACGGCTTCGATCCGCAACACATCAGGATTCTTCACAGGAACCCCAGAAAGTGGAAGTGAGAGGGAATTGGGGGCAGTAGACGAAGGGCCGCGTTTGGTGACGAGGTAGATGGCGACGAGGAAAATGACTATCATCAAAAAAATTGTCCCCACGAGTATCACGCGATTCTGAATGATTCTGAAGTAAGAAGGTGAGTTAAAAGTGTCTAATGGTCAACGTTCCCATCGGCAGGTCAAATCAGATGAAAGCACTTGTGAGACTAGACCTGAAAAAGCGCGAACAGGGTTATCATCAGTCATTAGCCTAACCAAGACATATACGTCCTACATGAACAGATCTTAGAGACCGCCTCAACATTTTTAAAGTCTACTTGGTGATCCTTACAGGAACAAAAACGCTTGGCCTTCAATCGAGGTTACCCACGGGCGCACTGCACATACAGTTTTACTCTTCTTCTATATGAATGCATATCCGTAGATTGCACAATGGACCGTTATGTGCTCGCGTTTCCGTTATAGCTATCAGCTCCCGTGTTTCTGATCTCTGAAAGAAAAATACTAACCTGACCTGGGATCAAACCTACAGGGTCAAGGCGGAAGCTTGACAAGCTATCCGGCTGGCGAAATTACAGTACTGAAGTCGCCCCTCGAAGCATGTTGTTCCAAATGCGTTTTTATCCAAATATGGCACAGTTTCCACCCACCTGGTCCTCCCTCAGATAGCGACTGGCCAAGAGCCAGTCAGCATTCTTTTCCATGGAAAAACGAGGCACGGAATACTTGGCCAACAATGTTACCATTGAGAAGCTCGAATCTGATCCTTCTGCTTATGACAAAAATGACCTATGCGTTGAGTTAGTAGCGCAGCCCAAGGCTCAGTGGTTAGAGCGCGAAGTTACCGACCGAAAGGTCAGTTGTTCGAAGCCAACCTCGGCATCTCGACTTCCCTGTCTAGGCTTGGGCTACCTGGCAGGTTCTTGGCCACCGTGCTTCCCTCCGGTGGCATGGCAGTTAGGTGCCGAAGGGTGATGCAGCTGAACGACGACGATCTCATGAAAAATTCAAGAACCTAGGTGACCAGTGAGGTAATTCTCGTCCAGCCATTTGGAGGCGATGTGAGCAAAAGTCTAGTAAAATGTAATTCCACATGTGGTTGGAACTTTTTCGATGATTAGGCGGAGCGGACTCCCCGAAGCCCTTCTTTGCTCACAGTAGAACCGACTGTGAGTCGCCTCGGTAACCGTCCATGAACTAGTTTCAATAGAACGAATGTCAAAGGTATTTGTAATGAACTGCATGTAGTTGTGTTAGGGGTGGAATTGACGAGATATGCGACGACTACAGTAGGGTTGTGCTTATTCTAGCTAGAATGCCGAGTAATGTAAAGGTAGGTAAACTGACCTGGGGGTCGAACCTCCAAGTGGGAGGCAACTTCTAACCTCTTGGACTCACCGCCGAGCACGTAGGCTCTTCTCTATAGTGTCGGGAGCCCTTAGGATTCAGCCACCAAGTTAGTCACTGATACGGAGCAGACAGGCCAGCTAAATGCTCGATAAAAGCCGAATGGAACAAATACTACAGTGTAATCAACTGATCAGCCCAAATCCAAAGATGTTAACAATAATTCAGTGTTGAAACTTAGTGATTATTACGGACTCTACGTTACATCAGCTTGTTTTCCTGCCACCACAAGCGAACTCAAAAGTGAATGCCTTGTCGAGACAAACACTCAGAAGCAACATCCATCCTGTGAAACCGAAAGTCAAGGGTCCGGATCCTGCACAAATCAAGTTGAGAGACTACTGCTAGACATATAAATAACTAATCAATCCAGCCGCCTAACAGTCATGGAACTTCATAGGCCAGAGTGAGCAACTAATCACACAGATGGGGTTCCGTTGACAGTGATAGCGTTGACAGCTGTGGCCTAGTCAAAGAACCAGAAGCATACAATCATATCAAAGATTAGGGTCAACTCATTTGACACGCATTCAGCAATAAGACAGCATGCATCTATTGGGTAAGAACGAAATGAACAGGTGGACAAAAACGAGGTATAACCCACATCTGAGACCACCAAAAAACGGACACGGGGGATCTCACCGTCTGGTCATTTCACTGAGTATGCGTGAACTCTTGGTCAAATCAGCATCGGCCTGACGTAGCTGCAACCAATGAGGCGGGTAAACAACAGCAACGTAAATCAGTGGTAATGAAAACTGACATAATGGTCAGTAATAAATGACAAATGAAATCAAACTTGACGATATTTGAAGGTAACCAAGGCCAGTGATACCAGACGGTCACAATGAAGTCCCAAACTCCCGCAGAATCCATCAAATAGGAACCCAGTCGTTGACTAAATATATTAATCGACAGAGGTAAACTACCTGTGCGATAAAAAAGACTAACAATAGAACAGATCGGATGAAAAACCCTCTGGGTGTGCAGTCACCATACTTTCCGACCGTTCACTCTAAAGAATGGGATACCGGCAATGTTGTGGAATATAGGTAGCTCGGGTGCGCTGATTGATTGTTGGTCTGTTCGCCGAGCTTGGCAGTTGGATTGCAAACGTTTCATCACCAATCGAGGTGACATCATCAACCCCGCACTGATGATGTCACCTCGATTGGTGATGAAACGTTTGCAATCCAACTGCCAAGCTCGGCGAACAGACCAACAATCAATCAGGGATACCATTACGGTCACACAATGCTTATGTAGAACAAGAGACTTATAGATTATGCCCAAGGTTCGAAATGGTTATGAATTACAGTTGATTTTTGGAAGGTTAGTTTACTTATCAACAAAGTACGAAAATAATATCATAGAAATAAAGAAATGATGGTAAGACCACAGGTGGACTCGACTTGCGCACTGTGCTGTCCATCATGAGTTCGAGAAGTCAGAATGCTTGCTGCTTTTCGCGATGCTCCATCGCCTCCGAGATGGACCAATCAGGGGAATAGGAAGTGTTATATCTTATTGCTGTTCCCGCTCCGGTGCCTTGGTGTCGGAAAAAGACTCGCAAGCGAATGCAACACTCACAAGGGACCTCGAGCTAGTCAAATTTAACTTTCCATCGGCCCAGGCTGTTGCTGAATTGATTGAGACTGGCCTGGCTGCTTGCCGGCTTCCCTATAGAGATTTTGTTGAAGTTTCGGGGTCTCAGTAGGTTTCGGTCTCGGGGTTTCGGGTTTCTGGGGTTATTTTCGGAAATCTGACCTTCCTGACAGGAAGGCACTCTAAATTCAATGGCTGCACAGCTTACTTTGTCACCCCTGAAATGATCCATGTATCTTAACAGACGAAGTCCTAGCATCCGCTTGTTCTTTTCTCTGCACACCTATTCCGCACAATGCGCTACTTTGAGTACACTACGTAGTCATTTTCCCACCAAGTTTTGTTGCTCGGAAGAAACTTCATTAGAGTGGGGAAAATAAACACAAATAGTAAACAGGAAATAACGGGTTGCCTTCAGTTAATTAGTGTCCTACATATTCAGTCCAGCAGAACAAAACGCTTCACTAAAAATGACTTTACACAATTTGAAGAAATTTCAGTTGAAAGGATTCCTGTTATATTCGTCACACGGCCAGTTTGAGGAAACTAGATGAAGTAAGTGGGACGGAACAACGTCGCTGTTAGTTCACTCTGTTTTTCTGTTTCAATTCGTAACTGACTTAAAACGTCCAATGCGTAGAGATACAGGGATACTAATAAAACTAATACATAGATCAGTTCTGCTACTGCTACACGGCCCTTTTCATTCAGAAACCAAGCTATTCCAGAGCCCAGCTGATACGCAAATTAAGATAAACAAAATAGGATGAAATTTAGTAACAGCTGGGACGACTGTACCACCCATATATGTGTTTCAGTAAATGACAATGATGATCGAACCAATTTCCGGGTCGATAGACAGTTAAAAGTAAATATGGCACCTGGTACTACTTCCCCAACTTCGACAATGACGATGATGAGCCGTTCATGACAAGCAGTGTATAAATTGGGACAAGATCAGACGAAATCGGACTGTACTTCCACAATGATTTCACATAAACCAAAGTTATTGTAGAACCGTACAATGAAGTGAATCGTACACAGACGGACGGACTTTCATTGAACTCAATGAGGGAGGAATGGACACCACGGGTAGCACAGCCAAGAATACAATTATGGGGGACGGAGACAACGTGCAAACTATTAGTCGGGCGAATATACTGATGCGGTGTTGCCCAATAAGCCCTCTGGTCACACATCCTCCTTGCACCTCAGACCTTAATATTGTCGTACTCGAACGGTTACTCATCTGTTATCCCTCTGTTCTTCAGTAGTTCACTTTGTGTTTCATCATCATCGATAGCATAACATCAGTGTTCAACATTGATGCTATACTCCAGTGACCTTAGTCTACATCCGACGAAATGATGATGAAAACAAGGACTCATCGTATTCTTCCTAAACGTTTCGATTGTTGGGTGTGTTGGATTCTTACACCCGTTTGTATCTGAAAGTTTCTTTAAGCCCTCAACCTGTTTAGCGTGCACAACCCTGAGACAAGTCTTGTGGAAACACAGACAAGACAATTGTTATAAGAACATAAATTCCAGTCGGTAATAATTACCACAGCGGGTTGCCATTTTACGTAAGCCAAATTCTTACGAGAAGTACCAAATAAAGAAACACGTCTTGCGATACAAATACACGTGTGCCGACCACACATCTGAGTAGCGGAAAGACATAAAAGAGGTAAGTTAAAAAAATTAGCGAATCAGGTTAAGAATTAACGTCCCCATAGTTTGTCCCTTAAAATCTGAGGTCAGCACCTATCCGGGTTGATAACCAAGGTCTCAGTTGGCACGAACCCATGAATAGTGTTTCACCCGCTTGATAAAAAAACCTTTCGAGCGTGCTGAAACGTCATTAAAACAAACTTCTGATGTGTGCCGGTTCTTTGTGTCTAGCTGAAGGAGCTTTACGTTACTACTCCAGGCTTCGAAGTTACGCTTTTATGGGACCAGGAAAATGAACAGATAACAGATCTACTGAGCGTTTTCGAGGGCAACGGAATAGTCTGTTACGTTACTTCCCGGTGATTGAAACTATTGCAGATGGAACCAATATACCCGTTGTAAACGGTTTATAACCGACAAATTGATTGACTGACTGATATCTGTTCGTCCAAGTCCTCCGGTAGGCTGTCTCCTTGAGTTTAAAACTTTTGTAGTGTTCTTTCCGAACTAGATGAGTTTGCTACTTTTCTAACACTATGTGGTGCAGCTTTGGCACTACCAGTGTTGTCAACAAGCCCTATGCAAATCACCACTATACGTCTCCTTTCAAGACACAAAAATGTTACGACAGAATATAAAACAAAGCAGCTAGAAAGTTTCATTGCAGTTTTTCCTGACAAGCACCAGACGTTTTTACCGTCTCAGTTGATAGTCCCTTCGCGCATCTATGCGTGCATGTATCAAGCAGGCCACTGTCAAGCTCATTTCATGATTGGGGAAATCGTCGTAAATCATTCGCCGGTTAGTGATGTTTTGCCTGTACAGCAGAAGCCATTTAATGACATGCCTGTTTATGTTGGGTGGAGCGGGGGAGATTTTGGCCTGAAGGCAGCTTTGTAGGACACAGAGCTAATAAGGAAACACTTACGCATGGAACAGCCATCAGAGGAATGAGCAAGGACCATTGAAAAACGTTTGTGTGAAGTCGGTTACTGAACGTAGTTAGAAGAGAACGCTGCAATGTCAAACAATTGTTAAATAGAAGTATTCTATATTCCTGAACGGCGGGAATTTTTAGAGATAGATAAAGTTAAAGATGAAGTATTGATCCGCGTTCGGAGGAACTTATATGAGGGTGACTGTACACCAAGAATACTCACCCGATGACGACTACGCTGTAGCTTTTCACGTTGGTCCTCTAAATCATTTAGAATATGACCACCAACTTCTTCGGTTTGAAGAGCAACTCCCAACCCATCCTCCAGTCTGTTGGTTGAACGAGCAATTCGTTCTGTATTGTCCAACAGTCGGGTCCGCATATCAGAATCATAAAGGACCTCTTCGCGTAAACTTTCTTCATCGCCTTCAAACTGCCTTTTGGATACATCGGACATAGTGCGTGCCGCATAGCGCGGGCTTTTCTGTTAAACGGCAAGAGAACGGGAGGGAAATAGGGATCTGGGTTGCACACGCCGTTTACAAAAAGCCAAAGCAGAAAAATGAACCGGACACAGAGAAATGTATGAAGCAACTTTCGAATTAGGTATGTCATTCACTGATAAAACCAAAATTGGGAGCGGGTGTCCGCAGTGAGGTTTGTTCCGATGCACAGCTCATTAACACAGTAAACCTGGAACACAGCTACAGTATATTAAATGGCATCGTGTTTGTTTTGAAATGCAAGGTACATCGATTACCTACATTCAAGGATGGTTATACAAAGACAGTTCTATGCTTCCACGTTCACAATGCCCTCAAGAAACGGTGGGGCGCTGGCTTTTCGCTACTCCGCTGTTAAATTCGGATTCACCGTACTGTCCTATGAAGTCAACAAAAAAGACTAGCTTCAAAACGCATACTATGGATGACAACAATACTCAATGAAATTTGAACCAACTGCATCTCATCCAAAGGACCTACCACAAAGCAAAGTAAAAGCATTGATTTCTAGGGTAACAATGTGGTATAAATAAATGGAGCGAAGGAACAGAAGTTGAGTTTTGATCATTAATTCGACAACCTTGTGTTGTTTATCAACATGTTTCCTTTTTGTGTTGATTTGAGAATATTCATCCTTGATAAGTGGTAAGATATGGGCACTAGCTCCGTAAAACGCCAAATTCATTGTTTAAAACAAATGTGCATCAGGGATGTCTGCCACTGCAACAGTTGATGGGAGATGCAGACAGTTTATGAAAATAACTGACAGTATTCCATTACTATTCACCACCTTTTTCACCAGAATCTGGCATTCTCACATTGCGCAAACCAACTATACGAATCGGCCAGACATCAGCAGGTTGGCCAACCAGTTTGGCAACCTTAGTACGGATGCCAAACTAGGGAAGAATTCTGGCAAACTATTTATGTACGGAGAAGGGGCTAGGGTGAGGAAATTTTATTTACGCTCAAAGAGCGGTAAGAGAACTAACAGTCACGTAGATTGCGTGGGTCGGGTAGGGCTAACAAGTAGTGGAGTGCAGTGGGCTGAGGCGGTCATCTCTAAGCGTACGATTGGGTTGGCGGATCATCAGGACAGGAAACGCAATGAAGCCAGAGGGAAAAATGCACAAAAATCAGCCCACTTTCCTTCCCTACATGTGGAACTTGGGAAGGAACACACCCGGTTGACAGATGAAGTCAATGTTGTGTTTCGGCGTCCTGGCCAGTAGCATGCCTAGGTCTAATCGGTCCCAGACTCGTTATGGCCGAGATGGTTCAGTGGTGAAAGCGCGAATTTAATGGCCGGAAGGTCCGTGGTTCGAACCCGACCTCTGTACCTCGACTCCAGCTGTCTAGGCTCGGGCAAACCTGGCAGTATCCCAGCCCTCATGTTTCTGTCGGGTGGCATGGCAGCTAGGCACCAAAAGGGTGTCACAGTTGAACGATTATTTTTATTTTATTCATTAGGAACTAGACGCATGAGCACGAATAGCGTGTAGCATTATCCCATTCAACGGCTGGTCTGTCCACATTGGTTACAGCGCGATAAGAAAAAGACGTAAGTTCAGTTATTTTGGGGAGTTTCAAACAGCTGACGTAAAAGTTTTAGCAGAGCGTTTTCAAATGAGGATGTGAAGAGATAAACAACGATTGTTTGGTCTAGAAAAATGCGAGTTCAAAATCAATCTGTTCACACCTGACGGGTGGAATGGCATAACCAGTCCTCTGTTCAGATAGATTCGGCTGCCGTCGAACGGCCACTGTCTCATCCCGCTTTAATAAGCATAAGCTATATCTGTCTACGCCAGATTTGTTCACAGACTGCAGTCAAACAAATAGCGTTCAATAAAGCCTACTAGCAGCATTGCTCTGTTGAGCCCGGGCATTTTGGGACAGATTGTGTTGAACGTGTGGGCACTTCGAGTATTTACAGCAGGCTCAATTCTCTGCCCCATCACCCAATTCAGAGTTTCTCAGAGCCACTTAACTGATGTTCCCCTACTTCCGATATTTTTGCCACAAGTGGACAAATATTTTCCCTGTGCATGTCAGTCGCCCAATGGCAAGGACATCAGTCCTATTTTCTTCCTATTGAGTGTCAATTACGAACACAATTGACAATCTGATTTCACCGCTTCCTAATCCCTTGGCGATTTGAATGTCCACAACTGACTGACTAGTTATTCCACTGAACACGGACGCGAAGATGCTGGACCTTACCGTGATATGGCGGTTTGTGTACCTCGGCGACCCACTGAGCTATACTGGTGGATGTCCGCGCGACACTCACAGAGTCTCTCATACCAGGTTGGGCAATGGGTAAAGGTCTGACGAACACAGTCTCCTAGCCATCCAGGTTTGGGGTTGGAACATGTGTGGTGACGTGTACCGTAAAAAATGGCAATGTACTTGCATTTCCGGCCCAACACCACTGCCTTGCGGTTTGGCTTTTGAGCCAAAGGCCTTGGTTAAGGACCCTAATCGTCCTCCTGTCTAGGTGTGGGCGCCCTGGCAGCATTCCAGCCCTCGTACAACCATGACATTTACAGCTAACAATTATCTCATGCCACATCGGCCGTCGCGTGCTACCATCAGCCGGGTCGCCTTATTTGCTGCATACATCAGGGCGGGTAAGCGAAAACATGCTACTGCTGACGCCTCCCTTCTTATACTTTCACGTTTTCCCTCTTCCACCCTACCACACCCAAATAGGAATATTCTCTCTGTGGGTTCCAGCACAAGGACTGACCGCTTCGCTCGCAACGCATCACACTTAGCTATAGCTTCTGTACGTCCGAGTTCAGTTACAGCCCTAAACACTTCGAAGTCTGTTTTCAAACCCCGAAAGCCTGCCTACTTAGCCAACTTTAATGTTCGCACACTGACAAAAGCAGGACAACAGGTGGCTCTTGGTCGTACGCTGGATTAGCTCTGCAGCGATTTGTGTTGTCTGTCAGAAACAAGGATGCAGAACGCAAGTACTGTAATTGAAGCATCTGGCCGCTAGCTCCCTCCCAGGTTCCTCTTGGGCACCTGATGATGCAGGGGTCGCTGCAGCCGGATATCCCGGTGTGCTGCTGTATTGAGTGGTTGGGCGGAAGCGTCTCTGCTTGATTTGATACCCGTTGATAGTCGCCTCTGTGCGGTTCATTTAGCGACGTCTATGAGAGAATCCCGAGAAACAGGGGCCCATCGCACCCTGTCCATTGTGCTTGCTTACACCCCAACTGACTAGAGCTCTGAATCTGTCAAGGGCAGTTTCAATGGGGCTCAAGGTGGGTTTTCAAAGAAGACCAAAAGCTTTTTTACAACAGGCCGAAAGGTCAGATCTCGCTGTGGATGCCGGTAACATGAACATCCAGGTTGGTGGACCAATCACTGCTGATGCCCGATTGGGTGGTCGTTTTGGGTTGGACACGGGACCCGCGGACAACGGAAATCTCCTGCTTAGCCAGTGAGAAGCTAGTGGGCTCAGAAGTCAAACGAACCTATCAGAACTAGTTCCTCGAACGCCTGCCGGACGGCACTATGTCGGATATAAACGGCCAAGGCGCTAATCAAAGCCGGAACTTCCGTTTGCGGTACAACCCAGCAAACCTCATCCAGATAATGGATCCCTGATAGGATAGCGTCTTTGATGGAGACCCGGTGACAGATTTTTCCTGGCCGCAACCACAACTCCATCTGACGCATCATCTGCCAGGTGAAACTGAGTATCCGTGCAAACCAAGAAGCGTGGTGGACCCAAAACGCCGAAGAAATGGAAGATGCAAAGAATGCTGGAAACGTCCGCAAGCTGTTCCACTCGATTCGTTCGACTAATCCTCGGAAACCTGTTGTCAGCGAAATAATCAGGAACCCAAATGCCCCTCTAATATGCAGCAAAGCAGAACGTTTGGACCGCTAAGCACAGCACCTCGAACAGCAATTCAGCTGTCCACCTGCTACCTCCAATCCAGAATCCTGACCTTCAACAGAAAGATGGACCGTGTCTGTCTAGCCTGTTTGAGTCTATCTGGGAGAAAGAGACCGTCCCAGACAACTGGGGTGAGTCGACAGTAGTGCCCAGTTTCAAAAAGGATACTCGCAGTGAATGTAGTAACCACAGGGGTGTCAGTTCGACTCCTGTTGTGATAAGGCTTCTGGCGTCACTGATTCTTCGTCGTCTTACGGTGGCACGCGAAACCTTGACTCGTGAGGATAGAGCAGGATTTCGACGGGGTACAGGCTGTGTTGACCACATCTTCACACTCCGTCAGGTGTTAGAACAACGCCACATGTACAGACGACCCACAATCTTGGTGTTCCTTGAGGGCGCGTTCAATTCTGTCGATCGGTCAGTGCTGTTGACTAAACTTACTCAACAGGGTATGCTCCAGAGATTTGTAAACATAATCCGATCCATATATTCACATACTTCTGGGCGGATGAGTGTGTGGTGAGCTCTCCAAAAGCTTCCCTACAAAAAGTGGTGTTCGACAAGGATGTCCACTCTCTCCATTCTTGTTCAACTTCATCACTTATGAAACAAAGAGGCGAAAACTGGGAGGTCTTCAAAACCCCGGCGTTCAAATTGTTGCTGGTTAGAGCCTTGTCGGTCTGGAGTACGCAGATGACATTGCCCTCGTCTTTGAAGACCCAAGCGAAACACAAGCCCTGTTGAACAGACTGACAACCATCATACCATTTTTGGCATGCGTCTTGCACCTTCAAAGTGCAAAGTCATCCTTCAGAACGTGCAGTCTCCAGACATATCCCTCAAAATTCAAGGAGAATCACTGGAGATTGTGGAAAACTTTATATATCTCGGTAGTTGCATTAGCTCTGACGGAAATGTGTCTGGTGAAGTCAGTGCAAGGATCTCAAAAGCTTGAATCACGTTTGCCAATTCGCGTCACTTGTGGTGTCAAACGGGCATATCACTAGATCTTAAGGATCGCGTGCGCCGGGCTATAGTAAGGGCTGCGCCTCTGCGGACAGATGATGTGAGGCGTCTTCAGGTTTTGACCACCGACTCCTCAGAAGTGTGGTTGGTTTTGGATGGCGTCAGCGTGTTAGTAACGGGATGATTAGTAAACGGGTATTTGGCTGTGCAGCAGGTACTTCACTCGGGGAAAACATCCAGTACCACCGACTATGATAGCTCGGTCATGTGCTACGCATGCTGAAACAACGTCTGCCGAGAAGAGTGTTGTTCTCCGTGTCTCCTTCAGAATGGCACAAACCGCAAGGTGGACAGCGCATGACTTCGTAGAAGGGCGTGGAAGAGATCACGAAGTGTTTGGGTGTTGATGGTGTCCTACGCCTTCCAGGATGGTGTCCCCATGACTCAACCTGTGCTTGGCTGGGGACGTTGCAAGAAATGGCGGCTAATCGATGTCAGTGGCGTTCGTGCTGTCAGTTTATTTCCAGATTGTCTGATTGAGCGATTGGTGTAGGCTCCTCAGAAAGCTTAACATAGGCCAGCACTAGCCCCCCCCTCACCCACTCTTTTTCTCTTCTCACTCTATGGGCTTAAATATAATTGGACGAACCTTATGATTGTACGGCAGCGAAGCAACAGTGTAAACACTAGTGTTGCTGTCTTTGATGATGATGATGAACCCGGACGAAGCATGTATTATTGCAGAGTATTTTTCAGTCACTAGCTCCTTACACAAGACTGTTTAACTTAACAACTGGATTCCGGATTCTAGACATCACCTCAACCACCTGCCTCTCGCAGTAGTTAGCTGACTACTCTGCCCCCCCCCCACCGATATGGTTCAGTGATTAAGGCCAAACTCCGGTATTTCGGCTGCTTCTGCCTAGTATCTGGCAACTGGATAGTATCTCAGCCATCCTGATTCCTCCACACTTCAGAATGGAATCTTCAGTTATCACGAAATGTTTTCAATCTTCGGGACAGCCAAGCGTAACTTATCCTGATCTAATGCTTGATGATTCCTATATCTTGAAGTACCAGTGCATCACCCCTAACAACAAACTCTGCACGGCAATATGCGGTAACCTCCAACAACACCTCGGAACCAGTTTTAGAATCCAAAAGCCCACCTATTTTTGACGTTTGAACTCTGAAGTATGCAGGATAATAAGCTGTTCTTGGTGATATGCTGGATTCCCTCTGCAATGATGTATGATATCTATCAAAAATAAGAATCCGGGACTCAACTGAACTGATTGGAGCGTTACCGTCTCTCTGCTTTTGGTTGTGCACCACTGGTGACGCTGAGGCTGGATATACCGAGGTAGCTATGGTGTTGACTTATCAACGGAACACATCTATACGTGACTGGATATCCGTTGACTGTCACATTCTTGAGGTTCGTTTAGCAACGTCTATCGAAAAATCCGGGGAAAAGGAAGTCCGGTGCTCCCTGTTTATTGCATATGATTACATCCCAACTCTCTCAATCTGCTCCAGGTGCTCTTCTGCAACAAAATAAAACTCATACTTCGTTTTGCTCGCACGTGGCATGGACGTGCGGGTAGGTGTTTAGCGCTGCGGAGACCAAACTTGGTGATTGTCTTGGATTGGATACAACACGCATAGACAACAGAGAGCATTCACTGCAGATGTGCGCGGATCAGAGAATCATCCATCGCAGTACTAATCCCTGGAACAGTGTAAATCACTGACTGCGTGGTAGGAAGGAATGAGCCAGCCCCGGACCTATACAGGTAAACATTCAACACATATAACGGAACCAACTTCTCTCTCTAACCCGACTTCGGTTTAAATGAGGGAGATATTCAAGACCATGTGCTGGAACTTCTACATGCGACCTAATAAAACCAATTCTTCCAAGAATCAGATCAGTGATTGTTGGGAATATCACTATTCCTTCCCCCCCCCAAAAAAAAAACCGTATCTTTGTGTGTGCTAACGAATTTCCGGCATTTTCAAGGTCAAACTATGGATATATATATATATATATATATATATATATGCATTATGATTTTTCCGTTATCGCCTGTAAATCACTTGTTGTTCGGATCATTTCACTTGTGTCCAGGCTTCCGTCTTCTTACTAGTCCGTTGTACCAGGAGTCGGAATCAGGCAACACAGCTGGGGATATTATATAGTCACAGTCCGCGCATATTATCGTTGCTCGTTGCATTATCGAACCGTAACATATTCGGCGACGCAAGATGGAAGCAGATCAACTCAAAATAATGTTTGGCCAACAACTGCAACTCATAAAAGTATTTACGGAGCGACTAGCAACTACATCTTTGGCTTCACCGGTTGCGTCGAGCGTCCCACAGTTGACGGAATCGCTGGCAGTATCAACGAGTTTTGCTATGAACCGTCGGCTGGCATAACGTTCGATGCTTGGTTTCGTCGCTATGAAGACCTGTTCAGGTCTACTTTTCAACCCAGGGTGATAGTTGGAAGGTTCATCTCCTGCTCCGCAAAATTGGACCCGCAGAGCATGATAAGTACGCTAACTATATTCTTCTGAAGAAGATTTCACATTTGACCAAACGGTTCACAACTTCACAAAATATTTGGCGAGCAAACATCAATTTTCAACATCCGTGATCGGTGCCTGAAGCCGATGAAAAGTGACGCAGACGACTTTCTTACCTATTCTGGCATCGTGAATCGGGAATGCGAACGGTTCAAACTCGGATCGTTAACGGAAGATCAGTTCAAGTCGCTGATTTTCACATGCGGTCTACCATCCCCGAAGGATGCAGAAATCCGTACCCGACTCCACAGCAGCATCGAACAGGACCCATCAATGACGCTGCAGGCCATTACGTCGGAATGTCAGCGATTGCTCGACCTGAAGCATGGCACCGCGACGGTCCAAATTGGAGGTCATGGCGGTTCCGAAGTTCATGCAATCCATCAGGCTACGCAACAGCCTGGCCCTGTCAATTCCGGACCGATCAAATCGGCCTCACAATATTCTGGTCCGAATCAAAACGAAGGCCCGAGGAGGGCACCACCTTCACAATGTTGGCACTATTAGAGCCTGGCACTTCGTCAGGTTCTGTCCCTACAAGCAGATTGGTGCGGCCAATGTAAGTCCGTGGGACACAAAGATGGGTATTGTCAGTCACGGATGCACTTCTGGTGCTTCAAAGCCGTCATCACGTCCACCCCAAACTGAAATCGAACTCTGTTGGCTCCTCTCTCAGTTTGCTGACTACTTTCCAGATCAACACCCCAGGTCACCGAAAATACCTCACAGTCACCATCAATGGTCATCCAGTCCGTCTGCAGTTGGACACTGCGTCGGACATTACCATCATTTCGGAGAAGCTTTGGCACACTCGGGCAACCTTCGATCAGACAAGCCGCTCGAACTGCTACCAGTGCCTGCAGTGGAGAACTAAGACTTTCCGGTCAGCTCCAGTGCTGTGTATCTTTTTGGGGGAACTACATTCGTGGGGTCGTGTTACGTAACGGCAGCTGAGCTGAACTTATTGGGTCTTGATTGGTTCGATCGCTTGGGGTTAGCCGACATTCCAATCAGTATCATTTGCAATACAGTTCAGTTTCCTACGGCGCATCCATATCATGCATCTGACTTTGTAAAGCGATTTCCAGTCCCGGTCTCGGTCAGTGTACTGCGACACAAGCAGTCCTCCACCTCCTGCCGGGTAGTACGCCAGTCTTCCATCCAAAGAGACCAGTCCCGTACGCTTCCCTCCCACTGGTAGACGCCAAGCTTCAACGGCTGGAACAACAAGGCGTTCTGTCCCCTGTATCCTACTCCGCCTGGGCAGCGCCAATGGTCGTGGTGAAGAAACCCAACGGTGACATCCGCATATGTGCCAACTTCTCAACCGGCCTAAATGCCGCTCTCCAGCAGCACCACTATCCACTACCAGAGCCCGACGATCTATTCACTGTTCTGAACGGTGGAAAGTTCCCGAAAATCGACCTTGCTGAATCGTATCTTCAAGTTGAAGTCGCACCAGAATCACGCCCACTGTTGACAATCAACACACCGCGGGGTGAATCAATACACTCGTCTCCTGTTTGGCGTCGAAACTGCCCCATCAATTTTCCAGCAGTTGATGGACACCATTCTTTCCGGCATTCCAGGCGTGGTCGCATACCTGGACGACGTGCTGATCGTTGCTGTTTCACTCGAGGAGCTTTTTGATCGGATCAATGCCGTCCTGCTGCGCATTCAGGACAATGGCCTCCGTCTCCGTCGTGAGAAGTGTCAATTCTTCTTGACAACAGTGAAGTATCTTGGTTTCATCTTCGACGCCTCTAGTCGTCATCCTGACCCGGAGAACGTTCAAGTGATATAGCAGATGCCACCTCCTAAGGATGTCCCATCATTACGTTCCTTTTGGGGTTAATCAGCTATTATTCGACATTCTTGCCTTCGCTACACGACATTCGACCCCCACTAAATCAATTACCCAGAAAGGACCTCCCTTGGCGTTGGTCAGAAGAATGCGAGGAAGCATTCTGCAAGCTAAAGGCGATGCTCAGCTCCGATCTGCTACTGACCCACTACGACCCAAAGCTACCGATCGTCGTAGCAGCTGATGCCTCTCATTTTGGAGTCGGTGCGTCATTCTGCACGTCTTCCCAGACGGATCAGAGTAGGCCATCATGCACGCGTCGAAATCACTAACACCAACAGAACAGCGATATGGACAGATAGAGAAAGAAGCGTTGGCCTTAGTGTTCGACGTCCGGCGTTTCCACAAGTTATTGTAAGGTGGCCGTTTTACCCTACTTACCGATCATAAACCATTACTCTCTCAAAGAAGGGTGTTTCCACACACTCTTCCAACCGCCTGCAAAGATGGGCGCTTATTATGCTGGGCTACGACTTTGATATTCAATATCGTCGCACAAAGGACTTCGGTCAGGCCGATGCATTATCTCGCCTGATCAGCAAACAGCCAACTCACAGAGAAGACACGGTTATTGCGCAGGTTGCTTTCGAGGACCCAGCCGGCCCCCAGTTGGTCCAGTCTGTTCGTGCATTGTCCGTGACAGTGACAGAAATTCAATAAGCTACCAAGGCTGATCCGACGCTTCAAAAGGCGATCCAATTCGTGAATTCTCGATGGCCCCCTAACCTCAAAGATGATTACCTTCGACAGCTACTTCATCGCGGAGATACATTGGTGGTCGTAAACAACTGTTTCATGTTTGGAGATCGCGTCGTGATTCCTCAATCTTTACGCCATCGAGTCCTCTGTCAGTTCCATTCTGGGCATCCAGGAATAAACCGCATGAAGTCAATAGCTCGTAGTTACGCTTACTGGCCGCACATGGACCAGCACACCACTGATTTTTTAAAACGCTGCTCCCGATGCCAACAAGCTGCCAAGAACCCGCCACATCAACCACCAGTTCCCTGACCTCGACCTGAGAAGTCCTGGTCTCGGGTCCACATTGATTACGCAGGACCGATATGTGGCACTCCCTATTTGGTTTTGATTGACGCTTTTTCCAAGTGGCCAGAAATCATTCCGGTGTCCTCTCCAACAACGTCTAATACGCTGCGTGTGTTATCCAACATTTTCAGCCAGCATGGCTTACCGGAGTCCATCGTCTAAGACAATGGTTCTCAGTTCACCTCCGCTGAGTCCCGCGAGTTTCGCACTCGACATGATATAAAACACGTTCGTTCACCACCTACTACTCGCAATCAAACGGTCAAGCAGAAAGGTTCGTCGACACGTTCAAGAGAGCCTTGCTTAAAGCTCGAGGGGAAGAGACATCCGTCGAAGCCCTTCAGAGATTCCTGTTTGTGTACCGAACGACCCCGAATGATGCTTTGGCGAACCACCAGTCAGCTACAGAGGCACTCGTGGGCCGGAAGCTGAAAACTATGCATTCTTCCATGTTGCCAACAGTCTACTGGGTCTAGGTCCATACCGGTGGCAGCTGGAGCTCCATTCAAGGTGGGAACGCCCGAAATTGTCCGTGATTATGGTCCGGGACACGATACGTGGATTACAGGTCGTATCCTGAATAAACGCGGCAGTGTGATGTACGACGTGTTGGTTGGCCAAGACACCTGGACCAGACATCAAAACCAACTCCGCTTTAACAGCACACCGGAAACTCCAGTATGTTCGGATACCGTACCATTGGACATATTGCTCGATACTTTTGAGCTAAAAGCTGATGCAGTTTCGAAAGAAGAGAGTGTGACCGGCAGATCAGTGGTTGATCCAGCACTTCTTCCCAGGCGATGGACAAACCGACGTCACCGCCAGCCAGAACGTATCCAGGTCGACCCACGTCGAACTTGTTACTGACTTTTCACAAGGGGAGGTGTTGGGGATATCAATATTCCCCAAAAAACTGTCCTTGTGTGCTAACGAATTTCCGGCATTTTCAAGGTCAAACTATGGATATATATATATATGCATTGTCATTTTTCCGCTATCGCCTGTAAATCACTTGTTGTTCGGATCATTTCACTTGTGTCCAGGCTTTCGTCTTCTTACTAGTCCGTTGTACCAGGAGTCGGAATCAGGCAACATAGCTGGGGATATTATATAGTCACAGTCCGCGCATATTATCGTGGCTCGTTGCATTATCGAACCGTAGCAGTGATGCATTTCTTCACATTTGCACACTCCATCAGATGTTAGAGTGGTGCCATATGTATAGACAACTCACAACCTTGATGTCCCTTGACAACATCATCATCATTATCAGCTATAAAACCCGCGTACTTATCGTACCACAGTTTCGTTCACCGATGATTTGGGGAGGTGGAGTAGGTGGCTGCGCATTGGAGGCGAGAGCTGATAAATTGATGCGCAAATATAGGATTGTTAATTGGGGATTGGGAAGGGGGCTATGCGTTGAAGGCAACAGCTTGGATGCATGAACGTCATTCAGGGAGCGACTGGGCCATATCTGAGTGTCTCTATCCATTGATGTGGCCCGTCTCGGGGTCCCCATCCAGGAAGACGGCAGTGACCAGCGCAGCTGAGTTTGCTTGTAATGGCTCCAGCGCAGCTAAGTTTACTGGTAATGGCCCTTATACTTCGCTGCCAAGTCGTTGTTTGACCTCCCTGGCTCGTTTCCACTCTTCACGTGGTTGTGCGAAAAGAACCCTTCGAGGAAGTCGGTCGACTGGCATACGGAGCACGTGACCAAACCAGCGCAACCTGTGTAGTGTGATCAGTTCACCTACCGTGGGTGAGTTATTTCTTCCGAACACCATCCGACGTACTTTGGTATTGCTGATCCGGTGTTCTCACCGGACCCGGCAATGCTCTGAAGACATCGATGTTCAAACACTGAAAGTCTTTTGACGTCCTCGGCGCGTAGCGACCAGGTTTCTGATCCATGTAGTAATGTGAAGCAGCATTGTAAACTCGATCATTGACGGTTAAGCTGATGTCATGCCTACGCCACAGATGACGCAGGTTCACAAAAGCTGCCCTGGCGTAGCTCGATCGTGTTACACGCGGAACGATCGCCTACCGAGACAACCATTCCTTCCGTACCTCCAGAATAGCGTGATCATCATCATCATCGACAGCATGACATCAGTGTCCAAGACCGATGCTTCGCTGCCGTATGTGGATAGAACAGTGTGAATTGTGAGGCGGATAACGTGTGACTTGAAAGAGAAATGTAAAATACGCGTGAAAGGGACTATGAAGGACTTCGGTGCTGCCGGCACGGTCCGTCTCCAAAGATAGGGTCATCGTGAGGTTCCCTGTGTTTGCAAGTTAAGAAGGGTTAATCAATGTTAGTAGCACTCGTGCATTCAATTTCAGCTCAGATTCTGACTGCGAATTTGAAACTGTAGGCGCCTCGAAATGCACCATCATCATGATCATAATCAGGCTAACATCAGTTGCGTTCCCCATCCACTCTTTTCCACGTAAATACAATTTTTGGTTGTAAGGCAACGAAGCATCAGTGTCCAGCGACGCCACAGTCTGTGCTACTGATACTATTCCACAGGTAATCGAAATGAACTTGTTTCCTCCAGTCTGTCTTCGTGAAACTATTGAAGCGTGATGACAGTCTTGCGCTTGACAATAGATGATCTGAATCAACAAATGCACGCGTAGCAGCTTTGGGCGCCAGGTAGAATTAACAGTGAAGTGACCGATCAGAACCCATTTTTAAGTCAGGGAGAGTGGGCGCCAACTCGCTAGCTTTTTCGGAAACAGATGCCACTAAGGTGGGGATGATCTCAGCACAATCAAAGGTCTGTGTCCGCTAGCTGACCCTAACTGGGATCAGGTATGGAAATACCACTGATGGCGACCAGTAAGGCATCCGGCTAGGAGCATAATATCTAAAATTGAGCCGTTGCAGAAGACTACGTCGTCCTTAGTGGAAAGTGGACTTGGAAACAGAGGGGATGCATTTGCAGGGATACTTGCGCAGAAAGGCTATACCAACAACTAACGACTGTGATGACGCATGTAGATCCCTCAAACACCAGATAACCAGGAGGCGGAAGAATGAAAGAGAACACCAGTGGATTTTGAAGGCCCAGGAGATGGAGGAGGCTTTCGCTGTAGGCAAAAATCGCACCCTATTTCAGCCGATTCGGTCAACCGGTCGGAAGACAAGTGTCAGCGAAACGACATGCGAAAAAGACGGAACGGTGATTAACTCTCGCAATCGTCGTTTTCAACAGTAGGCTGAGCACTTCAGAGGACAGTTCAGCTGGTCTCCTTCAACACAACCGCTCGAAGAACCCAGCGGACCTGAATAGGACATCGACACCAACCCACCATCAACAACAGAACTCCAGCTTGAGATGTCAATACTCCAACGCGACAAGGCACCTGGCACGGATGGTCTGTATCCCGCACTCTCCAAAAGTGGCGAAATCCCGGTGAACAGTCTGACAAACACACTGCAGAAGATTTGGAGCGAAAACAGAATACCAGTCGAATGAAGTTCCTCGACTGTTATCCCAGATTTAAAAAAAGTCGCAAGAACGTCACGTGAAAACTATCGTGCCATCAGCCTGGTATCCTTTGCATATAAAGTGCTGTGGTATTATTGTGCGCAGGTTGGTCGACCAACGGGAGGGAGATTCGTGAAAATCAAGCTGGGTTTCGCCGCGGCTGAGGATGCATCGACTATATCTTTACCTTGAGACAAATTCATGAGCATAGCCACTCCTTCAAACATCTTAAAGCTGGTTTTGACTGTGGGTCGTTAGAAACTGCGGCAGTGTCTGGTTAATGGTTGATGGTGACTGTCGGAGCATTCATCACCATCTTCACTGACAGTTGTACAGGTGTTCAAACACCAGTATATTCGTTTAGTTTGGTTGAAGAAAGTACTGATACAGAAACAAAAAATACAGAAAAAAATAAAATACAGAAGAAAAAGAGAACTATGGTAAACACACTAGAAGCCCACACCGCCGTCACTCAGCCAAACAATCGGGGAAGACGGACGCCGTTAGTCATGTGGGCTTATTCTGGAAGGCGGGAAAGATCGATAACTCGTAACTTCGTTTGCTCCCTTCTGCCAAGTCGCAAGTTTTCCCCTCTTGGTTTAAGCTACACCGAATTCGACACGGAAAACAGAACTCTTCCCGACGAACGATAACCGGCGTGTGTAGCACATGACCATGTACTGCTGGATGCAGTCTTGAGTTGAACTACGCACCCTACCACGAACATTCCGGGGATAACCACATCATTCCGAATTCATTAATATCAGCCTTTGTAAGTGACGGTCCAGAGACATTGATGATCACCGTCATCACCATGGACAGCAATACAACAGTGAGCGAAGTTCTGCATACATGTTGTTCAATGGAGAAGAGGGCGTTTTCCAAATGCTGTCCGATAAACACAATGCCAGGGCAATGGCAACTGGTACATAAGACCATAGAATGCCCCCATCGGAAGATGGAAATGGGAACAGTAAGAAGAATAGGGTGCCTACATCTTCCAAAACTTCTGGAATGGACGCGCTTGATTGTTATGCTGGGACAAGATGCTGTCGGTGGGATTGACCCATAACATTTGTCAACCTCACCCAACACAGATACAGCACAGGATCATAGGACAGACCAGCAAACCACTCCGACGAAGTCCGCCGCTGGATCACGTGGATCCCGTACAGAAGGATAGGATATCCCACAGTGGCCAAGTCGACATCGGTCACTATAGTTTTGCGCTGCCACGTTATGGCCAATCCTTCGCGGAACAAAGGAGCAAAAGGCTCACTGAAAACAATGAAAACCGCTAGTTTTCCGTCGGTACGTTTGACAATGCCCGGGTACTTGACCTAGCGCGAACATGTACAAAGTTATCTTCTACCTTGTCGAAATCCTGCATGATGCTCCCGAGCTTGCGCCTCTCGTGGTGCCTGAGCTCGCGGTATAACTGAAGATACTGGCTTAAGACCCTAAATGAAACATTCGCTTTGGATAAATTTCTGGATAAATGTGCAGTGAGTGGATGACCCCATTTAGCTGGAGTGCGTCCTCGTCCCCAAATTAGTTTGAAGACAAAACACACCCATCAGTCTTTGAATAACCTTGGCGAGAGCTGACCTGGTCTTGCTGCCCGATAGCATATGCAGGTAGAATGGCATATTGGTACACCATCGATGACCACAGATCTGAAAACCCCTAAGATCCTCGGATTACAGAGGCTATATATCACACCACCAACAGAGGCCACATCGTAGTCTAATATAAATGACTTTAAATACAATATTTTTGACGCTACACGTAGGAATAACTGAATACGATTCTAACCTTCGACATTCGTGTACTGACCAGGTCTGTCACAATGATATCGTAGTGGATAAAGCTCCCGAGTTACACAATGCTTTGGCGCAACGGGTGCATTGTTCAATAAAGTCGAAACAATGAAAACAGGAAGCTGATGAAGTCGCGAAATCCTGCTGTGTGCAGAAGCAATAGAAGGAATGCTTTCATGTCCGACTCCAAGCGCCCCCATCCCAAGCACTGCTGTGGGACATCCAAAAAGCTTGTGGCTCGTTTCAAGGGTTAGAAACTTTAAGTCGACGGCTTAAAGTGGACTCTCGTCCATGAAACGGTCAGTAGTTACCGTTAGTTTGGCAACCACAATAGGCATTTCAAACTTACGAGTTTTCTTACATCTTTCATTCCTAACGTGTCCGTCTCTCTTGTACGAGTCCCACACGACCAATGTACAATGAAGGTTTGAGAGGTCGCACCCAAGACACAGTGGGGAGAAGACTGTTTTGGAAAACACCTTGTTCAGTGTGGATAAACGCTGTTTCACTGCGTTCTGGTGAAAAT
Source organism: Clonorchis sinensis (assembly GCA_003604175.2). Taxonomy (NCBI): domain Eukaryota; kingdom Metazoa; phylum Platyhelminthes; class Trematoda; order Opisthorchiida; family Opisthorchiidae; genus Clonorchis; species Clonorchis sinensis. The sequence continues at coordinate 88,896,082 of CM030370.1, read as the reverse complement.
ACCACAGAACGAGAATCAGAATTTCGTGATGCCGCCGATGAGTCTTTGGCTTAATTGAACGAAAAGAGAAGTTGAGTTGACAAACAGACAGCTGTGCCGACCGTGCTACAGACCGCCAGATACCTTCGCTAACGCTAACGTATGCGATGCAGCAGGTTGTACAGCTGTGTTACGGCTTCGCCACGCACAGAGTTCGATGGCTCAGGAACAAGACCAATTTAGCAACGGTTCAGCGAGCGCCGGATTTCGGAAGGGATGGACAGTGTGCTAATCAATTCACTATCATTCACTTGGAAACTCATCAACAAATTTAACCTTATTTGCCATCACTTAGGCAAACAGCATTAGGCCTCAACGGTGTGCGGATTCTAGCCTCATTCACCGATTATGTTGATGAGAATTGCGCAGTGGAGGCGATGCCTGCTTATTGAGTGGTCACGGTGGTGAAACGAAGACCCGTCATTATGAGGTAGGGATCAAAAGGTATATGCGTACTGCTATGTCCGAGACGGACCGAACCAGAATGGCCGCGTCACATGCTTTCACGGTCACCTCGTATGCACAGCCCTTCAGGTTCATTGAAATTCACCTCCGATGCCATAAACGACGCGACTTAGTTGAGATTATACGTGCTTTGATGATGTGCATATCAGCTGTTACACTGATATCCCAGCTCAGGCAGAAGTCACAACCACAGATGAATTGAAGTTGCTACGACTTTGCTTGCATGCCCAGTCTACGCGCTCCGTTCCGTACTCTCTTGCACCGACCGGATGACTTTACGGATTTCGCCGCATGACCCACTAGACCCCACTTACGCAACTCGATGCGCGCACTCGCGCTGCACCCGGGTTCACGTACTGTGACCGACCGAATGAGCTTCGGTTATCCCCGTGTTACGATGGTAGGACCTCAGTTCGACTCCCGACTGATGGTCCCCGATAGGACCTAATCGACTGTTTCCAAATGCGCACGCCGACAGCCCTGCTCGCATACATTCAAGCACTCTACAACTCCCATCGTCCTCGGGGTTACGAAATCTGACATTCGACACCAAACATTTTATTAGCTTGCGGAGCAAAGCCATTGTTTGCCGATGCTTGTTACGGTTTAAACCACCGACTTCTTTTTTCCTGACGTTTCCCAGAAAGAAACTCCGATGCGGCGTACGCCCCACGAACGGACTTTTATGCTAACTTTGTATGGAAGCCATCCGCCAACCCCGCACCAATGAACCCAAGAGCACTCCTTTCGTTGGCGTCTTCACGCGACATTTAGTGTCACCCATTGTTGTCGGCACTGAAAATTACAGGCAAGTTAAGGTCTTTGAGCAGGTGAGTGTGCGGATAATATCAACACCAGCCAGGTACTAATTTCTACACACATCTGGCAGAAACCAATTGGTGCGGTCGCGGTTGACGGTGTTTGGTCAGATTTCACTCTCAGTGAATACAGTCGGTTGACATGGATCGGAGAGCAAGAAACATTCATCGGCCACGAGATCGACAGGCGCTCTACAAACACCACGGACTCATTCAACTCAGGAGTGCATGAAATCAGTCCCGTACGCAAAGCACGACGAAAACGACCACGAAACGATGAAATGTTTCACCCAGAAGTACAGCGAAATCTCGTTCATCTCATGAAAACATCTATGAGGTTGACTCGCAAATTCAGAGAAACGGAGAGTTTACACTCCCCAAATGGGGCATGCTGGACCGTCGGAAAGCCCAAGAACGACCATAGACGTCTGATCACTTGAAATCTTGCGCTGCGTCAGGGAAAGCCTAAGAAAAAACACAGAAAACTGGTAATTTTTTGGGTATCTAAACCAGTCTGTCAACCTGCAATTACAACTCCCAAAACTGTACGCCGCCACTTACGAATTCCGTTAACAACTTTTCGAATTCGCATTTGAAACAATGAAGTCTGTTGGCGCATTTGGTCTTTAGAGGATGGGTCATATCCTGCACTTCCAATGACATCTGTTCAAGAATGTCTTTAGTTTCGTCAAACAAAGTGGAGGTTTCCCGAATGATCCTTGATCTTTCATCTGCATTGAACATCAGCAATTATATTACAAACTGACCGTCTTTTAGTGAAGGTATTCTTCCAAGGTTCGATGTTATATCACTGGTGAGTGCACCGTACTGCTTCTCGTATGTTTCGAACAGAGAAACCATACTTACTAAGCAGCGGACCAAACTGAACTGCCACACGTGATTGGCTCAAAAATTTCAATAGGCTCACGACAGGACAGGTCAGCGCACAGCACTACGGCGGTGGGGCAGGAACGTTTGACTTGACAGTGAAAACGAATACTTTTCCAGATTCTTCCACCAGAAATTGTAGGGATATGGCTCAGTGGTCCAATGAACAACCGAATTTTCACTTCAGTTCCCATCTAATTTCCATTCCTGATGTTATTGGCTACTGAATAAAAGAACGTAGGTTGGCTCAAGTTAGGAAGGCACCTAACTAAGAGGGTTATACAAGATTATCTCCACACCAGTTCGGTGACGGGCGAACCTTGGGAACTCAACCAGCGGCAATCAGGCACTGGTGCTGAAATCTTCAATGACCAACTGATTGATGCACAGGATCGAGGTTTTCGCCCAAGCTTCTCGGTTGGGTTTCTTTTTGTCTTCTCCATTCACCTGAAAGGCACTAGCAAAAAAAGTGTAGTACTGCTTTTTAGATTCTCGTTGGGAATAGTAACTTACCAGCGCGAGAACTCACATAAAAAGACGTCTAAAAGTGCTTTGAACTGGGTAATAGATGCAGCGTGAGCAACTGTCAGAGAAAGGCTATTTCACATATCAACTTCCCGAAATGAGAAAAATTGTTGTCTAATAAAAGCCAGTTTGAAAATCTTCTCACTATGTCTTCGCCGTGTATTAGTTGGGTAAACGGCGAAAATTCTGCTGGCCAAACCTTGTTCAAACAGGGCTTAAGTACTGGGCCCCCTTGTAGGCTATGATATTCCGGGGGAAGGAGGTCAGTCATGGCGTTCCATAATCAACGGGCAACCATGTTCGTTGAAGACAGTTGGACACGCTCAAAGAGGACTGCGTCTTTCTTGCGTGCCGATTTGAAAACCTGGTTGATATATTCAGGAAACGGTCTGAACTAGTCTCCATAGAGTTTCTGAACGTCCATGGGAGTAATATGGGGGAAGTTGCGCCGAACCCTCCGCATAACAACGAATGCCTTTGAGCCGATTTTTACTAATGCAGTAAGAAGAACATGTTCGAAGTGAGCCAGGTATCTATCCTCGTAATATCTTCTGGTTTATTCCTAGCATGTAAGGAAAAGGCATTTGATGTGTCTCTCCCGAATGATCTATAGAGGTACGCTTTGTCATTCAAAGGAAAATGCTCACTCCTAGGGGCGCTAGTGTTAAAACTATGGTATTCCAAGTCGCCCGGAGTATTTGACATGGACTTGAATGGAAATACGCAGCCGTATGAATGGTATTTGACTACTTTGAAGCGCTCTCAAAACAACATTCTCTTATGAAGATGAAATCCTGAAATGCCTCAGACAAGCGACCTTCCGGCTTACGCTTGAATTATTCCACAGTGATGGTGCTACCAATCTATTTTTTACATATCACAGACTTTTAAGACTCATCGAGGAACGAAACCCTCGTTTTGTTTGTGTGGGAACTGTCCACATCCCGGAAGCTGATGGCCTGCTGTTTGATGGAGGAATTAGACGATATGGACAGAAGCATTGCCGTGAGTAGCAAATCCAGTTTTCAAGTTTACCCATGGAAGCGATGAAGGTTATCCTGGTTTTTTTCTGGCGGGTTTCCCACGATCTGCGCACCATCCACCAAGATAAAGTTTAATTCCGGGTCGTTTTTGATGATTGGAAAAGGAATCAAGCCAAGGAGGTATTACGGGTTGTATCTCCGTTAAGAAAGCTTTTATTCAATCTGTGAGTTTGATAGCGAGTATCAAGTGTGCAAGCTTTAGAGTAGTCTAACTTTTACTGAGTCGAAAACTCGTCTGCATCTAGATGGTATAATTTGTGCACACCTCTACCGATGCATCCCACCATTTCTTCGTCTAAAAAACGCAAAAGCTTACATAGGCACAAAAGTCTTCTAGAAGCTTCAATTGGATATTCTGATAAAATTTACGGTCGTCACCGGCTTGTGTAACTGGAATCCGTTACGACATCTTCAATAAGACGGATGTGAGGCGATTTGACTATCAATTGGTTGCAATATTTCTACCACTGTCCGTAATTTTTCAACCCGTTAGGAGACATACTACTTGGAGCACCGTGTCACATGCGTTAGTAGTGTCGTGTTTACGAATCATGCAACTGGCTTGAATATGACCGGATGGATTTCGTAAAGTACAGGCTGTTTCACTGCCGCCTAGGCTCCCCGGTTATAACGTAGTTAGGTTGATTATCAGAGGGTTACAAGCGCTAACAAATGACTGTTTAACCAGAATGATGATGATCACAGAAGTTATGTGCACCTGACAAAAATAAATACAGTGCGAGAAGGGAATAAGCCAAAAAGTGACCTATAGTTTGACGTCAACTGTTGAGGGATTCTGAGTGAAGTTCCGGACGCGGGACATGTCTTCTCTGCAGTATAGCTGCTACAGGTGTTCCGTAGTTTTCCGTGGAGGCTTGTGGGGCTCGGTTGACTTCCTGTCCTGTACGCTCAAGTGCGTGTTTTGGGGCCGATTTGCATGCCTGTTTATGTGAGCAGTGTGAAGAAAGGGGTGCTCATTCGTCTTGAATAATTGCACGAACATAAATACAACTAGACCTGGTGTGATTGAAGTTGGTAAGCAGGTGGTAGCCGCGTAAAATGGATGGAAGGTTATAGTGTACACGTTGTTGGTCAAGTTTCCAACAGGGACGGAGAGTGTTGCGTGATTTGAGTCTTTGTGACACGTGACCTGGTGAGTGACCGCTACAGTCCCTCAAGGCAAGGTGTTTCGTTCTGAGAAGGCGTACGGTACTGCAGTCTTAGCGTGTCGTGTAAAATTTCTGAGTGATATTTAGGAAGTCCCCCGTTGGGAAACCATCATGTAGCCCCGTACGGTGTGTAACTGTCAGTGCTGCTACCGGGCCTGAAACGGATCCGACCGCAGCCAAGCATTAACGTCGTTCATAATCGTTTGCTTCGCAGGGGCAAACGCTAAGCAGCCGAATTACGCTCGTTTTTGTGACGCTCTGTTGCGCGTCAATGCGGCCACAACTGGCGTTTGCCCGTAATGTCGGTTCAGAAGCTCGTAATTGCAGTCACGTCACTGATGTGCATATAGCTTATCCTTTTCTTGTTTGTTACTCTGGCGCATTGTAATTTGAGGTAAACACTTACAGGAGATAAGAGGCTGTTAGCCATTTGATGTACATATCCTGAAGACCTTCGGGTTTCTCTTAATTACGAGACCCAACATGCTATTCCTCTTCATGTACTCCTTGAATGAGCAACCCGTCCTTTAGTCTAATAGAGCATCATCGTATGATCTATCTGGAAGGCGTTCCAATATTTTACCTAGTTCTGGGGCGTCGACGTCTTCCAAAAAACCCTGGATGCGAACACACTCCGTCATCTGGCTGCACACATATGCTTAATTTCCCCAGGGCTCATCAAAATATTTTAGAACAGTTTTTATTTGAACTCCCAGAACCCTCTTATGTTGTACGCTACCTCTATAGCGTACACTGGGCTGAAACAATTTGATCAGCCCAAGAATTCCAACCCATAGCTCGCAGCGTCAGCCATGATGGTGAATTGGTTTCATTTCCGGGACAAACGGATAAGGCAGCCGTGCAAACATTTCAACTCCTCATTGTTATCCAGCGCCATCCAGCGCTTGAGGTCTTCTACAGAGGCAGGACGTTTGAGGTTAGCCGGTAAGTTGTATACATGCGTCCAAGATGGCCCAGCTCTTCTACCGATCTATGAGTGTCCTCGGATGGCATAACATACTAGATGACAGTCTGCATCTGAGAAGAGCGTTTTTGCTCCATGCATCCATACTCCTCTGCTGCCAGAAGGACGCCAGTTTTAGAAGTATTTAGCTGTAACAAGGCAAAATCAAACTCGTTGTTGAAATCCGTGCCAGCGAAAAGTCCGGATTTAGCCACCAGCAGAACTGATTAATCTCTCTTTATCCGATAATCATTAGGAAGGTCACGGCCTGTCCATCTAAACCTTGAGCCACTTCGCTCAATAATAGAGTTTTGAAGCAGGGCCGAACTTCGCCTTTATTGGGCTTATCAGTCGAGCATTTCTATGCAGTTCCGTGCGCAGAGGATTCCAGGTGGGTGTCCTTCAAACGAGACATGCCAAAGAGACTTGCCAACCCTATGTTCCATAAAGTTAAATCTGATCAGATCACACAGGTTTTTCTACGCAATCGAAAACAACGACCCATGATCGTAAAGTTCATTCTAACATCACCTTTGTTCACTTATTGGCAGAAAAAATTTAGTAGCTCCATCAATTTGCTTTCAGCTGGGTGCCTTGAAAGTAAGGCATGTTGTATCTGCCTTTGGAGAGCCTGGATCACCTCTGATGGAGCTATCAATGTTGCGTCAAGTCTAACGATTTGTCAAACGCTACTTTTCGAAAACGAATTTGGCTTCTGTAGACGAAATGGGCAGCCGCAAAGCCCGCAGATTGTCCGACGCGACGGCTGATACTATTAGTGCACAGTTGATGTCAGCCATAATATTATTCAGAAGGTATATATGCACTAATAATAGTCTTTACTATCGTTGACAGTGGTGAGTTGCAACACGTATAAAAATGAATACAATGCGGAATGTGGAGCAAGACAAAAAGGGAACTTATCGGTTGTGAGAGTCCCTTGGTGAGAGTCCGGACGGCAGTAACGTGTTTTCTCCGCAGCATAGTTGCTACACGTGTTCCATATTGTCCGTGGACTTGTGGAGGGCGGTTGACGTCCTGCTCCCTGCGCGCGCGCGAGTTTTGTGTGTGTTGACTATGCTCGGCCTTCCTATATGTAGCTGCGTCTGCGTGTACGTGGGTGTCAGCACATGACTTGTTGCTGCGCTTACTGGCCGGTAGAGACAGTGAATATCAGATGAGTCACCCTTGTGTGTCGCGACTTGTAAGTGTAGGGTAAAAAGCGAGTCTCGTGATCTAGGGGCGATTGTGAGCTGTGTAGCCAAGTGAGTCACGATTGTGTAGCGTGGTTTGTGAGTGTAAAAAAAGGACAGATCTCGTGATCTAGTGAGTGGCGGTGGGCTGTACAGTCACGTATGTTGGTGAAGGGGCCGCTACAATACACACATGGATCGCTCTTCTACAGAAATGAGGAGGACTTGAGGGTGCTTATTCTGCACAAGAATAATTTAGGCCGCTTGGCGCTCCATGCAGATCCCGGAGGTCGAAACAAAAATAAGGTACTGTTTGTACGATAACAAAATGCTAAATTGGTGCGAGTCTCCAGTTGATCGGTTACGCCAGGTTTGGTGTTTACGGAGCAAAATTATTTCGTGACCGCATACACGCCAAGGCAGACACAGCCCCTCACGCGAAAGTGGCTGATCGCTTGCCTCGTTGTAGACCGTTCTGGTTGGGCTCGATCTCAACCTTGAATGTTAACGAAATTTTTGTACGTGTCCTGAAGACCAGCGAAAGAAAATTTTTCACGGGCTTAAGTTGTTTAAAAGCCCATTTCTGTAAGTTTAAAGGAAGTTAGAAAACATGTAGGTAAGGACACGGGGTGTGCTGAGTACACCCGGCCAAAGAGATCCGCCTTGTAACGGGCATGTGAACAACTGAGTCACATGTCCAGTATTCCCACAAACAGTTCTCTTATGTATTCAAGGATGTACACGCACGCGTGCAAACCAAACGGACACGCATCTGATCAGCCGCTGAAGTCACACTCCAGATCTGTGGTGGAATGATGAACAGACACTCACACGCGCAAACTTTCTGACACAACGAAGTGGCTACTACAGTCCTCCACCGCTAGATTTAGCCAGCTCCATCTTGGTGGCGTTTGACCGGCTCTGACTACCTAGCTAATCAACTTAAGCACCTTGACGCACCTGTAGCTGTTTTTGAACTCTCATGCTTCAATTCTAATTCCACATGTACTGTCGAGTCAGGTGTTTGCTCCGCATCTGGCCCGCGCTTTTTAGATCTGAAACGGTCTAAATGACGCCGTATTATCCTTCCCTCTTCTAGCAACATGTCGATTAGGTAAAGGTTTGTCACATATTCACGCACCTATTCCTTATCTGACGGCTGACGTTTGACGTAAACCTCCCCGTCACCTCGTATAGTGCGAGGTCGGCGTGTTTTCTGCGTTTTGCTTCATGGAACAATATCGTTGTTCGTCCCTAATCGTGAAATCCGGCCGAAGCAGATCCAAACGCTTTCGAAGTCTTCGTCTTACTGGCAACTCACAGGCTGCCTAGACTGTAGTAGTGTGCAGCGTAACCCTGTGCTGCAGTGTTAACTTCGCTAGCCCTGTTTGTAAGAGACCTGGGCTTTGTTTCATCAATCCATTGTTCACCGTTGCTACCACGCGTTCGGCCAGGCGGTTAGAAGCGGGATGGTATGATGCTGTTAAAACATGTTCTATCCCGTTGGTTTTCAAAAGCAGTTGAAACTCCGCACTGTTTCTATCCGTTTGAGATACGCATGGAGAATCACAAGGATTATATAAACTTCAACAGTGCCACAATAATCCACGTGTACGCGGCTCCACGGCCGCTGCCATGCCGATGTGGGTGTTGCTGCAGGCAAAGCCCAATTTCTCCGACATGCACCATCATTTTCACATCATGACTGATTCCAGACATGGTGTTGGGCTAAAGCATTTACTCGATGGTTATCTGGATGTCCTGAATGTAGTTCCCTTGAGATTTCCGAACGGAGGGGCTCGGAATTATCAGTCTTGCACTCCATAGTAAACATCTGTCTTCTACGATTAGTTCCAACGATCGTTCAAAGCATCAGCTTAGTGTATTCTCAAGATCCTTCGACATCCTTATGAAGTGAAACGAGGTACGCAGGAACGTTCTGTACCTTTCCTTGTTTCTACTCGTATTCTCACCGCAGTGCTAGATAATAATCAACTCAGCTCGTTAAATTTACCAGCTCGGCTGGTTTCGAGCTGTGATATGGCACGTCTCGTAACGGTAGGCGACTAAGGGCATCCGCTGTGAGATTCACTTGTCCAGCAGCGCACTGCAAATGATACCGATAACAGGCAAGTTTTAAGGCCCAAAGTTGCATTCTAGGCGACGGTATTTAAGGTATTGGTTTATGTTTTCCGAGACTTCCAAGTAAAAGCTTGCGGTCCGTACATATGTTGAAGGTTTGCCCGAAAAGATGGTGTTGAAAACGTGTCACTCCGAACAGAATCGCCCGTGCCTTCTTGTCAATTTGTGCTTAATTCCACTCGGGAGACGACAAAGATCGTGAAGCGTAAGCAACTGGTTTGAGAAGTCCCGATCTATACTTCTGCAATAACAGTTCTCTAACACCGTATGGTGAGGCATCACAAGCAAGAACAATGGGCTGTGTGGAATCGGAATGGGTGAACACCGGAGGACCCGTAAGGGCATATTTCGCCCGTTGAAACGTCTCTTCTTGTTCGTGATTCCAAATCAAGCTAATTCCTTGACGTGGCAAGTAGTTCAGTGGGTGTAAAAGTCTGGCGGCTTGCGGAATAAACCTCGCATAATGATTGACCGTGCCTAAGGATGGTTCACGGCGATTCCTTGGTTGCGGTGCCTTCAATATTGGACGTATAATCTCGGCTAGAGGGGTCAAATCCTCTGCACTGATGCGGAAACCCAAATAGTCCACACGATCGGCTAGGAAATCAAACCTTTCTTTCTTTATTCGCAGTCCACACTCAGGATCAAGTACAGTTTCAGCGCAAACGCGCAAGCACTCTGACACATCGAAACGGCTACTACGTCATCTCTGCGTTAACTGGACATCGTTCTCATAAAATATTAGGCTCCATTCCATGGCCAAGTACGCGGCTATACATATCCACAAAAAGCACGGCCTTGAAATACGTTTCATGTGGAGTTCGAATTTCAGTTTCGCTTCTGAACACACTCAGGTCAAGGTATCTTGACAGTTTACTTATTTTAGAGTTTTCTGTCTTTGCGGGGTTGGATTTGAACCGCTTGTTGCGTGTAATCCACCGTCAGAGTCTACCGAGCACTCATGATTAAAAGGATCGCTGGAGTGCTTCGCGGACGGCAACTAGTCGGTTAGTTAGCCGTAGTTCAATAGAAATTTGGTCAGCAGCCCAAGGTACGTCCTCAATAACCCCTTATGCTGAGCATCACTTATGTGGTGACGCGTCCGCTCTCACGGGACCACAACGGTCACATTACTGTCGCGCTTACGGTCGGCCGATGAACTCCACCAAGACCAGATCACCGTAACTAGCTGGCGGCAGGCTCCCCGTCAAATGTCCGCATACCAAAATTTGAAAATCACAATTGAAAAAAACAGTGTTCTCATACGAATTTTCATGGCGCAGACTATTTTGTGGGAACATTGTGGACAACCGCGCACTGACTGGGTACCACTCACCAATCCAAAGGCATCATTCGGCATACAAGAGGCTTAACTTCACCGATGTGTCGCTTGTGGATGACAATAAATGTCGAACAGGGAGCGCCAGGAATCTAACTTTAACCGATTTACCTCATTATCATCTTAGCACCATTTCACTCGGTCAATTTTCAAGGAATGTTCATAATATTCAGCTTCAATTGGCGCTTCTGTTGCACCTGCAAAAATAAAGAGTAAAAGAGAAAAGTAGTAGTAGTGAATCAAAATCTCTGAATGCCAAGACTGAAGTTGTGTAAACTTAGAGGTGGTCCACCGTTCCTTCTATCCGTCCGATGGGCCATTTTTTCCAAAAACTAATTGTGACTGCTGTTATTATTCTTCAGAAGTTTTAACTTAGCCCTGTGAGAAGCTTATGCTCGTGAACCAAAGTCAAACCAAAGTCAAGGATGAAACTTGAATCCCGTTTTACTTCCTGTTGTTCTGTTACCCCACTAGATCGCTCCTAAATTTACTGCCTTCGAACACAAGTACCAAAGAGGTTATTGAACAGCCCCATGGAGACATCTTAACATGCAACAGGGCACTTGGAAAGGATAGAGCGAATGATGTCAGAATGACATTTTATCTTCAATTTTATTGAAGTCCTGACGTGACCTTCTATTTCTTTGTTTACTTGAATAGGGTAAACGGCAATGTTCGCGAATTTTTAAATCCTAACCATGTTGAGGATGAAAGAGGAAACACCACGGTAGCGAAGGTTTACTTGGAATAGACGAACTAAAAAGCTGCCGAAGTAGTAACGAAATGAAATTCAGATATTTGTTATATTGCTGTATCTTGATTATCGTTGTGGACTCTTTCAACCCTTGGGCTGGTTGCCCGGATGATAAGGATTTCGACCCAGGCATGTTGACAAGTTCAGACTCATTGATTCTCTCAGACTGCCCAGATGGTTGGTTTGGATTTGATATCAACTGCTACACATTCTTTACGGCTACGCCACTGAACTACCTACTAGCTAAGAAAAATTGTGAAGTAACTGTGGGAAAAAGTATACCTCAACTTTTAGAAACACGGTGCCTTGTTGCTACGGATCGATACGCTTGAGCAACATGATTTTATATCAAAAAAGCTGGAAAGTATTGCTGTGACAAGGACGTAAGAGGTTTTGAAATTACTCACAAAATGCCTCTTTTTTCCAGCATGCGTTGGTACACTGCAGGGATGATGCGACCTGATTCCTTCGGGGAATTTATATGGGAGGGTCATCCATCCAGATATCAAAACGTCAGAGCAGAACTTATGTCCCTGTGGCTTGACCAAATCCCAGGTGTCCGCGAAAAGGCAACCTTTCCTGCTGACCGTACGAGAATTGTGTACGGTTCGGATGGAGCCCGCTGGGGTTGGTATTTGGACACTGCAACCCCTGCAAGAAATTATATATGTCAAGCACCAAAAGCGGTGGCTAATCAACTGCTTCCAACGGCGAAATCGTTAACCTATGGTGAATATTCTACCACTTCAAAAAGGAGGGGTCCCTGTTTCCTACGCCAGCCAGAAGATGTTCTGTAGGTTATTTCATTACAATTTCTACGACCGTTATCCAGGTATGTTCAAAGACTTAGCTCCGCTACCTATGCTGAGTTAATGTGTGAGGCGAACGGAAACCCTCAGCCAACATTTAGGTGGTATTCCGTGAGCATAGAAAGCAAAACAGACGCCTCTGGTGTGACAGTGACATGGCTGAAACGAATATTAATTGATCCCAAAAAGGACATGAGCGGGAGAATTTCAATAAGCGCTGGGTCGCTTGTCATCCACGCCCCTGACAGTTCCACAGACGCCCAGCTGTTTCAGTGCGAGGCCACAAATGAACTTGGAAGCGTTCTCAGTCGGACGGCTCGAATAGTATTTGGTCAACTAGAGAAAGCCCAAAAACAACCAAGAAATGAAAGAAGAGTATTGGCTCACAAAAGCGAAACCCTTCCATGCGACCCCCCACCCCATTCACCGCAAGACAGTAAGTGTTACTGCACTAAGTACAGCTTTAAATACTACCCGAATGTAAAGGTGCATTTTATGGGGGTTTGTCCCGAATATGTGTGCCCATACGTTTTGAACAAAATGGTCTCTAATAAGGCAGTCAAAAGTCTGCATTTAATAAATCCAGTATACTCTCTTCATAGCAAGAAGTGTACTCACCTGATCATCCATACGTTCAGTAATGTTTTGGATTTGGATTTGGATTGTCTTCACCCAAAAATGCATTATTCTGGTCAAGGAGTTTCGAGCCAGGCTCTAAATGAAGCTGAAAACTGCGGACATTTTGAACCCTGTCTCGCTTTACAGAAATGTTTTTAGGTGAGTGGTATGGCAATCTTCGTTGCAAGTGTACGCTATAACAGGCCCTTTGGTCGAACTGGACTGAAAAAAAACGATTGGCAAACTAGACTTACACCTACTTAAGTTAATATTGCAAACAACTGGTACTTATAAGACACTGACCTGGTTTGCCACATGCACGATGTATATTTGATTGTTATTCAAGGCATGCTCGGCCTCAAAAGCGCACTACTTATGCATCTTAACTTACTACAAAAGACACCTAGATGTGTTCAAATGAATTTGGGTAATCAAGGTTTGTTTACTGCTCATCGGTGTTGGCAGACACACCTCTCTTGACTATGCTGTTTCGAAGTGTGCAGCCACATTATTTGCCTTGGAACTTTGTAGAGTGGATCAGGCAACAATTTACAGATTGTTGATTGGGTCGTTGGTGCACTGTTCGCTGAGCTTGACAAGGAGAATAATGGCAGTCTGATCAGCAACCAGTAGAGGCGTTCAACCTATCAGCTTTTGAACGTATTGTGGTTACGCATCCTGCTGACACAGTGGGATTTGACCAGGTCTCCTATGATTTGGCTAAGCCCTATATAGGCAGAAACTAGCGAGCGGTAGGTAACCGAGTTTACGATGTTTTGGTAGTAATTCACACCGTTCCTGCGCGTGACAGCGCATTGGAACATTAGCAGTTAAGGAATGTTTATGGACAAATTGTCAGGTGTCTGTTACTGTTTTCATTACGTTTAGCACTCTTCACTTTACTGCTAGCCTATCAAATGGTGACGGAATATTTACAAGCCGACTGTTAAGCTTGTGAACGGATAACCATAAGATCAGATAAAATATTACTGAGTTCTTCAGCCATGGCTTATTCGACTACATCCGACTAACTGACACCAGTTTCCTCCCTGGCAGTCAAGCACGGCCGATAGCGAAGTACATAGTTCCTGTAAACAACTATCCTGTTTATAGTTGTTTGGTAGGCGTTTTTATCGTAGAAAGGTAGTTAATTTTACAGTCAACTAGTAATTTGAGGCTCCTGGTCAATAGAACGGGCCGCGAAATTCCCCACGTTAAGGATAATAAGACCAACGATACACTCAACGGATGTGAATTGTGAACTTCCGTGAATCTGATTTAATCAGGACTGCTCCAAAAAATAAGCTGGTTAGCCTCTAATATTTGCAAGGATGTACATTCCAAAATATGTTTGTTAATAAACACACTTCCGCACCCTGTGAAATTCCTGTTTTTACTTTTGGTGACAAGGACATCAGAATTCAGCAATGCGTATAGTCATTCGGCTTGTTCCATACCTGCAAGGTGCTGCATCACGGTAAACTTGTTATTTTATCTTGTTAAATTCACTTTTAATAAATAATTAAGTTTTGAGACAAAAGTTGCGTTTAACAACTTCGAAATCACTCATCAAACTCGGAGATTAAACGCAATGAATATTGTGAAATGATTCCCTGAGCGGTGCCTGGCCCTTTAGTGTATGCATTTTAGTTGTTTGGTTGGGCTTCAAAACTTACCGGGAGAGGGACAAAACAACTTTAACGCAAAACGTCACCCATTTAACGAAGCTACCACAATAGATAAAAAGGTTATTGCTGGTAAAAATGGTAAACTTATCGATGCACGTGTACCGCAAGAACAAGGAGAACCAAGCAAACTAGTCAATGGTGTTTTATTATAAATTTATACAGATTTGCATTAAAAAATCTGATTTTCGCTAGTGACGTACAAAATAACAAGAAGACTTGTTCAACCTTTTGCCTAGTGACTAACGACATGCACAAGTACTGTCATAGACAGATAGAATGCACCATGCTGCTTTTGTTACATAAGTTTAGGGGTATGTATTAATGTTTGGAGAGTGGCTGGGAGGATACGCAGCCAAGCTTTGCCGTGTGTTTGTCGGAGTAATGCAAGTTTTGACAGACAACGAATAATTCTTCGAATACCTGCCAGTTAAGTGTAAGGGCTGCGTATTTTGTATTTTACTTTAGTAGATAAGGTGTGCACTTCTTATCTAGTTCTTGCATTGCATGCGTTTATAGAGATAAAGGCCAGGTATCATAACGTCGGTTGGCCAAATGCACAAACTAGATATCAATTTAGCAACATGGTAACGCTTGCTGACTATTAGCAAAATATGCCTCTGTATACCAAAAAAACAGGCTAGTTGTTGAAACTGGTTGTTCAAATTTTGGTGTACCAGCCGAGTGACAAGTAATTGGTTACAGTGGTAATAGCTATAGTTCTGAGACCTCGAAACTTACGAGGATGTTTTTGCCTGCAAACATGAAAGACAGTTTAAGTGACGAAATTTTATTTTGGTAGCGAAACCAAAATGGCTTTCGCCCGTAGCGGTTGAAGTCTTAAATTTTAGAGGAACAAAAATTTGCTTTGTGGAGTCGTTTCATGTGACAAGCGGTCAACGTCCCATGATAGCAAAAGCTAATAGAATCAAAGGAAATGTAAGGGAACAACAAATCATAGCAGATGAAGGGCGCGATAAAACACAAAATGGAACACGCATACGGTGCAATTTTCAACAATATTGAATCATTTTCAGAACAGGTCTGTTGTTCTCCTTTGAAAAGTGCTTCGAGTGTGATTCAGGTTTTTGTTGTGTTAACATCCAGTAAGGGAAATGAACGTCAAAAGTTGTAAAACACACAAGATCAGTGCAAAACTTGATTTTTTTGGACTTGGATCTCTTGAGATCCAATAAACATGTAAAATAGCAACCATTTTGAAGAAATAACTTGCCTACTGAATACTTTGGCCTCGTAAGATGATTGTGTCCTGGTGATCTAGATCCGTGTACTTTTACAAAACGAGGCCACCTGTTAAAATAAGAGCGTAAACGCAGCATCAAACGAAATCTTGCTAACGATGGCGACTTTTATACGTTTTGCTTTTGCTAAAAATGTGCGCTGCTCCTTTTACTTAAGCTAAAAATCATTGATAGTATCAAAGAATTCCGTGGGTTGATAGCGGTGCCTATAACGGGTCCGATTTTCTTTGGAAGGTCCATCCTAATACACTATTCTGTCCAAAATAAATAATCCACTACAGAATTGATGCACGTATAAATTGTCAGCCGTTTATATTTTCCGGTGCGTAAAGTATGACAAGACGACTCACTAAATGTCTAATAGGTCCACTCTTATCACAAGCATTTCCCATAGCCATAATGTTCTTTCCGTTGGGTCGATATCCTATTACAGACTCACGAAAACAGTCTAAACAAATAAAAGCACGCACCATAGACATCTTTGTTTTAGAAATTTGCCCCTAATCTAGTGAAACAGCTCTGTTAGCTGGTGAACGCTCGCCCGATGAAAAGTTGCTCAGCAAAATAAACACTGTTTAAAAGTGTGCAAATTAGATTTCTGAGAGCTTTTTCTAAAATTGAAGAGGTGTAAATAACTAGATCATTTGACGGGTGAATTTTTCAGAAGATATGGACCGACCTTAGCCTGTCACCGTTTGCGTAGTTGCAGATTAGCCTTCAGTTAATCCGGACAAAGTCGTCATCGCATTAGTCAATTTCCGTTACTCATCAATTACCACCTAGGCAGTCACACCGCTTTTGCATAGGCCAAAATTGGATAACCGTTTAGTGGAGACGACAGCTTTAGAGCCGTGCGGTTAACAGCAATTAATGATGGTATTCAATGCCCAAAAACAAGCATGTGTCCCCTACTATGAAAGTTATAATTATGGTTTTCAACCACAACTTGAGTGTTCCTTATTTCACCACCCTGGTAGACTACATTTACCGGCGAGATTACTCTGTTGTACTTCAGGTTACACGCTACTCAGCAGTATCTTCACTATGATTCAAACGGAAGAGTGAGGCAATTAGAGTCGAACGTCCACGGACTTGAGTAGAATGCGATGAAAGTGGCAAAAATGTTATGTTGTCAAACTTTTAGCAACTGCCCATTGAATATTTTCTCAGATAAAATACAGAGCAGCCAAGTATGGGAAATATGGTTTAATTAATGAATCTTGTGCAATGTTTCACAGTCCATGGGGACCAACAATTGTCTTGAACTACTCGTTTTTTGGTGTCTGAGGAAAGCGACCAAACATGAAAATGACAGCAAATCTTGAATGACGTCAGTGAACAATTGTTTTTCTTGAGCTTTCTACTTTCACTCGAACTTAATGAATTGAATGGATTTTATCAAATAATCAGTATATAGGGCTTAACCCATTATTCTGAATTATCACGTGGCCGCTAGATAGGCCTATCGTATGTTTAAGCTCATTAAATAATAAAAGTGAAGACAGAGAGTAAGTTACCTACACTAAAGTTGATAGTGCTGAGGAAAAACTCGTCAGTCGAAAGCAATATAGTTTTTCGCACGACTAGAGGCACAGTGATCGTACAAAATTTTTAGTTAGCTGGGAGACAAGGAGAAATAATAAAAGGACAAGCAGATGCCCTGAGGTGCAATAGTTTCGTACAATAAGGGAAAAAGAGGAAAGGAGGAAAGGTCCTTATTCAGCTTTATTTTTGTACTGTCACTGTGTAACTTTCGGTCACAATGTAGCACAGATTGAATAAAGCGAAAGCTAGGGGACTGGCTGTTGATTTTGTTACTGGGCTTGGAAGTCATCCTGAATTTTTGCGTGCTTTATAAACCCTCATGAACCTCCTTTTTTCCTCTTTAAGAGATTTTTATTCTGGTAAACTAGTTGCTTGCCCTGAATAGACCAAGTGTTACAGCATCTTAACAATAGTCTATGTCTTCTGACACATATATCTCTCAAAGCTGGACATCTCATTCTAGAATGTGACGCCTTATTTGTAAGCAGTCGTTTCTTGAATATTTTACCTTTTCTTCTGTTTTATCTACTTTAGGCCTTTTGTATACAATTTATATGAGCAAAGATGGCCAACTAGAACCCGTGATTACCGCTTACCGTCCGAATTTGTTCATCTCTCAAGCCAAAGGCCTGATAGGATTCTCCGAAGTTACAGCTCTGGTAAGTAAAATCTATCCAGTGCATTATTTTTTTGATACTGGTCGTAAAAGTAGGTGAAGGTCTCAGGTCTTGAAGAAGTTTATGCATCCCAGGAAGGTATCGCATTTTAGTATTTTTGTGTGCTTTGAACAAAGTTCTCCAAAACACATCTCACTCCGTGCACAGTAAACAAATGTGACGTGATTACTGCAGAGTATTTCCTAATCCTAATAACCTCAAACAGCATATTAAGGAAAATGAGCCATTCTTTCGGTTTGCTTAAGTGGCAACCATTTTTATACGGTGATTCTCCCCAAGTTTTAAGACAAGTCGTCATATTTCTCCTTAGCTCAATGAATCAAGCTCTGCTGTTTGTACGTCCTATTCTCTAAGGACAGGTGAAGCAAGCTTTCATAAACAGGCTGGTTTGGGTTTCAAACATTTTTTATAGCTCACTGTTGGAAAATGGTGGGCGATTGGTTTTCCTTTTAGAGCTTCTTGTGTGTATGATGATGCACCTTACTGATCTCGCGGTTTCACCTTGCAAGGCATGATTTTTGCATGATGTTGCTGCTTCGGTCCTTTTCAGCAGAGCCTTGATTTTCTAGATCTGTCGCAATCATTTTGGCTGCACAAATACCAAATACAGCTATTTACCGCCGACAAAACTGTTGTATAGTTACAGAATCACTCAGAGACAGTCTCTGTTTGTCAAAATAATAAAAATCGTTCGAATTTGGTGGATTCTGTGATATTTCAGTGATCAAGTTAGACGCGCTGAGGCCATACGATATTTGATCCACACTCTTCCTAGTGGTACACGTTTAAGGTTGTTGGTGATTGTCACTTTGCTGACGTCACACCTTTGCAAACAACTGTGAGAATCTTGACTTCCCAAAGGTATCGAAGAAGACGATTTGGTTGGCTGCGGAAGCGGTTTTTAATCTTGGACCCCTCAAATATATCAATCAACGTATCCAAGACAGTGGCTGTGGTCTTTGAGTGAAGCACATCTAAAAAATGACCATGTGTGGAGGTTGCAGAATTCTGGAGAGATGCAAGGTTGCCGGTACGAAAACGCTGTGCCGATAGATCAGTGCAAATGAACAGTCACACTAAGTCTGCGGTACCGGGATTCATTTAGACTAAATGACCCGTTTTTAGGTTGAAAAAAGCGGTGCCACACAAAAAATCGCAAAACATTTGGGACGATGAACGGCCTACAAGCTGATTACTCAGGCTAGGAATCAGTTTAGGATTGCATACTTTGGGAGGAAGTTGTTTGCGTAGAGGTAAATTTTGGGTGAATCTATTCTCTTTATCTACTTCTGGGTGCTTACGTCACGTTGGACTTCAAAAGGTGAGGGAGTCTTCATAAGCTCATTTTTCTGTAGTGTATTGAGTAGATGAATTTGGATTACTACCCATTAGTGTCGCCTAATAAACTTTGTACTCTGTAGTTGCGCGATGTTTACGAGGCGCTCGTTATCTTTAATTTTGGAGGCACAGATGAATTTCTTCAGTCCTCCAACTGAATAATTGATAAGCTACCACTACTTTTGTTATAGCGCTGCTACTGTCTTGCAAGTTCCAAGATCTGTGGATGGCTTGCCGGTCATGTGTTCAAGCAGTCACCAAAACGCAACAGAAAGTAATAATTTTGATCAAATATCACCATATAGAGAAGGGAACGTTAAGTAAACAGGTGTTTGTAATGATTTATCTTCTGGCCGGCACGTATCATTTATAGGACCAAAAGTAGTAAAAGCAATCCAATTACGGTAGGACTGACGCGGTGGTAGGAACATCTGCCTATTAGTTACGGCAGAGCTCACGTGACACCACTAATAGTCTGGGTTATGTGAGAGGTAGGTTTTGGTGTGTGCCCTTGCAGTGGACCAGTTCAGTCTAAAGAATTGGGCAAATCTCTTTTGTGCACAAAGTTTGAGTGTCAGAAGTCTCATGACAATAGCATCGACAGTTGCACGATAGCCAACATGATTGTGTTGGGCCAGCGTGATATTTTGTGCGTCATAAACCTGACCAAGAGTTGTTTGTCAGAGTGAACTGACAGAATCTCCAATCATATTCGTCCGGTTGATCAATCTACCTGTTCGGTCCAAGGAATAACGTGCCCGACCCCGCGTTGAGTATCCGCTTTTTGTTGGCTAGCCTATTTACATGTTCCATGAGGATCCAATAGAACAGTATGCGCAATTCGCCAAACTAGCTGCGAGTACAATCGGACACCGCTGTCTTCGGTATCAGGTAAACTTGGACTTTCGGACAGTGAACGAATCATCTGTCAAGTTTTTTTGTGTACCAAGCTAAGAAACTTGGGTGCAACTTAACAAAAAGTATTATCACACCAAATCTAGGTAGTTCCACTTGATCGCTCTATCCTGACAGCTGCTTCTGTACTTGACTGAAGTAGGCAACCAGGTTGTGAAACTAACTGGCTTGGAACGAATAACAAGAGATAAAAATGCGTAACTGGATTTCTATGTGAGGAGAGAACAAATGGATGCATGAAATCGTTGCACCCTTTGAACTATCACGACGAAGGGTAAAATTATTGTTGCCCTTGTTTTGATGAACGGGTGTTCATGACAAAGGGAACGTTGAAACTCACAAATATTTACTTTTCGAATACTCGGAACCTGTCGGAAGAGCTTAAAAGGTGAACAAGCTAAGAGATTCAGGCATACTGGATCAGGTCACACTAATAGTCTGAATATCAGTGAAAGTGACCCTCACTACAAGGAAAGGGATCAAATATTGTCTGTGTGTCTGGTTAGGAGACGGCCACATGGGAGTAAGGCGTTTAGGTGGTAGACAGGAAACCACCCAATAACCTTGGTGGAAAAGTCGGCTAAACCATTAGGAGAAGCATGATTCCACGGAACACTTTGCCTGGAGGCATAGTTTTTTCACTCGGAGTGAAGATGGCGCAACACCACGTGGAGACTCACATTTACGCATGAACTGATTTGCTCACCACTATTTGATTGGCTCATACGCATACCCAGACGAACTGCATGTTTGTCTCTTTGAACCGTTACTGACAAATCTTAGTGTTTAACCAAGTCTCCGACCACTGGTTAAGTCATTGTCGAATGACATTATTGACAACATTGTTATAAACTACGAATGCTCCAGCACGGAAACTTTTACCAGATATGTCAATGACTCTCCCCCTAAATACACAGTCACCAAAGAACTTGCAACAGAAGACATCATTTCGTCTGAGACACATATGCACATGTTCACGCTGACGTATATTCGACTCACAGTAAATATATGAAGATGATGCCAGCGCATACAGAGTCGTTGTGAGTGTTTGTACATTTTTATTGAACTAATGCAAAATTTCTGTTTCATCAAGGACACCGGGATTTATGTTTGCATAGTCACAATGCAGTTCAATGGAGTTCGTTTGTTTGATTCACCCAAACTGCCGGACATGCCGTTCACAGTGACTCAGAGCAACGAACCCAGACAGGAGCCTAGAATTTATGACGACTTCCCGGCTATTTGGCCCAGTAATCCACAACGGGGGCAGTTCGTTCGCCTGGAATGTTTTGCATCTGGATATTCGCAGTTTGAAGGTTTGACTTATACGTGGCGTCGGGTGAGTGTAAAGGTTAAGTGTTTTCTGCTGGAAAACACTAGAAATCCTGTTATCACATGTTTGTTTTTTATAAAAATTGTGACTACGGTGCACGGACTCCACGCTTGACTTATAAAGCTGTGACAATCGACCATCAGTTAAACGCATGCTGAACATTGAATTATTGATAGGAAAACCCAAGTGTTATGACACCTTATACTTTGTGTTAGGTTTGCAAGATCCCCATGATTGGCCACAATACTGTCAACCGACATATTTCTTCTTTTGCAGCGCGAAGGACTCCCAATTCGCCCAGGCAGCTTGAGAGACTTTGATCGTGTAATTGAGCTTCCGAATGTACAACCCGAGGATCAGGGTGAATATGAATGTAGTGTGAGTCTTTGTCGCAAGAATCCTTGAGTTACACACATATCCGTAACATACATTGCACTGGTGGGTTTGTGTTGAGCAAAGGAGAAAAAAGACCACGCACGTCTTTCGCCGCAAGTCTGTTACTTCTGAAGCTGGGATGCTTGATGCAGGAATCTGTATACTATGATTTACACAAGTGCAGCGTAGGAATCGATGACGAGTAAAAAAGTAGAAAAAATATTCGTTTAACTTCAAGAAAGATGCCATGCTACCTGATGTGAACAATAAGAGCTACCGCTTAAACAGGATTAATTGGCTGCACATTTGTCCAGCGGGTTTACCTGCTGCAGAATAAAGCGAAGTGAAACATTTTTGGACGAACGAGGACTTGGATTTTTAACACCTACTGCAGTTGTGATGAGCTCCCCATTGAAAAGAATGGGGTTGAAAACATTTTCTGACAAGAGTTTATCAGTCGTGAACTATTTGGAGCAATTAAGATAACTTCGTTGACCACGACACATTATTGCTGACTGACTCACATCGAATGCCAAATTTCTTGATCAGCAGTCCATGTTCATTTAAATCTCCGGTGTATTATCCGTGTTTCTGGTGATAAGAACATTAGTCAAGCTGATGATGTTAAATGGAGATCTTAATCAGAGCTACGCAATAACAACCAGCCAGAGGTTTAATTTGGCTGCTACTGCTACAGCATGAGTATCACCATAAATGATTATCTCCTGCTAGCTCGTCAACAATTGAGAGGATAATCCACCATTTCTGCAGCGAAATCAAACAGGAGAACGATGCATCCATTCTTCACCGGCGATGCCTTATATTAGTTTGCTAGCAGTCCAGATGTTCTTCTCCCCACTGAGGGACATGATGTGAATCTCGAGCTAAAAGCAACTCTAGCAATAACAAAATAATTGTTGAAAATCGGCCTTGATCTACAAAATTGACCGAGCTGTAGCAAAAACTCCATGACTCCATAGTCATTTCACTCACCGCAGTAACTAGTTTGGAATAGGGGAAAACCATGGGCTAGAAAGGTCAGCACTATATCTTGCTGAGTGATCCTTTACTCATTTATGGTCATATTCCTCCCTCCATGTTCGAAAAAACACCGTTCTCTTTGTCAAACCGATTTAGACAAACGGATTGCTCTTCGTCTACTAAAAACCGTAAGGATTTTCCTGGAAAGCGTTCTGAAGCTGGTTTCTGTCTTACAAGCTCGCTGCAGACCAGGATTCTCTATGTCTCGCCACAGTCCTACTGATCCTCAGAGCTGAAAACATACATAAGGCCCGTCGACTAAAGCCAGTATAGTGAGCTTAGATGAAATGTAAGTTGTGGGCAGTTTAGACGACCAATCGATCTGAAGGTCAAACTATTGAAGGTGGTCGTGATTGGGTGTGTCCAATGATTCAACACTGGACACCCTGCAACGGTACCAGAAGGGACTTTCAGTGACAACCACTGTACAGGCTAAAGTGCTTAATGCCTAACTCCAAACATCCACGTGTGTGCGTGCGTGTGCCTCGGATGCTTTTTATTAGGGACGTTGGTTGTAGGACCGCTCTCGGTGTACACTGTAAGTTGCAGCTCTCCAGTTGTCTCCACATGATTTGACACTTATGAACCATCAGTTGGGCATACTGTTCGCTTTAGAACAGCCTCTACCGTTTCGGTCCCGATCTCTCAGGTTTACGTTGGATAAGGGCGTTCAGGTTTTTGCACGCGCAGAAACCCATGAGCATAGTTTCATCTCACAGACAAATCTGGAAACGGACACCACTCCACTGTGTGATGGGATTAAGGCTGCCGTGTGACACGTGAGCTGGATCACATCCCTGCTGTCTGTTCTGAAAAAACACAAGCTTAGCTAGCAATATAAAAAAAGATGAAAATCCGTTTGTTTAGAGTCGAAGTGTATAGTCCGAGTTCATGTGGCATGAACTACTTCTTTTTCGCTTACAGAACAAATGACTTAGAGTGTAGCAGCGTAAGTACGACGGAAATCGAGTATTCTTAGTAGCTTGGTTGCCAGAGTTCCCATCCAGCAAGCGGGAATTCGGCTGTTCCGATCTCTCTTATTGTGTCTGTTTGTTCAGTTTACGTATACATGTACTCCTTTTTTCAAATTCTATCAAGTTCTTTCAAACAGTTAAATTAGTCTAAAAGTTCCCTGTTTTAGTCATACGAAGCACAAAAAAGTTTGTTTTGGCCTTAAAAAGAACCTTTTAGAAACCAGACCGATGAAAAAGAAATTGAAGTCTGGTTACATTCCAGCCACTGAATAAACAATCATCACTAAGTCCACCGTAAATCGAAACGCTAAATGCTCCCTGATTCCAAGATGTAAGCTCTCCTGCAATACAAATACAGGACGAAAATTCTACCCAGTTGAAAACATGGTGTCCTGAATGAGGACTGCAGCTGAAAGTTTCAATGAAATTTTCCGGCACCTGATAATTGTTTTGCTGCAGCATCCGGCGTTAGCAGGTATCAAGCGACAGTTGGAAAAGTTTATGTTCAGAATGGTGGAGCTAGACCTATTTGGCAAGAAGTTCCATAGAAAGTAAACCTAACCAGTAGAGTTTAGCAGGAGAAATATTTCCAAAAAGAGGAAGGTTCTGGTAAGGCATTTCGATCGCCATCAGTAATATCTTGATTTATCGAGCCCTGAAAATATCTGGACATTGCTGCAATCTGTATTTCTGAAGTTAGCAGCAAATTACAATTATTTTGTTCTTCCTGGGAACCAGCAACAACCCTCATTTTATGATTTTTGAACAAAAAGTGAACTCGCGTATTCATACGGTACACTTTGTTGTAGAATTTTTCTGTCTTTCTGACCAGGCGAAAGCTGGCATAGCGTATGCGACTAAACGTAGTCCAAAGTAAACTTGATTATAACAGGTACGGGCACCTTTCTGGGAAGTTTTCCGGACCGGCCTAGGACTATGTGTGAATATAGCGGTACGTTTTCAAAAATCTCAATCCAGAACATACTTAATTAACAAGCAATCAGTCAGCACAACCAGAATTACCACTAGTCTTGGCTTGAGGTATCTAGCCAGATCACAAGATCGGGTGCAAAGACTTTCTCCTGCTCAGGTGTGAAAATCAGCTCGCATCCCACGCGCGCTGGTAAAGTGCCAGGAAATGCGCTTCCCCCTTATGTCGTATATACGGCCGAGGATATGTGAGGCTACTGAGCCATTTAGGGACAAAGATCGTGTCCAGTGCTTTTTCTTTGGCGCGGACAAAGCAAACTGACTACTTCAGGACAGATGAGAACTATTCACACAAGAGTGACGTAAGTGCAAACGCCAGCCCTCCAACCATTCACCAGTAACAAAAATGTCTGCGGGACTTAGGGTGCCCCTGATGCCACAATCCTAGATCTACGGATGTATGAGCCATTGGTCTGTATCAACAGGACGGTTGTTCGAATGTCGTACGAGGCACCGTACAAAATCACAAACAGCTCATGTACGAATATACTTGCCTGCTCAAATGCTTCTATCGCTGGTGAGGTGTCGGTAGCGTACCGTTATTACGTCACATTACCGGAGTTCACTTCTGTTTGCTACCACGTGTATGTATGCGTTTTTATTCAGGTTTCGTCAGACGGGTTCGGAAAGAAACTTCAACCGACTGTTGCTACAGTGAGCGAAGTTCTACTCAGCCACGGATCTGAAATTTTTCAGCATATCACATAAGTTTGTCATGGTGGGCTACCACAGTCAACTAGCCATGTTGCCGATGAAACTTCGGATCTCACGTTATTGATTTGTGAGGAGAACAAGTACTACACTCCATTCAACTTGCTGTTCCCTTCTTAGTGGAAAGGGAAACCAGCATACGCTGTCAGCCCAATCTCTTACTAAGTTTGGCGTGTGAAATTTGGAATAAAAATCTTATATTACTAACAACTTGCTCTGTACTCTAAGCGTTTCAAATAAGGTACAGCACAGACCTACCCCGAAGCTCTTCACAGGACTCCTTGGTAGGCTTTCCGATAAGCGCGATTGAAATTTACAACCTTACACGTACGATGAATCTTTAAAACATTTCAGGTGCACGATTCGCTCGGGAAGAAGGCTACACCGAGATCAGTAATGCTTCACATCACGGCCAAGCCATATTTTCCCACGCCGCTGCATGATACAGTTGCAGACATTGGTACAGATATTACCCTCACTTGCGAGGCTGCTGCAATTCCGGAGCCCGAACACGCATGGTACCGTAATGGTATCGCGGTTTCGGACCTTATAAGTCAGGGGAAGCTGGATCCGGCCCGTTATTCCCTAATTTCAGTGAGTGCAACGCGGTCGAACCTAAGGATACTGAAAGTGAGTGAACCATTTCTGAATTCTTTCGTTGAATATTTGACAGGGCATTAGTTCACACTTTTCAATGTAGTATGTTTATTCTTCAGTTACATACACTAAGACGGGACAATCTGGTATGCGTACGCAGCCGAAAGTCTTGCGTTCACAGAGAGTCCCTTGTTCAATTAAAAGAGTTGAAGCATAGAACGCCTTATTCATGAAACGGTGGTTATTATGACAGGGAAAGTTGCCCAGAATCTTTGGGGATACACGATGCTACAACGAATGCAATCGGGAGACAGAAAAATAACCTGCATTTCCTGGATCGTTTTTTGTGGAGAGGATGGGATATTTTTTGTGAATCAAGTGTGAATGGTAGGAAGCTGATAAGTTTTTCGATAACTTATTATCACTATGAACGACAACTTGCAAGTCCATCATGGACGTATTAATCTCGTAAATAGGCGGACACTCCAAACAACAACGTTTGGGGACCAGTGTACTGGTTATCAAACAAAACTTCGTAAACATTTACGTGAAGGCGTAACTTATCGTCTTTCCATAGTGTCTTGAGCTGTGAAGTTAACTCAACCCAGCACCAACAACCACACTTCACCTAGTTCGCTTTTCTCCCAATAAAAGTCCTTCACACAGCCAGCAACACTTTCCCGACTGATCTCTTCGTACTCTTGCATTCATATCCTTGTACTGCTTATATAATTGAAGTGCAGAAGTTTGGCACAGTTGAAAAAGTTTCTTGTTAGGACGCAACAGAAGTGACAAGAGTGAAAAAGTGATGCAGAAGCAGCTCGAAGTTACGTGAGAATCTGCCAGCGGTGGCTGCATGTCTCAATGCTCACTTTGTTTGGTGGATACAGTGACGCGTTTATCACAATTCAGGTAGGATAAAGTTGGTTGACGCGTGCAAGATTCAGAGTTTCACGCATTACTCTTGGAGTAACTTCAGAACTCCCATGCGGGTCTGGTTGTTTTATCCTCACAAACACCATCTTATGGCTTCGTAGTTCCAGTCGACACCATTGCAGCTAAGGAGGGGTAATTACACCATCCTACAGGTTCACCTATGGAAAGTCCTTAGCTTGCCAAACCATTGTCCAAGTCGCGCTCTGTTTAAGGCATGCGTTGTTGGACTCAACCTTACAGTTGGCAATCAATAAAGCTTTATTTCCCACTAATTTCCAAAGCTGTAGGTTTTCCACCACTGCGGCAAGTATTTAACTCAGTTTTTTTTTAAAATAAGATTAAGCTGTTCTCGTTCAACCTGGGAAATTTTCACTCATTTTCGTTTTGGGCTATAGTAGGGCCGTCATCGCGGTTGTACTGGTGAATACTTTATGTCCTGAGCACAGACGGTGCACTAGTTCGCCACAGCAGTGAACTGTTTTTGAATCGATGTGACTCGAATTAGGTTTCACTACACACGAAGCGCAATTTGTGTGAATCGTTTACCGGTAATAACACCGGAGGGTATGGGACAACAACAAACTGATTTTCCGGTAACAATAACTGTTTTTGGTGGCAGCCTAAGGTTGTTTTCGCAATAAATTATTTTATTTGGTGGTTCGTATCTGTTCTAATATCTGTTTTATTTACTGGCTCTTTCTAGTTGAGAAAAATGGAAGTTTCGCTACTATCCCATAATCCGGATGAATAAGGCCTGACAACTATCATCTAGTTTCATCATGTCCCGTTACCATGGATTGCAAGCTTACTGAATATCTAGTCTCCTCTAAATAAAATAGGAAAATCCACACAACCCCATTAAATCGGCTCAAAAACGCTGTTATGAGTGGAATAGCCCTACTTTGATACAGAAATCTGATGAAGAGAAATCCTTTCGAAAAGCCGCTTTGAAAACCACAAAGGTTACAAAACTGATCCAGAAACATCCCTGTCTATCTCAAAAGGGATTATTCTTAACGAGTCTTGATTGAGAGCATCCTTGTTGATGACAAGAAAAGACCTATACGGTTTAATATACCCAAGCAAAAAAGCCGTATGCTATTCTTCCTCATCCATAATCAGATGGGTACGCAAACTTCTCACGAATAAACCGACTCGGTGCCCTTGACAAGCAGTGTGTATAGATGGAGATCAGGTCCTGATCCGATCCAGGCTTGTGGTATGCTGACTGTTACCAAAGGAGTCACTGTAAACGGATCTCATTGCAGGTACACTCTACCAACAACGTGTCTCTTTCGGTTACGTGTCCTTACAGAACAAGACCCCTTTACATCTTACAGGTTTCACTGTAGTACGGCTGTTTTATTCCAGCTATCCGATCATTGTCATTTTACAGTCCCCGGATGCAGCTACAACTCGGAGTGTTCTCCGGCTAACAAAATCACCACAGCGTAATTTACCCTGGCATATACTGCGTTCCACTGTCTTGCTGTTTTGAACCCAACTGACTAGGTTGTTCGAACAAGGAATAACCGCATTTTCCCCACATCATGGAGTTTCAGGCAAGCATGTCACTGAGAAAGCTAAATATGATCTTTTGTTGATCTTTTCCTGAAGTCTTTTACCCTCCAGTAGGCTAGCGAACACTAGAACGGTCATACTGGACCTCAGGGTGCACCCAAATAAATAACAATTAATTGACGGTTTTGATTAGGACATCTCGTACCAAGCCCTCCGAATGCGAAGAATGTCTCATAGTAGTGGTACAAATGTTGAGTGAGTTTAATGGACCACTAAGCCGTAAGGAACTGTTCGGAGTTACTTCTAACTTTCAGATGATTAAATTCTCGATTTCAGGTTCAACTATCGGATTCGTCCATGTTCACTTGCCTGGCGTGGAATAATTTGGGTAGTGAGGCATCATCCGGAGAGCTGCGAGTAATCAGTTTGGCTCCGACATTCGCACGTCATCCCGTGATGCCGAATGAAGGAATGGTTGGTGGTTCTGTGGTGATGGAATGCCGGCCAGAAGGTGCACCAAGTATGAAGACAGAGTGGCTTCACAATGCAGCAGTACTAAGTCCTAGTACGAGCATAATGGATCCCGAGACGGGTTCAGCAACGGTAAGTCTCTACTTCAGACCCATATACACATTAGGATTTCACGCTTAAGTCATTCATGTCCCCAGAAGGCGCTTTGTGTGTACATGTGGTAGCAAACTTTCAGAGCAGATTACATTCTTCAAATAAAAAACGATCAATCCAGGATTCTGGCTTCGCATCCGTTATGTAAAAGTCCACTTGGAACTAGCGCTTAGGTGTTTGGCGATAGTTAATATTGGAATGTGTATTTAATACGGCTATAATTCGTGCTGTTCTGCACAGTACATACCGCGTTTCGAAATAGTTTGAGTGGTACCACAGTTGCTAATACGATGGTGAGCAAAACGTTGGTAACCTCAATGCTGCAAACCGAGTAATCCTACACTGCGCGTGTGGTCACTTTTGACTTGATCTCCCTTAGAAGAAAAAGTTGCAAAGTTCTTCTGCTGCACTTTCATCCTAGTGGCCTTGTGAAGTATGGACCAGCAACGTACCTTTCTAGGTTTCGTTACCAAAATGTGCATTTCACAGCTCTTGTTTGCTTCATCAAACAAAGCCCATACAAATCTGAACGTCTGTAAGAATTGTTCGAAACCGACGAAGTGAAGCTGTTTTGCTGTCCACGTTGCTTACGATGTACAATCTGATATGTCGCTACATCCTGATATTTGTTGCGCAATATATCCAGGATGCGGGTTGTCTTCCTGCTGTAATTCACACTGGATAAACATAATTGAAGTGCCTTAACCCTCCAAATAACTTCAAAACGTCCTTTTAAAGATAAGGAAAACATCATGTAAAATACAGTTTCAGAAATATCAGCAATTCCTTCGCAAACCACTGTAGAAATATGTGTCTAGTTCGGTTGCCTATCTAGTGTAATGTCACTGACCTGCCTATTACTATGAATATCGCAGGCGAAGAGACGAGATTTCGGCTGTAGCCATACTAAAATAGAGGTGTATATTGGGCTAAAAATGCGCAAAGTCAGCCATCTCATGTGACTTACTATAGATAGTTTACGTCGGCAGCCAATGAAATGAAAGGATGAACGACCCTTCTACGTATTTTATCGACGAAGAACTAGGTGTACACAGTTTTCAAGATGGGATTAGCAGCCAACTTGAGGCTGCCTGTGGATTCGAACCTGAGTCGTCGGAACGGAAGTTTCTGATCTTAACCATGAAATTACTTGGGTCGAGAGGGTATAGATGAAAACATCCGTTTAGGGTATTAAACTATGGTTTAACAAAAGCCGGTTTCGCAGAGATTTTATATATATATATATATACATATATATATGAGGACTTTGACATCATGCATTTTGGTTTTTCAAACTGGATTATGGCCGTCATTTTTATGAGGGCGTCACTATTCGCCATGAAATTTGACTCCATCATCTTGGTTACCTGGCTTTAATGTCATTTGGCGTGTACGTCCATTTTTAACTACTCACCCAGTTAACAACCTTCAAATGCTTTCAAAAAGGTTTTGCGGAGACTAGGAATGGGAGCCGGGCTTCGCAGTTGGAAGTCGCATTCTCATCAGTTTACAATCGGGACGAGTAGCAGATCATATTAGGATGTATATCTAGGTTTGCGCACGTTATACTCCTTTAGAAATCCCAGATACCAGATCGGCGTGGATCGGCTCTTGGATGTGCGTGATGCATTAGTCTCTTACTCAAATTGTGTTCACCTATCTATCCCGTGAATACCCTGAAGATTTCACGCGTTGTTTCTCAACACTTGTTTCTGCGAATTTTAATTACGGTGAACTATGAAAATACTCATTGATTACCATTCCCTCTATTCGTGACTAACTAAAGGAAACTCCGTGAGTAGCGATGTTGTGGCATTCTTCCAAAGTCACATTCCCCGAGCAGTTTGAAGCATTTCATTCTATCCTTTTTCTGGCTTGACCTGAAAACCACCCTCTGACGGTTTGCATCCTTTTACTGAGAATATCAACACCAGGAAAAACTCGGAGAAGCTTGGATTCGCGTAGGCGCTTTTGCTTTGCACTTTATATGCCTTGATTCCCATCAGAATAGACGCCAGTACCGATATAAGTGAGCCTAATCCAAAACGAGTAGTCTAACAGCCCCGAAGAAAAAATGCGCCTGATACGTCGAAGACTCAATAGGCACAGCTGTTTTCTCCTTACTGGTAGTTGTCACAATTTAGCATGTCTGGAATTCCTGGAGTTTCTAAGTGCAAGTTAATCATGCTGCTTACAACTCGATCCTTGTCGAACGATTAAGTTTTTAACTACTAGCCGGAAATTCGCGGGTTAGAAACTCCCTGGAGTTTCCTAAGATGCACACTGCTGACGATTCTCAATCAACATGAAACAGTTGCACGGTGTTTCTCAGCTTTTCAGTATGGATTAACTTCACTTACAGGACGAAACCTTCATTGACAGAATTTTTGACAACTGTCGCAGAAATTTTCACTTTTTACCATGTAAACTTACGTGCACTAATATCTACTTCTATAAAGTGTTCTCATGATGGGCTCGGCTCATAGGGTTCTACTTTCTTTTGAAGGCCTAATCTCGGCGGTGGATACGCTGCATCTGAATTAATCTGATACTTTGCTGCTGGATACCTTTTGCAATGTCTACTTAAATCTCTTAATTTCTGAAGTGCTAACAAAATTCAGTAAGGCATGTGCACTGCGCTTCACAGATATTCTACTCGTGAGCAGATGATAGTTGTTCCAGAACAAACGAATCAGCTGTCATTTGGTGTTCGACCTGACCGTCGAGTCGAATACACAATTTTTCCTAGTGTGAGAATTGCCCAAGCTAAAGGTGAGGTCAAAATGGAAGTGCAGCGAGGCCTGTGACGTAAGTGGTTATATTTGTAGACTCTGCAAAGATACATGACGCCTAACAGAAGCGTCATTGGATATTCCTCTAGGGACTGGTAAAAAATTTGACACAGTTTGTCAGATTTTTCGGCCCGCGCTAGATGCACAGGACCACCAATTAGAGGTCTCATTGTCGAGGGGAGGTAACATAGAATGCAGTATTCACTGTCTATGACATTTTGCATGTGTGTAGGTGTTGTAAGCGTGCCTTTACCCTATTCATGTCTCAATAATGGTTGTTTTGTAACCCATATGGTAAAAGTGGACTTATTTATTTTGGAAGAAACATTAGTATTCATCATCTTTCAATGCTTTTCAAGTAAGTACACTGAAGGATTACCTATGGTTTTCATTTTAGTGTCCAACAAAATATTGCACACTTCCAAACGGAAACCTGCTGATAGTAAATCTAGTGAATGCTGACGCTGGGGAATACGCATGTGTGGCAACCAACAGTTTAGGTGAAGCGAGGTCCAGCGCTTTTCTCACTGTAATACCGCCGTTACAGCTCCAGCTGAGTCCAATGAATCGCGTGGTCTACGAAAATTCCACTGTACTTTTACCTTGCCGCGCATCAAGCTCTCCGTATTTGGATATCAACTATGCTTGGTTCTTTGAGGTAAGTTCGATCGTCGAAGTATATTGTCATCGAGCTGGAACCTGTTACCGCCCGAAGTTTCTGAGGCAATTGCAGATTACCGCAATTGCTTTGTTAATCAATTTTGTGTTCTGCAGTGGAATGTAGAATCAGACACAAATCTCAGTTGAGGTATTTTTTATTGAACATTGTTTTGAAGCCTTACGTTAGCTATTAGGCAGATTATTTTTGTTGTTGACAAGCCTAGACTTTGTCCTGCTACTGAAGTCAACCTCTGCTGAAAATCTGAGGAGCACTGCACAGTTCTTTCATCCTTGTTTGCAATGGTCGTTAGTGCACACCTCACAAATGTTAGGCTGAGTGGAACCAGCAACCCTCCGGACACTGGTTGAATACTCTATCATTCAGCCAATAGTGGTTGGTTTCTCAAAGGTGCAGAATTGTTTAGTCTCCAGGACAATGTGAGTGAGCTACATTTATTGCTCATAAGTGCAATCAAATCTCTAGTTCTGACCAGGTCGGCAAATAAGCTCGACAATCGCCAGGATTTCAGAAAGTGCACAAAAAATAATAGAGTCCAAGCTCGTGTGCCACTTCTGACTACTTTGGAGTGGTCTACCAATTCTATCCCGTTGTCGAATTTGGTGAAGTTCACACAGAAATGTCAGTTCTAGGCTTGCGTACTATTTTGTAAACTCACAGTATCGGAGGAACATGACCACGCAAACACAACGGGGAAGACCTTAATGTGGACGTTTTCAGTGACTACAAGTTAGCATGTGGGAAAGTACGTGATGATCTTGCGCGCGACTTCGGAGCTTTAGCGCAGCTAACCGTTGGCTGACTTTGAAAGTATTTGATATTGCACGGAGGTTAAGTTAACTAAAAGAGTATGACGTTTCTACAAAGGATGACCTCTTTTAAACAACGGATAACCGATTCAAGCTACACTGTTTTTGTGGTTTTCACCAGTGGGTCTACCTAATCGATCCTGTAGTTTCCACCTGATAAAACACAAGCATTTATGCACACAGATTATTCACCATTCGTGTTATGCTGCCTAGGTATGTTCACGTCCATTTTTTTTGCTCATATTTACTTAGACTTTCCATTTCTGCCATACGCGCCCACAGTATACAGCATCGTAAACTGTTTCCACGTAAGCTCACTTGCCTGCATCCCTGCTCGTCTGATCACAGCATCGCAACATATGTGGGTCGATCCATGTGGTACGCACATTTACCTGTTACATTACAACTCATCGGTTAATCAGCCTTCTGTATTTCGTGAGGATTCAAACTCTGTGTAAATTATTCACTCTTGATTCATATCCAAGCAGGTTGTAGAATCAACTACGTATTCGTTACTGATTACATCTTCATGTATAGGTAATATGATTACACTTATTTCTCTACTATTTTAGGGCGTTCAAATTAAGTTCGACCGGCTTGATTTAGATGCACGCCGGTACGATGTGAGTCAGCTTCTCCGACCCTACGGTCGTTACTTTGGCACACTTCGGATCACCAACATACAGTTTGAAAATTCCGGCAATTACTCTTGTGTAGCAGAGACCCCATTGAGTTCCATTTCCACAGGTGGACTCATAAGAGTAGCTGGACCACCGGGGCCATGTGGAGGTGAGTTCTTTTTGTTCAGAATCACTTATTTTGAGACGACTTCCAACGAACCTACAACAATCGTTCAATATTACGTGCGATGTCGACAACGTGTACATAGGCCAATCCTAATTGACTGCACGTTCCTCAGATTATTCAAGCATATGTCTGGTCTCTTACTTCGACTGACTACTTTACTGGGGGTCGGATAACTGGGAGTCCGAAGCAGTTGAATGAAGTAACGGACCACCGTATATGAATTCTCGTGAATACGTCAAAACCAATTTCCTGTGCGTATAAATGAAGAAGCATATAATCAGAAACTGTGGCTCTATTTGTACGTCAAAGCTGTTTAAGTGCATCGTATTTGCAGGCCAACTGAACTTGAATCAGTTGTTCCGTTTGGAACAAGATCTCAAGATTACGCAATGAGATTTTGTTGGTATTTATTGTGTAATTTAAGTGGGGACTGATCGGGTCCACGTTCTTTATTGCTAATACAAATGCATTCCTACAAGTAACTGTACTGGGTAATGTAGAGTTGTGTCCAAATCGGGAAAAACTATTAACATTTGGGCACGGTTATTAGAATATGGGCTACATGCCCCATATATGCTGTATACATGTATACCACAGGAATGATGGAGATATCACTGTGCAATCAACGGCGTTGATAAGTGTTGGAGTTAGTTTTCAAACCTCTTTCAAAACTTGACGTAAGTTTCTAGCCACAAGGTCGACACAGGTCTGTAGATGGCCCATAAGTTTCGTCCATGAATCTCTCTTATCTACGTCAGCTTTGTTTGTTTGAGATCATTGCATTTCACTGAAAACAGTTGGCTCTCATTTTGACTTTTCTGTCTGCAGTCGACTTTCGGAGCTTCTCTCTAGTTTAGACGTCCGGTACCTGTATTCAATTCGACTCTGAGCGATACTATCTTGCTTTACTATTCCGCTGAAATAAAAATCTTACTGTCCATTGTTTTGGCCATCAACTGTGTACTGTGTTTTATCGGTCATATTTATCAATTTCTGTTATACGGATCCATAGACCGTGAGTAGATCACTGAACTCGGTAGGGATAGAGATCGCCGGAAATAGTTGATGTTCTCACTGTAAAACAGCTTTACCGAACTACCACTCTACAGCGCTCATCCTTTGGCTTGACGCGGCCGGTTAATCCTACTTCACAAAGACGGTCCATTTTGTGTCGTTGCAAATTCTTATATTTTGACCTGGATTTTATTTATTCAAATGGCTAGGACTGTGCGATTTCCCAGGGTATCTTCCTTTTGTTCAAGCCTGAATTGAAGAACACATTCCTTGTTGCGAATCGTAGAGGTACCCTAGGTGGCTGATGTCACACCTTACTTACATGACCCCTCTTCAGGACGCCGACTTCTACAAACAGCAGATAGATTTTACCAATACTGACCAGTTACAGCTGTTCTTTGAAGTAGATAGTTGAGAAATCATGGTTGAACGGCTACTCTGGTGCCAGTTTTAGGAATAATTTCCTCTTATGGCCGTTCACTGATCGATCGTGTGTT
The DNA here is from genome assembly GCA_003604175.2 of Clonorchis sinensis. Classification (NCBI taxonomy): domain Eukaryota; kingdom Metazoa; phylum Platyhelminthes; class Trematoda; order Opisthorchiida; family Opisthorchiidae; genus Clonorchis; species Clonorchis sinensis. The sequence goes on along the minus strand of CM030370.1, from coordinate 88,860,194 downwards.
GAATGACAAGAAACACAATGGAGGTCCCTTTGCTTTTGCATACTCAGACTAAACGCTGTCCTCTAAGGACTTCTTTCAGTATCAAATGCCTAACTGTATACTTTCAATTTAGACTCCTTATCACCTCCTGCAGAATCCTAATAACTAATTGGTACATTACCCTTCAAGTTTCGCCACCTGCGCTGTGTGAATTCTTGAACAAATTCTTCTCCATTTTGGCGTCGAAAACTGCTGATAATATTCTTATCGCGTCCGATAGTTCTTTGCTCGAATCTCTATGATCCAAGCCAACCAGAAATAAGATCCAGTCTGATGTCCTACTTAGCAACCCTTGATTTGTCTCTCTGTCGGCTGTGTATGGCTGTTGCAACTTTTGACTTTTGGTTTTGCACTGATAGTCATGCGCTCTCCTTTGCAGTGCCACTTTTTCACAGTGGCTTGTTTGCTTTCACTTATACCCAAATCTTCTACACAGGGCATTTCCTCATTCAATGCAGAAATTTCTGCAACACAGTCTCTAATTTATCTAATCAGTTTTGGCTCTTGAAAAAATTTATTGTGCAGTAGACGATTAATTTACTTCACCTCAAACAAATTCCCGTGACGAAACGGCCTTCTCAGTATTGTGGGAAGCCTGCTGACATCAGTAAACTCAGTTCAAAAACAGAGCAGGCACTTAAGCAATTGAGTTTGGTTTTCATGTTTAAAATGATGACCGTTGACAAATCGCAAGATGTGTGGGGATGTACTAAGTATCTGTAGGACAGAAATTGGCACGAACGCTCACTGCCCTGAGTTTGATCCCTTAAATGCCGTCTTCCGTTACTGAACCTATTCCCATTTTACACGGTATTATCGTCTAAGTATCTTGAAAGCGTTTGCTAATTCTGCCTAAATGTTGTTAGTTGATCTCTCTATTTTTGATTTAGCTTTGGCCCACAAAAGATCGGGAACTTGATGGGAACGCTCTCACAAAGTTAGTCATACTCCGGAAGGTTCGCCCTAAGGTAAATGGGTGGTAATCCCTTTCTACCCCGACACTCCAGAAAGCCATCTCCGTAAAAATGGAAAACCCTTCCCCAGTTAAGGGCTAGAGAGCAAGTGGGGAAGACACCGGGCAAGGCCTGCTAAAGAATTGTTGACTTTGCTAGCAACTTCAGCTTTATCAAACCAGTCCAGGTTAAGAGTTGTCTTGGACAGACGGTTTTCTTCTCTCCTACATCAAGTAAAAGCACTCATATCTGCAGACTGAGGGCAAGGGAACGAGCTGCAAGACCGCTGAAAAGAGAATCCGGCGATGGGGATTGTGTTCTTGGCAAACGTAATTGGAATTCATTAGCAGTATATGAGGCATTCCAGATCAGTAAGCATAATTCTTTACACTTCTGTTAACCTTGAGTTCTTGATACAGAAGGTAGTCTCTTGCACAATTGCTGTCACAGTCAAAGACAGATGAAATCTACTTTCTTTCAACCTCGTTGCCCGGAATACTGGTATTTGATTGAGTCTTTAGTTAACATAGTCTGCTTCCGCAGACTACCGAAATAACACTGGCTTACGAGATAAGTCGTACATTCCTGCACTTGCGTCACTGAACTAGCTTGGGAACAAGACCACTTTCTATAACGTTTGCTCACTGAGCTGATTCAGATATCATGCTTGAATTTTCGTGGTATCTGTTTTGAAAATGGTTGAGCAATAGTTAACTGTTTTTTGGTGATTATTCGTCGTAATCAAGGATGCCTAATTTTGAACGAAGCGCATGTAAGACCTGAAGTTTACCAAATGAACCAAGCCACAGATATACGCACCACACTTTTGAAACATCACAGGCCTCATGGTTGATCCTCAAATCGGGACACATCGGGTTAATGTTACCTGGACCGTTGGAAACACGCACCTTTCTCCAATCACTGCCTTTACGATCGAAGCAAACGCAAAACTAGATCCTCCAGAGAAGTGGACCGTGGTCGTATCAAATTTGTCAATTACGGCCACAGAAGAGCTGTTACCTCTGGGTAAGTAGCTTCTCACAGTTAGGCAGCATCGAGTGATTTGAATATTTATATTGCAAGTATCCATTGGAGCAATACATAGAAAGCATTCATTGTAAGCTGAGACCATCTCAAATGCATATTAGTATTAAACACGGGTGGGGAAAAATGTGATTTTTATTTGGGCTGAAAGCCATACGAGTGGTTACGTTGAAAATGAGTAGACCACATCCCCCAACTAGTTTGTAATAATGCACATTGTCAGTTTTGCAGAATCAGGCCAGAGATAAACTGCCTGCTGTGCCCAGGTTGTTACCCCAGTAAATACTGAAACCCCATACATATAGCAACTATTCCATAACAACTACAGATGCAACCGCATAACACTGAGATGAGTAGAGGCCGGCTGAACTAGACCACATCCCTTCACAAACACGGTGTAGAGAATTCGACTCAGCCACAAGCCAGCAGAACGCGCGCAGCCTCCTTCCGTTGTTTACACGGATGAAGAAATGTGCATTTCCATACTATATTATAGTTATTCACAAGCAGTCCTGAGCGTAGTTCCTTAATAGTTTAACTGCCTTAGCGGAATGCCTTAGCTACTCCACATTGTGGTCACACCCAGCTCCTGTCAGTTTGCGGCCAATTCTCCTTCGACGGCTATCATCAGCGACGAAGCATGGCATCATAAGTTTACCACACTCATATGCAAGAGTTTTTGTCAGAACACGGCAAAATATGAAGTGAGGTATGTTAGTTTCGATGCTTCAGTTACACTGATCTGAAGAATTTGTACAATTAGACTTATTACAGAGGAATGAATAATAGTCGTCGAAGACGATCATAATGAAAACAGATTGGTGATATTTCTGGAACTGGTGAAATTCGTTGAAAGGCGTGTGAAATCGTCACATTATTGGTTGGTCAGTTTGCCGTTGATCTGTTCGTCTAGCTTGGAAATTCACTTGCAAAGGTTATGTACACTTTGGTGTACCGCGCTTGTGGTTGGTTTCCATCTTCGAATTAGGTTGAAGCCAAGATAACGAGATGGATAGCGCACAGGCGTAATGTAGAGGATATCTTGTGGGCAATTTATAACGAGGAAAAAATGACGAGTCTGAAAAGCACTTTGCAACTTTGCGCTTCTCACTCGTGTTTCCAATTCCGCTATTCGAAAGAGGAACGCAGATCCCATATGGCACGTATCAAATCGTGCTCCGTTACCAGTCATGGATATGTTGCATAAAGCGACATCGAAGTTACGTAATTCGTTCGTAGCTCATAGCTTAATTCTCATCAGCTGAATCACAAGGATCGCGATAAGCCGTAAATAATTCTCCCTCTAGTAAGCTGAGTTCTTGGCATAATAAGACTCATGGTCCAGTTCAATCCCATAGGTTACTTTTAAGTAGGATTTACTTAGCTTGAAGGATTATCTCGAATGGGCACAGGGCGGGACAGCCAAGAAACAGCTTTTTAACGGTTTAGCTTTTCACCAACATCGAAAATCGATTTTAAATGATGTCGCAAATGAACATTTTCTGGCGATATTTGCAAGGAGTCACAAGGTGACCAACATTGCTCAGGCTACCCGTGGTTCTCAGGTCATCAGTGATTTGGGACATTCGATTGATCCCGTTTTCAGGGTTGCATGAATTACTAACTGTTCTCATCGCACAGTAATGCAAGCCTGCAAACGCCATGTTCAACCGAAGGTGAGATGTGTAGGTAAGCTACCGCTTGACTGACAAATCGAACCGGCTTACTTGTTCTGTTCTGAATGAAAGTCTGGTCAACTTGGAATGATCCTCATGTAGCTTCATAAATGTTCACATTACTAACCGATTAAATTTTATCAACTGCCCGCAGGACGAAGAATGGCTTTTGTTGAAAACTTGGCCTCTAACATGGCATACAGGTTGAGAGTGCGAGCCATCAACGCTCTTGGAATTGGGGCTCCAAGCCCACCCAGTCTATGGTTCACAACGCTGGCAACAGCACCCACCAAAATGCCGCAAAATATAACTGGTGGTGGTGGAAAGCACGGAACACTGGTATTTCAGTGGGTGCCGCTGTCCCCGGTAGACTACAACGGACCGGACTTCCGATATCGTGCACATATTCGCGCAAAAGGGAACAACGAATACGGAATCTACGAGCTCTGGAACACAAAGCCGCTGGAAGGAGGCAAGTTTCTGCAATACACTCTAACATTGGGAGAGAACTTGTACTACAAGCCGTATGAGATCCGTATGGAAGCTGTGAATAAAATGGTACGTGTGGGCGATACTTTCATCAATAACTTGGTATTCCATCTATGACATGGTGATATAATTCTCTCTTTTGGCGTTTTTCTTCTAGAAGTTTCTTCCTCATAAAATGGACCTGTATTTGATACAAATGGAATATTTTAAAGGACTGGATAGAAAAATCACTTGTGTTACGTAGATTATGCTCACGGATCAGTTCGCGTCCTCATTTTCCACTCAGGACCTTCTTTTCCTCAATGGGACCCCTAAGTGAAAGCACTCTTAGCAATGAAACGAAATGTTACTTCCTTGAAGGAAACCCTCTATAACCAAACAACTTTTGATGTCTATGTATTTGATTCAACATACGACAGATTATTTTATAGCACCAATAAACCAAACTGATGGTCTTTAAGCAATAAAACTGTAGTTTTTGGCTTAATTGTACGTTCCTCCAACACTTGTACATCATACGAGTAGACCACAACGGATTGATGTGCAACTATTAGTTGGAATATCGCAGACTGTGAACCAGCAAGACAGCATAGAGGCTGCTAGATGATGGACTTTCGGCCTGACACCGTACAGATGGATACCAACTCTTGATTCCCGTGTAGGTTTGTCTCCCAACAAAGCAATGCCCCTCGGAAGCGCTGGCTCTGTCGACCATCGAGTGTATTGCATGTAGCTGAGGCTTCAAGCCTCAATAGACAGACTGAGTGAAAAACCGTATTGATTTGTTGGACAAATAGGTGAATATCATCTCAGCAATAAATGATTATTGCATGTACTACAGCTCCGGGCAAGTCAGTTCCACAAAACTGGATTCTGTACATTCCCAGTATCACATAACATCAAGCAACTCAGTGATTTTGTAACTATCTACTGTCCCGGCTTTCCCTCCAAGGAAAGAAAGTCATCCTCAGGTGCCAGGTAAATGAGGCTGATGGCAGTTTAGATTAACGCATCAAGGAACCTGGCAAAAAACGCTTCCTCACCAACTGAGATAGTGTGTCAGAATAGTGTACAATCTACACATCCAGTCAACGGTTACTAGTTAGGTATAGGCCTTCCTATCATACGTACGGGGAGTGATAAGTGACATTTTTGCCAGATGAAGCAGCCAGTTCACACACCTAGGCAAACGGCAAGTTGAGCGCAGCCTCAAAGCTGCCATCTGAAAGGGCTAAGCCATGCAAGCATTTCCAAACGCCTTAGTTGAAGGATGAGTTTATGCTGGGTCCACTTGTCTAGTTAGTCACCATACTGAGCAATACTAATTTATCAGAAGTCTATAGTCTTTCTTGCCACACTGGGCAGAATTTTGGTATGCACTTCATGACGTAAATGGGCTCGTCGGCTCTGAGGTTAATTTTCGCTTTGTCATCACAGATGTCTTATTCTTGTTCTCTGAAGTTTTGCCTTGGTAGTCGTGGAAAAACTCATGTTGACTCCGCACTCGAATTCACGCTATGATCGAAAGGTGTGACTATCCTGGATAATATCCACTCATTTACTAGTCGGATTTTCCAGTCGTGAAAAACGTTAGTTTTGTTAAGAGCGGTACTTTCAAGGTGCCTTCAGTGTATTTAGCGATGGGTCCACTGTACATAATGAGTGTTATATTTAGGAGTGAGATAGCCAAATTTATCCCCACATCAAATAAAAGGCTCTGTACGAAAACGAAAGACGCGTTTTTACACCAGGATAATGTTGATATACAGTTTGGCTACTTGCTTAGTTTTTTGTTTGAGAGCAAAACTTTTTGGGAAGTTGGAACAGTTTGCTTCAAGTATCCTTCGACGTTATGAAGTAAGACACTCGTCTCGAGGGGATTTAAACGGCAGCTTTCTAAGTGGAATTTGGATATCACTACTGAATGACGTATGATGGACAAGAGTTGTAGTTAACAAGTATTCCTATAAGTGACAGTGTTTTTGTCTGGGTCACTGAGGCTCCTGTAGTGAACTGACTCTATTACTTGCGAAATATCAGTATTATACACAGGGAGAAAATTTTCCACGGCTTTCTTCCCTTTTCCCGAGCGATCGGTACCTGGGGAACCAGCCAACACCAAGTCAGATGTTGTACGTCTGCACTGCCGAGAAGTGCGAACGCAACATTCTGGTTGTCCACAAAGCTAGATTGTTCGACTCCCATCTGGAATTGTGAAGCTTCGGACCTTTGTCATAAATAGAGCGATAAACACTGATCATTCTGAATGAGAACAAACTGCTTCGGTATAGACTGATTTGGCTCCAAAAAGTGAGGCAAAACAGCAACTGAACTTTAAATCCTGGAATTTTTTGCTGAAAACTGGTATGAAGACCCAATCACTTCCTCGGTAGTTTGAGGAAGCATAAACACAGAACAGGTGTTGTGGAAGTTGTAGTTGGTTCCCGAAAAGCCCGGCTACCTGATGCAATTTGTTTTTCGCGGGCTTTCTTTGGTGCGCGTAGATTAGCACCTTGATTCTCTGTACCAACACCCACGTTTGACCGTAAGGCTCCTTCATGAAATCGAGTTGTGTGAAGGAATTTTTATGGGAGTTCAGTTGGAAATGTTTGGTTAACTCTCACCGTATTGCTTGGTTGTTGTCCTATACCCTGAGCTAGTCAGAATAGACAACTCACCTAATAACGAACAGTCTGTTAGCCGGAAAGAGTTGCCGGCTGTTGAGCAAATTTTTTAACCAGTATGTCGCGGACTACTGCCAAATTCAACAGAATGTCAAACTGCCAGCTTTGTATTTCTACTTCTATCCAATCAATGGAATATACGAATTTAACTGAGGATTGCTGTAGTCTTATTCTCTAGTTCTGCTGACTGACAGACCTTTTTATGAACACAGATTACTAACAGCTATAGCGGGTGAGGTATTTGATTAAAAGCCACATCTATAGGAAGTAGGCATTCGTTTTTCAGGCCACGAGTTCGAAAACCAGATAAAGGAAGTCTCGTAACTAAGTGAACTCAGGCCACTGGACTTTGGTGCGTTAGGTTGCCGAATTAAACATATGGCTTTCATTCCTCCATAAAACGTTAGGAGGACTTTTGAGGAGAGGTGAACTATAACGTGCCTAGAAAAGCAGAACTGCAGTAGAAGTGAAATTGTTTGTTTTTCTGTCATTATTTTAACCCTCCGATGCGTCAGTTTTTGGGATGCGGCTCACCTCATTTCCCACGTGCACAGTGGTTGATGGTCATCCGTAAGGTAAGGCAACAGCTCATTAGGCTAGCTACAGCTTAACACGACTAATCTTTTCTCCATCCTCATGAGCTCCACTGAGTATGAAATGTCTTGCGAGACCCAGCCTCCCGGCCCTCGACCACACTTTCACCCTGGACCTAATTTTCAGGTTAGATACCCGGAAACGTCAACCTGAGATCATTTCTTTGAAACGACGCTTTACTGTCTAGTTTCAACAAACGATTTAGCCGAACCTCTGTATCCGGCCGTTACAAGTTTGGTGCGAATGCACAATAGTCAGCTAGAAATAAAACCTTTTTTCTCAGTCGGTTTGCAGTGATTCCATAGGCATTCTGTCTCACAACCTTCAGGGTTTCTCCTCAATAGTTGTTGAAGTAATATGGGCCTATCCCAAGGGAGGATCTGGTTGTCCACTCACCGATCACGTGATCCGTAGTTGAAATTGGTGCGGAATTTATCACGCGGTCACTCTAAAATTAATCTTTACAGAAAAATAAATTGAAGGGCACGGGAGCTGGCTTTCACGGGACTGTTTATCTAAGCAAATCACCATATTTAATCAATCATTAGGGTTTCATGGAAATGCGGAGATAACTGCCATGTTAAGATGCAATAATGCAGATTTTTGAAGTCATTTGTGAGAAATTGTTATTTAAGGCGATGCCCTGTTTTTTGTTGGCTTTCCAAAACCTGTCATCCCACTATAAGTGATGTGATGGTTAGCATAAATATACTCAAGCTTGCCAGATGACTAATCGACTTGGGGATGCTGCACGCTTATGTTCTCTCAATGAAAATGTCAATCGCATCTTATGACTCCATTCACTCTAGGGAGCTGGACCTATTACAGATCCTGTGACCATTATGTCTGCTGCGCGGGTTCCAACGAACGCTCCTGGTGGAGTGACAGCCGGCGCTTTAAACTCTTCTGCAATCACCGTTTGGTGGACCCGACCATTGCCTTCCGAGGGTCAAGGTCCAGTTGGTGGCTATCGAATTCTCTACTGGCCTCGTGTGTCCGACTGCCGCTCAGAGCGCTCTGATATAGCTCGATATCAGCTTGGACAAAGACAAACTGTTCACGGTGATGTCACCAAGGGAGTTATCATTGGCCTAGATGCAGATACTTATTACTGCATCGCTGTACAGGTGAGCTACTGAACACGAGTACAAATCTGACCAAATGAATTATAACTAGTTATAACTAACAATGATCACCCGTGCACAGTTGTGCGCAATAAGCCTACATGTGTGTGTGCGCATGTGTACGGACAATGTTGTGATGTGCAAGATGAAACCCTGCAGGCATCTTGCTTTGAAGAGATTGCACATTGTTTTTTAACGGCATATTCGTGGGTTATTAACCTAGTAATATTTCATTGTCCGATGTTTCGAACGTGCCATCCGTTCCAGCTTCCATCTAACGAGCTTGAAGCCACTTCTACTACTTTATGAAAGTTAGATATTAGACCGCTGCGAGATGAGTATGCCGCCTGCGGAACGATATTAGAGGGGAAATATGGTTGAGCTACTGCCTAGTTTACTCAGGATGTGTGAAAAGCATTTCGATCATCTGTACTATCATTTGTAATAAGTTAAGTATCGTTCTGGAACTTATTCTCACCAAAGGCTGATTAGGTTTGCTTGGAAACTGGCTGTCTGTTGTTTTAAGGAATTTTCGGTATGCTACTTTAACACCAACAATATCTTATATGCTGTACCAGGTGTTCTTTTTCAGATCATAGAATTGTTTTCCTTTTAGCTTTTCAATACAGCGGGCGATGGCTTGGAGTCGAGTTTTACGGAGCAGACGACGTTCAAAATTTCACCCCAAGACTACCCAACAATGGTTGTTCTCAATGCCACTGACATGCCAAACACGATACGTGTTTCATGGGTTGGTGTCCAGGCCAAACCGGATGAGGAGTCGATCGAAGGATACTGTATCCGCTATTGGCCCGTTGGGTCACAGTTTAAGCAGACATTCACTGACGTAGACGTCGGTCTGAACACTTTCGGTTACGTTCGTGGTTTAGAGACAAACAAACGATACTATCTCCGGGTCTACGCTTACAGCCGTGGGGGTGTTGGGAAAATGAGTTCACCTGTGAATCAGTTCCAGATAATCCCTAAAGCACAGTGTATCCCTGGCGCTACATGGGGTGAGGTATTTGTAGTTAACACTGATTATTTATGGTCCCAGACATTATTGTTGAGACCCTATCATGACATTTCAGAGTGCGTGGACAACGCGTTTGAATGCGCTCTGAAAAAGGCATACTGTGTCGTCTGACACCCGTAATCCTAGTTAATGTGTGTATTTGTGGTGACAGCAGAATGCCATTGTATTGTCAAGTGTGTTATCGTCATAAGTCAGGCTGTACTAGAATGAGAATTTCAAATCAAGTTCAAACCAAGCAAGTTCAAATCAAGCTCAAATCAAATCAGTCTAGCACAGGGACCCAATGCTACCGGATTCTCTTAACCCAATAACTCGGCTTCGCGACTGAGTTCACTACAACGCTAGCACAAAGAAAAAAATGGTGGTGGTCTTTTATTCTTGTATGTACTCTGCTACTTACGATTACTGTCCTCTATGAATGATCAGTAACCAGCTATGGTGATGGGGTTAACCCTTATCTCTGACCTTCGTGATGGAGTTTGCATTCGTTTTAATGAACGGTTCATCTGACAAGTGAGATAAAGGTCAACGGTTGTTCCTGCAGTTGGTAAATTTAATGTAGACATCCAAGCAGATTTTACAACTCATTTGCCCACTAGGCATTTGCCAAAGATGTTGCTTTTTTGAAAAATGGAGTCGACTCCTTTTAGTAATGGGTCAGTGTCGTGACTTAACTCCTCTGAAAAAGCCGTTATCGTGATTTTTTTCAGAAAAAAAACTTTAGAACATTACCCGGATTTCTATTTGCTAGGGCTTTACCCAGAGCGTGGATATGTCGAGCTACGCGCTGTATGTGTGAACTTCAAGCTTATCAGTTCAATAACTTAAAGCCATCAAAGGCTTTGTTGCTGTTTATGGCAGTCTAGACTTATTTCACTTGCAGAAAACACAGAAGTTGACGATTATATGACTTCGATAATTTCTCCTCAGGTCATATAATCATGGGGATTGAAACGACCGAAGGTATTAGGAAATACCAAGTAAACTGCAGTCATACTACAATGGCTCACACAGGAACCAGACAGCTGGACCAAGGTTACCAAACGGATGGTCTTAGGATGCAGACAGGGTGGATTGAAAAGTAGTCGCTGTGTGTGGTTGTGTGTGGATGCATGCATCCCAAAGCCATCCTAGTGGTTAGCTTGATCCAGCTGTTTGCCCCATTGTAGTACGGCTGCATTTTACTTGGTATTTATTCATTGATCATGTTAACTTCAATAATTATGTGAACTAAGGGAGGATTATGAAAACCATTTGATTGTGAAGCTCCGTTCATTCCGTGACCAAACTGGAATTTTTGGTGTATTTCTCAAATTGAACCTGAAAACTGATTTTTACTCCTACAGATGGGCCAGACTTCCGATATAATTTCATCTGCAAAAGTGCCAGCCTACGAAGTTCTCTAAGAGTGCTTGGAGTAGCAACTCTGATGGCGTTGCAATGGATATGGTTTCCATTTGGATGAGGAACATTCCAAATGCAAATGACTGGCTCAACAAACCAAATGCTTATTTTGCCAGCAAGCTGCGCGCTTCTTTTGTACATTGTATTCTTTTGCCTGTTTGATCATACGCGACTGGTGACAATAGATCTTTCGAGGTTAGTCTGTTGCAATTTACTTTGTTTAGCACGTTATTCAGCCTCATGAGTTTCATGTCAGAGGTTGCATGAATTTGGTGTCGGAAACCCCGTGCTACAGTATTGGGAAAATTCAGTCAGAAGTTTGTACTTTGAAATATATTCAGTCCTTACATAAGTGTGCTGGAGTTCTGTTAGTTTCCATGCATCAGCCACTCTTCGAATTTCAATGCTCACCATTTTCTAACATACATTTGCTACACACATACGCTGTCGGCCGCCAGAAAATTTTTTGCAAAGTTTCTACTCTTCATGTCATATGGTGAGATCGCAATTCCCGTTAAATAATCTCATCAATTTTTATCCCATCCAATTGGGTTGTTTTTGCAGCAGGGCGATGATATTTACAGGAAGCATCAGTAGTTAGGGTGTTTTACTAACACTACGTTGGCAGCTGCAATGGGGTATTCATTGCCACAGAAGCAAGATTCACATAGTTCTTTCAATTTTAAGCTTGTTAGTGACTTTTTACTTACGACAGTCCAAGAAATCATAACTCTACTCCAGATTGCTGTCTCCTTTCCCCGAATCCTACAGGCTATCTGATATGACACCAAACAGTCAAACGAATGTTGGCGGGGCCAGCGCCAGCCAGTTTTGTGCCGTATACCTTGCAAACATTAACCGTTGGTTAGCCTAATGTAACTTCTGTTATTATTTAGCAGTTGTTATACTGCATGGATTGTACGGAAGATCCAACTGCGTTGATCTCCAGTCTCTTCGTTGTATTATAAGATAAAACCTACGTTACCATGGGCTCGAACATAGCTTAACGGTAAATTAAATGTAACTGAATCGGTTTAATTCAAGACCTGTCACGCAGACGTAATCACATCACTTGCGACAGGCAAAAGGAACATGTGAGGATAAAGTGTGGGACGACGCAAGTGACCAAGAAGGCTGTTACCAAGTAAACCATTTATTGATCATTCTTCCTTGATGTGTTCGTTTAATGCAGCAACAGTTAATCCATGATAGTCTCAAAGTCTAGTTTCTCCGATAACCAAGTCATTCACAAAATGTGCCACATTGGCCAAAACTTCAGACACCTGAGAAGATACACGGGAATATAGCTCGTAGTCAATTTTAGCGGTGATGCCTGAGGATTGAATCCATAAATGAAAAATGCGACCATAGGCGTTCAGCTGTAGCACCCTTTAGGTTTTAACTGCTATGTCATCAGAAGGAAGCACGAGGGCCGAGCTACTGCCAGGTTGCTCAAGCCTAGACAGGGGAAGTCAAGAGGCAGAGGTCGGGTTTGAACCGCGGACCTTCCGGTCAGCTAATTCGCACTCTAACCACTGACCCTTCACCATAAATGAGATGTAGGAGTCCTTGCGCTACGGGGATGGTCTGTTGGGGAGAGTAGTAGGGACAGCATACTAGGAATATTCTTATTCATCTTTGGGTCCTACTCAAGATGTTGAAGCAGAGCTGCTAGTTTATTATACTCAACATTAATAAAAAATGATGATTTGAATGCATTGAGGACTATATTGAAAGCAACTCAGATGGGGTCCCAGAACTGTGGAGCTGGACGTGTTATTCGAAAACTTGGATAGCCTTGTCTCAAAATAAACATATTTTACCCGCTGATTTCTACTTCTTATACGAACCAGAAACATGCGCTTGAAGCTCAACAAAAACACATCAGTATATCATAATCTATCGTCAATTATATGCCAGTAGATCAGGTTCTGGTTCTTCGGACAAAACAATGAAACGTCGATGTAAACTGGTTTATTGAATGTCCCTTTACACCGAACTGTATAGAGTGCCCGAAATCACCAAGAGGACACCAGTCCGTTGGCGATAAATCCGTCAGTGTTGTTTTAATATATTTGAATCTTCACATCAGCATGTCCAGTGATTGCAACAAGATTTTCTAATTTCACAAATGAATGCACGTGATGGGAGTGGCAAATCTGGCTGAATGAAATATGTACCAAACGTGGAGAACGCTGCGCAAGTGTTTGCTGCATGTGAGAGCTTCTGTTCCCCCATTCGCAGGCCGTTCTTTTCGTATTCTACGCGCCTATCTGTGTGCAGTGTTGTCTTTTTATCACTTTTTCGATTTCGTTCATAAATCATTTAGTGTTTTGCGTGATGCTCCAGACACAACTTTCTATCACCCACGTGATATATATATCGTATTAATCTGTTGCAACGAGTTCATTAATTCTGTGGATTTTTCTTCACATGTGGAAGTTCTTCGTGAGAAGAATGTGTCTAAAACACCTTTGGTGTTTACATTTTTGAACTCTTTCTTCACAAAACTTGGAAATATGTACTCCAAACAGTTTCACTGAAATAATGAAGAAGACGGCAGTTGAGAGTGAATTACTGGAAGTTTGCCGGCTTACCAGTATGCAAACCTACTGCTTGTCAATCAGTAGACAGTGCCGCTCGCACGTTGCAAAGTTTCGCCCGTTTCACCATCACCAAATAACGATACACCTCTTTATTTCTATTGTAAACGCAATCACACATGTTAGATTCATTCACATTTGTATTTGTTGAGATACACACCCAGAGTGCGTCGGGTTGCATATGAGAGGGTATAAAACGACATACGTCAAACTATAGAACACATGCGCTGATGGAGTATTGGTAACACGCATGTCTCGCTTATCACGTGTCCGGTGTTCAAATCCGGACACGGCGGAGGATATATCCTGATAATGTGCCGCAATAATATAGAAATTCGAGTGCGGTGTTCTCTTCCCGGGCGTAAACTAGCCGAAAGAGTTGACGAGGACTATTCAAGCAAAAATGATGCAAATCCATGCTCTAGAATCTGCCTGTTCCACCGGTTGTGTTACTGAAAGTGCTCAAAGTAACCTCATAATAATGAGACAAACACCTTCCAGCCCAGATATCGATGAGGTCCTCATACCACTGGTAGGTTTGTCAGTCCACGGCTAACCAAAACTCAAGCTCCGAAATAAGAGCAAATAGTTGTGCCCTAAAACCAGAATGTAGTCGGGGTTGGATGTTTTCGGGATGGACCAATGTCGCCTTCTCCACCCTACTGAAGCGCTCCCAAGTAACTTGTGACCATAAGGCTTTCGTTGATGAATCCATCTTCACTGCTTTCTTTTGATAGTGCTTCCACTCAAGTAGGAGGTAAAAGATAGGTATTGCTATTGCTATTGGTCACTCAAATAGGGAAGCTGGCTACACCCTGATTCCATAATAAGAACATGACATAAATCAGCTTCAGTGGAGTGGACGGGTGGGACTGCATTCTGCGTTCAGTGTTTTCTATGTGTGCGCTGCTGCTCTGCAGGCTGCACTTGTTTGAGTCAAAGATAAGGGAAACCCTCCTTAAAAAAGGATGGCGGTTGGGGGCGGAACTAGTAACAAACCCAATAGGATAAGGGAAACCCTCCTTCAAAAAAGGGTGGCGCTTGGGGGCGGAACTAGTAACAAACCCAATAAAACTTTATTATCAATACTCCCCAACGTGCAACTCTGTTCATGCCGTGGCTTCCTCGATTTCGGCGCACCCTTTTCTGGCCCGGAGTTAGGGTAAACAAAAAGTGGGCCGGTGTTCTCATTGTAAGAATGGAACTCCTCTTTTTGGTTGTACAAAATGCTACCAAATTAGTTGAGACAACAACCAAAGTATCTTCACGCGCAACCTGTACGACCGCGTCAGGTACCTCTTAGCGAGCTCTCTACCTATCTCTAGCACAGGATGAATCTAGGTTCCCGGGTCAGGTATTTCCTAATGGCTTTGTCATGGAGTACCACTGAACAACTCAGTCACTCAGATGATGTGATTGTCACAAGTAAAATTGGTAGTAACGCACATAGCCCATAGAACTTGGTGTCCTAACGGCCTGAAGGGGCCGCTGGCAAAGGGACCCCAACGTGGTAGTTGTGTCTCTTCAAACCTAAAAGATGAGTTGCATGAGCATTTGTAGCGGGTGTTCTAAAAGAGCTCAAGATAAGGCACTTTGGTGGTGGCGGGTTACTGGAAAGCTCAAGATAGTGGACAAGACATGACTAGTTTAGGTTGGGTTAACGCTGTGAAAACTGTGACAGGATTGCACCGTGATCTCTTTAATCATCTCGTTGTTATTAAACCTGATATGGCGTTCAGGCAATCTTCAAACGGTATCCATAGACTGCGTCCTAGAAGTCTTATGGTGGGCCTTATCAATTAAACAGTGTAAACATTATCGATATGCGGATTCTGGGATCGAAAACGATAGTTCACATGCTGGTACGAGCCAGTATTAAACTCCACCCCGATGCTGGACAAAAGAACTCTCTTCCAGAGTGCATCAAAATGACATCAACTAACCACTGGCAGAACCAACAGAAATCTTTTGGTGACACAACCAGAAAATTAGATGTTAATTGCTCTGCTTATTTAGAGAACCATTCGGTCCCGGCGAAAGACCAGTGACCTGCTTTGAAAGCCACAAAACAGGTCAGCTAGGATGTACGCAACGATTCTGCTAGGATTGGATACCTCATGAAATACAGTCTTTGTCCAGAAAGGCAACAAAACCCTTCTTAAAAAACTGACTGATGTTTGCACGAGTAGAGGAAACTATGCGAATAAACAGGAGAGACTACACCGTAGATGGGGCAGACATGGTACCAGACACAGAATTCACTTCGGACCTTGGTGAATTCGGTAGAGCTTTTCGTTTCACAAGCGCGGCTTGAACAAGCTTTTGGCCCCAACAATATTTTCTATGTGAATACGTGGCAATCTTGCAGCGATCACGGAAAAAGGACATTCTGACGGGTTGAGTGCTTCATACAACTGCTGCATTTTCGATTAACCCCAACTTGGGAATTCCATACAAGTTCAAACACAGTGCCATAAGATGTAAACTGTGTAGAGCCAAACAAACCGAAGATCGCTGCGATTGTCGAACAGCTGAAAGACAGAAAAGCTGCCAGAGAAAACAGACACCCATTTGAGATCTACAAAGACTGAATGCGATCTATAGTGAGAGTTCAATATCCAGAGAAGGCGTCCAATGACGACATTTGGAAATGTTATCCTTAGCTACTACAACTATCTCATATTCTCGAATGACGAAGTCTGTAATTGTTTGTACAACTGTTGCGTAGGAACGACGTTTAAATCTGTAAACCGGTCTTGGTCCGTACTTCGTGGTAGGGAAGGTGTTGTTGTCTGCTGTTACCTAACCAATACTACCATGGTCAACACGGAGCAAGTAAGTCTCTTGGTGATTCATACCTGGAACCGAAATCGATGACGCATCGTACAGGTCTGACGACCGATCTCCTATCTCAGGAGATAGTCTTCCGCAGGTGAAAACATATCAGTATGTGAAAGGTTAGGAATAAACAGTAAAATCTGCGACATTTCTACATCAATAAGTGTTTGAACTGGATTTGCCATTGAGCTAAGAAATAAAATAATCCTTGCAGCGAAATTTGGACTGGAAACCTTGGACCATCGTCAGAGATTGGTTTTTGCCTGGAAGGCGAAGTACTCAACTAAGGATGAATCAACTTGTGTGACGTTGGCCATGATACCCAATTTGGCTTTCAACCTGGGGATGAAGGCACTGGAAATAACCAACACACAGTTATCACAAATTGACCGTGGGTAAACGCGACGCGGTTACTGCGAAGAACCAAACAGTATTTATTCAGTACCTAACCAGGTTGTTAAATATGTTGAACGGTCAACATTAACGTCACACACGTTTCACATCATTTTTGCCATCCTCTTGGAGATGGGTCCATTCGAATCTATGTCGTCTTGGAGTGCAACGGATGGATACGTATTACCAGTCAACTATTGAACGACCTTTATCACCGTGATCTTCCGTAACCGTTTTCGCCTCAGGCTCCACTCGTCATCTTACACCACCGAGAATTCCCAACTTGGTAGCCTTCCACCAGAAATTACCGCTATTTTGCATGCTGTTCTTTATGCTGAGGTCAGAATATTCATTCCAGTCGTTTGTGATTGTTAGCAGCTCTCTCAACACTCAGTTGTGCATACAGGTTTTCCACCACTTTCATATTCAGGTAACGTGGCTTCGTATTTACTGTGCCACTACCGTGTATTTTTCTCATATTCTCATAAATAGCGCACATATTCCCAATTTCACGCACCTTTCAGAGCGAACAACTATAACCGTTCCAGGGAGAATTTACGATGGGTTGCTAGGCTTAGAGTTGTACCGTCCACTATTTTGATCACAGGTACCTTCACAAAAGAGGGTTTTTCATTTTTTTTGCGTTTATTGGAGCAGAATTTTAGGTGCAACCGAGATCTATGCAAAAAATCTGAACCGTGCTCGCTGAGGCACAAAAAGTGTTGTAAGCGTTCTGATGATATTCTACCTCAATAAACCCATATTATCGTTATCCGGCATAAAAACCTGCAGATTGCATGCAGGAAAAATGACGAGAATGTTAATTTAGACCGTGTCTACAAGGCCAGAATCAAAGTTTACGGTAGTTTACTGCATACATCAGAGGTCTGAGAAATTTCCAGACTTCTCCATGGAATACGCTGCCCATAACGTTGCTGAAAACCTTTCGACGAAAACCTTATGCCCAAAGTATTCCGTGGAGACAGTGAAGTTTTGATGTATCAAAAAATACAACACGGAATGAAATCAAAGTAATCAAGTTGTCTAACACTCAGTGACTCACTGAATGTAAATGACTACATTTTCCAAAATACATCCATTCGCTTACTAAACCCCATTAAAAACAACTCAGTGATCATCCTACTGGTAAGAAGTTAGAAATGGTAAAGGACTAAAACAATGAAAACAGTAAGTTCGAAGTGAAGGGACTTGGAGTAAGTGTTATTGGGTGAAGCGTGTACTACACTTTAAGGACTGTCTTCCAAGAGTCAATCAGCGTCATCAGAAATGGCACAGGTAGGGTAGTTTATGGCTCAAACTCCTTTCCTGCGGTGACCGAGAGTACTACTGTTGGCAGCTGGTGAATTCAATTATTTCAGCCTTTCCTTTCTTTGGTTTTAATCGATCGTATTAAAGCGCTGACAGTCCAATTAGCTTCAGGAGGGTCAAGTTTACGAAGTAGTGATGCCCCATTGAAGGATTCAATGAGATTAGACCGTAGCCATCCCAGCTTCAAGAGAACAGGTTCATTTCTTTCTCGTTTTTCCTGACATGAGTCTCGGAGGCTAGCAAACCATTAGGTGAATTTTCACTGAGCTCACTTCAACATTTTGATTACTTTTTTTAGATCAGAGCTCAGTACCTGCACAGACTATTCCAAGCGGAGCTTTGCACGGGTTTTATAAAGGGAAATAAGTATATATGATATTTGTGAGATAACTGCGCATCTTAGACAACTCCCTGCATTTTCTGCTATTCAATGAGAGTTAGTGCTAACTGGATGGCTTAAATTAAACTAGAATTTAGATTCTAAACCCTGCAACACCAAATGCCTTGGACGCAGGTATACGGAGAAGGCACTGCAGAACAGAGACATCAGCTTCAAGAGGTTGCTGATACTTGAAGACTTTCAATGGATACATTGAAGCAAAACTCTTGGCACACAAGTTATTGCAGTCGTGCTAGGTAATCCTGTGTTGCAGAATACCAATTAGTTCCACGTCATCTGAAGACATTAAAAACGTTTGCTGTCCCGACTAAACCATTCAAGTAGAAAGGAAACACAAAGGCCTCCAGACTGGCCCCTGGGCACTTTTTCGACGGTCATACCAAGCTGGGATACACACTAGCATGAAATATCACCTAATCACTAGATAGTATTTCACTCGAAAAGTGTACAAAATTAAACTTTGATCTTGGCTAATAACAGTCTGTGGTTAACAAAGTCGGACGCTTTGTTCAAGTCTAGTTAGCACAGTGTGACAACCTCTTTTTCATTCACTGTACGGATTAGTTTGTTAAGCAAGAAGGGAAGAGTGGAGAGGAGGGGCGTTTACATTCCAATTCACACTGTTAGGACGATATTAATTCGTGAATTATTAAGAAAACCACCGCTTTTTCTCACAAGTACCTTTAATGCTACTGATGTTAGGATGACATACTTGTGGCCTGAAGCAATTTCCAGTAACGTATGCTTGGAATTGTTATGGGCTTTATATGTTTCAGCTTTGGCGATCTGGTTGGAGAACATAAAATGTGGTTCACTTTAATCAACCAGCTACCATTTGAACTGTCCAAGCAGAACCGCTTAGGAACCACTTCATACGATGATGGGCACTACAACTGAAAGGATGAAATCCCCTCATTGTCAGTTTACTTATTGGCAAGCACGGACTATCCAGTTGCATGAGTAAACACCTCGAGCATTCTTTTGAACTTTTTGACGCTGTTTGAATAATAAGCAACTATAAAAGAATACCGCAAGGTTGTTTCATAATTGTTGTAGTACTCTCCACGTTGCTTCAGATACAGGGGTGGAGCGTGGACACTGGGCAATTGACTACTTGCATGCTTCACCAGTAGAATACCATTGGAACCACTGTTTGTGCAACCAAGTCCTCAATAATAAGCTTTAAAAGAATGAGAAGATATTATTTTACCTTGTCTAGATAAAGGATTCTGAATGCTGCTCCTGAATAAAAGCGATTAAGTCAGTAATGCTGTTGATGTGCCTCCAGATGAAACAAAGCCTTGTAAAATCCAAGAAAACTATGAAGCATTGAGTATGAGGGCGAAGATAATCGCGTTTTTAGGACGTCTGACAGACTCCTGATGGAACCAAACTGCTTACTCATCGCTTGTACATATGACCCTAAAAACTCTACAGGTTCTTCCGTCTGCTATGGCCAGTAATTGGTATAGGCCGCTCACCCTGACGTCCAATCGTCTGGTGGTTAGAAGAATTACTTGAGGCTCCCCGAAAACAGTTGCGTACACATTAAAGCAATACTTATTCGAATTCTCCAGAGTTGCTTAGAATGTTTATTTTGTAAACAGACGCATGTGCTCCTCGTGTATCTCGTCCTCATTTACTGATTGACATTTTCACGAAACTGTTGATTATATGAGTAATTGTATTGCCAATCCACCGTCTTTTCCTCCACTGTCCTCATTGACTTCAAAGAACTAGTTTTGCGACGTTCTTTGAATACATAATGTGTGTTTATTGGCGGTACATAAACTCTAAAAGATAAATTTGCCATGGACTCTATATATGGTCGAACCTCAGCCGATAATTATACCGACAACGAAGTTAAAAAACCAAACTGTAGAACATTTACCATTTTATAAAGGATATTTTAATTTTTCCGCTATCCCTTATTCGCATACCGGAAAATTGCAACTAAAGACGGTTCTGGACCCCTTCTATATCGTGTTGCGTCTCATCCGGGAGAAATAGTTTAACTGGAACTTCTGTTTTCTCAAGGTTGTGTTGATTACAAGGTAAGATGAATCACTGCAGACAACATATGAACTAGTCAATTGATCGGTTTCTACAGGTTTCGAGATACAGAATGCAAAAAAGTATCGCAACAGATATTTGGTTCGCAGAACCCGTAGAATCTTTTCGAATGAAAAAAAATGGATGCTGACCTCGGGGACTTCCGAAAAATAGATAAAAATCGGATATTCAGAACAGTTCGAGAGGAGACATTTGAGACAATATCCTTTGGCAGAGGAATGGAACGTCAAAGTTGCAAAAAGCCCATGTATATTCATTTGTCATCTTAAAGCAATAAGGCTTTGGGGAAAGTGATCAGTTGCCTGAATAATCGGAAATGCACTACCTGACAACAGTTGAGTTGTCCCGAAGTTAATCTGGACAAACTTCATTAGAAACCAATTTCGGTATAAACGTCGGGAATAGTTTTGGCTACTTATTCACCTAAAGTAGTATGAAATGAATGAAGCATAAAGCAAGCGGCACTGGGTGGAAGATTTTTATCAGCCTGGATGGGTAAAAATGACATTCACTTAATTGCAATTTGGATACCATCGGTTATGTGGCAACGTGATGGTATCAGCTGCTCAAAGATCATACGTTTGGAAACCTTTGAATATGCCAGCCTCGATAACTTCCCAGAAGTACTGCCACAAGTAAAATTGCCCTCAAAATCCGAATGAAGCCGTAGATTATAAGGAATTTCCAAGTCAACAAAGTTGTAATTCCGCGCATTTTGGGACGTTGATGGATAACACCACTTACAAAACCAGCCCAAAGTATTGAATGGAAGAATCTTAACCGAACTTATCCAATACCTAATCGTTGGATTAAGCACGTGTCCGTCCGAAAAATCCACATGTGAGATAAGTTATAATCCCCAGTAGGCTATAAGCAATTGCAACATGTTTATCACAGCCATATTTTTATTAACAAAAAGGGCTAGACCAGACTAGCGTGCATCTTGCTTCATCATAAGCATCAGTAAATAAGCACATTGTTTTGACACTTGTTTACTGACACAGTTACGTCATAACCCACAGCTTTACAGGTTTTTAGTTTTTTTAGCACAGAGCTGTACGAGTGGATGAATTGATAGCATTTTGAGAAAAAAAACTGTTTACAACAGATGATGTTTTAGCTAAAGCCGTTTTGCAGCCCTCTCATAGGCAACTTTTGTGGTAGGAAACATATGTTACGAAGACAAGTCGATTACTATGAGTCAGTTAGTTAAAACTTTGCACATCGTTTGACCTGGATTACAACACAAACGGCGTACCGATTGTGTTTGAGCAATAAACCAGGACGTTTGAAGAACCGACGGAAAAAACATAAGTTATTCTTACATTCCATTTATTCATGGTGCCTCTGCTTTGGGCCGTCACCAACGGAAGAAATCTCCCAAATCTACGCTTTCCTATCGGATTAAGTCTCCTGACAATGCGCAATTGGGATGGATTATGTTTTCCATTACAGCTTTATCGTACATCTGTTACCGATTGCCAGTGAAGTGAACACTAAGTTGTCTTCATTTAATAGTCATCAAAGTGTGTCCAAAGTGTTCTTATTATAACCGACAAAAAGCTATCGCGAGGCAGATGCTGAAGCACGTATATTCTACGTGTGCTTTTATCCTCGATATGGTCCATTGGTCGGCACATTTCAATAATTTTCAATATTTTCAGTCACTTAATCAGCGGATGGTTAGATTTGAGGACGCAGTCTGCTGGACGATTTTTGTCAGCTGAAATTTAAGGTGCGGACACATCTGATAAATCTGGTCGATATTTGCTATTTTAGTCAGTTTTGTCACTATTATATTTATGGTTGCACAAATGTGCATGGAGTCTGGCACAACATTAGTTCACAACTGAATGGTAATTTCTATATGCTTTTGTGCACGTAGTCTCATTGTTGTACTCTGGTCTTCTGATAAGATTTTATTAAACAATGCGTAGTAAGTCTTGGTGGCTTACCAAAAACCCGTTTTGACCATCTTGTATGGATGAAACTTAGTGTGGACTCAAACTTCCATCAACTGCCAGGGCTACTGAGATGAATTCATATATGGTGTATGTATTTATGTGTGTAAGACTAAGCAGTTATTTAACTGCAATTTATCCTCCTCACCATTATCAGAATCATTGTTTTTTCTTGAAAGAACCGGCTAACTTGGTTGCTTTTCGTAGCTCCGAGGCTCTGCGTGTACGTTTGTAACTCACTTGACTTTAGCATCTTCCTATCAAAACATGAGGTTTTGGAGACGAAATGGAGAATATGTGCGGTCCGATATCAGTATGGGGATTTCGCTATGCCGGTCCAATTTAACTGATCGTTTGGCTCAGATTTGATCGGTGTTCCTTATCAGTGGTGGGCTGTCCAGATGTATTCACTAGTCTTCCAAGAAGTTTCATAGCAAGAAAATCATCTTGGCACCTTAAATATAGCTCCCGATAAAACGCCAAGATGCCTTGTTGCAGCAGACTCGGCCGAAGAACATTGTAAACGATGAATCTAGCCGAGCTGTAGTTGAGCCTTACCTTGGCAACAACTTAATTTGTAAATTGGTGTTTAGTTGCAGCAGCCACATTTCCCCTTCTATCGGTAATGTCTTAACTCTATTTGTAACTGAATCAAAAGGCGATTATATCATGCGGTAATGTACTAAGGTGCTCAAGATAGCAAAAAATCATCTTTGTGAACCGCAAACCGTAAGCATCTAACAAGTACTGAGTGGAATTCCAAGTCGAAGCTGAAGCTCTTAGCTAACTATAAAAACTGACTATGCAAAATGGTTCTACTTAAGAACTGTTAACATGGGTAGGTAGGCATTCTTTTGGTGCACGGTTACTCCGTCAATAGTTGCCACCTTGGTTCCTGGAACACTTCTGATTAATTTTCAATTTCCCCGTCGACATCGGTCATTAGGGTCTCGCAGTAGCCCTGAATTTGATGGGAACATCATAATTCATGACGAAGAAGACACTCGGAAAAAGGCTAATGCTGACAGGCGGTTCAAAACAACTATTCAACAAATCCATAAGTCCACTTATTTGCTTCTACTCTTCACATCCTTCAAACTGCGAACATGTTCATCTGTCTAGTATCTATAATGCAGGAGCGTCCGCCGTATGCTGATAAGGTAAGTTAATATGTTTGCTTTGCGTAACAGGTTTAGGGATAAAGAATTCATGAATGGCCAAAAAAGTGTGCGCTGTGGTACCAAAGCGGCAACGAAACTTCAGTCCACTGTCCTACTTTTGGGATAGAGTGGCCAAAATAACCATGCAAGGGTAGGAGACGGACAGTACAAAAGTGTTTACTGTGGAAAACAAAGTTTACAGAGCTCCAAACTACTCACAAATAGTCGAAATTAATTTGTTGCAAAGTTATTTATAAATTATTACAAAATTGCTGCGACGAAAATGGTTGTGAAACTGTGGATGTCTACTTCCATAGAGGTGAAGATTCGCTACTGAATCGGAATTGTCGACTCTCATGAGAAAGCGCAAAATTGCACCTAAGGACGAAAAAGGACAGCGAAAATCGTACAAATTATCAAGCGCGCAGAAGAAACTTTTCCATTTCTGATGCTATTTTGTTTAAACTTTTCAAACCACGGATTATTAATTTGTCAGACAAGGATAAAAGTTAACAGCTTACGGAAAAATATCGATTGCCTTAAAACAATCCAGCACAATGCTGTTAAAGCTTACTGTAGATTATGGAAATTAGTTGATCATCGATTTCCATACATTTCTCGTGGTTCAGTTTCAATTCCAGTGAGATGGAAAACTGTTTTTTTAATGTTTAAATCTATATTTCTCCTGAGAGCGCCTTTTTGCATATCAACCATTTCACAGGTGCCAGTAACAACCGAAAGCGCTCTGGAGTGTATATGAAGAATGACCGCGTGGCTCTCCTTGAATATCCAGCTAATCTAATAAAACTTGAATTCGGCTCGAGGGACCTGAGAGTGATCATCTCTGAGAAAGATAGGAAAGGTCCATCTTTTTGATTATTCAAGTGATTTCTCCTTTGAGTACCGATTTTTTCTTCAGGAACCTTAAAAAGTACATTTTGTTTGTTATTTCTTACTTTGTTGCCCTGATCTTGCACCATTATTTTCAGAAAAAAATTTAATTTTACCCGAAGGTCTGACTGTATTTTGTAAATACTTGTCCTCTGGAACCTTCCTGTGCACAAACCATCTATCACGCTGGACGGGGGTAGCTGAAATAACATTGCCTTTGAATTGCTGGCTTTCGTCAGGAAATACAGTTTCAGAGGCCTAGAGCCTTCAGGTTAAGCCAAAGAGTGCAAAATATGGAGCGCTTACCTGATTAATTTACATATTCCGATCATGTGAGGTTTGAGTAAATAGGCATATTTAGCAAGCTTTCACTATTTGCTGCCACAATTCCGGAAACTTTCAGTAAAATCGTGCACTGTTCGTTTGTTAAAGCACATGCAATTTTTAGTAAGATTTCAAATCGTACTCAAAAAATTTTCAGGAGCTACACCTCAATACTAAAATTAAGACTAAAAAACGATAGTATCTTGTTCGCTGCCCTGGCGCGTTTGGTGTACGTGCGAATAACTTATGAGAGAATGAGCTATCTTAGATGAGGTCACAGGCTACAGAAGTCCAAAAGACTAATTAGAAGTGCATATATAATTGTTTAGCTTCTGTCGTTCCGGCGTTGTCCTAATCGGATAGCAGCCTAGTCTACCGTCAGCCATGATATGTTTAATCTATTTGTTCAACTGACCAACAACGTTCAGTCATGGTAAGTTGGTGGTGGAAGCCGGCTTATTAGCCTCGCGCAGTGCGCTTGTTATGTGATCTGGTGGATGAAATAATAGCTATTTTAGCTTCCCAAGCACCCTGAAAAACCCACTTTTACAGAGTTATCTGCTCTTTTCTAAGACATCCATAATCCATTACTCTGATGATCTGTATGGTTACAGTTCAGTTTTATTGGGTTTCGCTTTGGCAAACAAGTACTGGCTTGATAGCAGGCAGGGACAAGCAAAGAATAACATGTGAACATAACCTAAAGTTTCAGGCTTGTGTTAGTTTCACGGACACTTTGCAATCATCAGTGATTTGGTAATTTATCTCCTTCCACCTATCAATCCAGCAGCATTGTCGAAATCTTGTGCGGTAACGGATCTGGGGCATATGTTGATGGCTGTATGTCAACCTTAGGTTGACTTCAAGGCCCATTATGCTCGCGAACTACTGCTTTGATTAACAAGTGATTAGAAGCTACTAGAAATTTAGATTATCACAATGTTATATTGAGTGTAGTTGCTCTTTGTTATCTCAAATTATACACGGCCACTTGGGACAGACTAAACACTCGTCCATTCCATTGGAAAACCTAGTGAGGCAAGAGGATATGCTCAATCTTTTAACTCACAAAAGGTGCCTTTGATTTCTTATCACCTATGTGACCAAGCAACCGGTTTGAATGGATCAATGATTTTATGAAGTCAGCTGACATTGAGGTGAGTAAGCAACTTTGGCGGGACTGGTGGTGGAAGTACTGGTTTTTATCTGACGTACATGTGAAAATCTAAGTATACTCCTAATTTGGCATTGAAATTGGCATCTGAGGATTCTCGACAGGATATTTGGTTGGAACAGCCTCTCACATTGGAGAAAGCCCGTCACTTTGGCCTCAGCGCGTTTGTAACACACGCAGGACAACCAGTTTGATCCGCTGTTAGTTCCCCTAACCAGAATGATCTGGCAAATCAGTGAGAGATGCCCATTCGTGGGTATGAAGTTTTTTGTTACGACGGGAAAGCCAAGGGAGAAATTCGCAAAGAGAACACTTTTAGGGGGTGGTTGCAAATTATTCTACAAGCCTTATTAAATTATTCGTCACATCTTGACGCTTCCAACTCTGTTAAGCTGAGTGGAGATATGAAGTGAAACAGGCGCTTGACCCTCACCCAATTAAAGGTATACAGGCAAAAACGCTTCATCAACCTCACGGGCATTGTTGGGGTTTTTTATGTCTATGGTTCACCAGTCAGATAACAATTATGCTTCTTCCTTAAAAACTGAACTGCGTGAGGTATTTATAGAGGAACGTCCCTCATCTGTTTGCTCAAGCCGCGTTAGTCAATATGCATAATGGCCAAGTTATTTTGAAAGGCGGCATTTTTGATTTTGAAAGACAGATGAAAGTAACTCCAGAGCAGGCTGCTCTTAGGACGTTTTGCGTATAGTCCAGCGAATTTCAAAGCTCTGTTTCTGAGAGGGTAGCGTGGTTGACTTAGATCATTTCAGGTCAGAGCTCCCGGGAATGTTCTGGTTTCCCTTAGGATATCCCGGTGCAGTGGGCTTTTTCCTTGTAAAGACACGAGCTATGAATCGAGGCGCACTGACTGCTAGGAGTGGAGGAGACTGACCAGTGCTGTAGGATTTCACAGTTTCTGAGTCTAGGTAATGATCGGTTGTTCTAACCAGAAGTCACTCGCCCTTAGAGTTCCCATATGAAGTGTTGCTGACCATCGTTTCCGAACCCCGTTCAAATACGGCAAACAAAATCCCTAATGCACTAGAAATCATCGATCATTTCTATTTGATACAGTTAAGGAACAGAGTAAGCAAACAAAATCCCTAACGCACTAGAAATCATCGATCAGTTCTATTTGATACAGTTAAGGAACAGAGTAAGATTATAAGGATGTCGACCGACACCAAATTCCCATATTGTGTGCTGACTATTGTAATCCGTGCAGCTTTTCTGACTGTCCTAGTCAGTTGCAGTGATAAGAAGATCATCTCTGGTCTTATCCAGAAAAATATTTGTACGCTTAAGTGCGATTCTTTCCCAGACTCATTCAAAGAAAATTGCTTTCAAAGGGTTAGTGGTGTTTGGCCGTTTCAAAGTTTCCTTTCTAAACAAATGGGAGCAATTCAGGGTTTTACATGTCTGCACATGTAAACGTTTGTCTGCCCTAAACGGTCAAGTTGATGAATTGACCTGCCACCGTAACTCATGTATCGTGCCCCCTGATCGGAAAAGTGTTAGGCAGGTGAACCGTTTTATTTGCGGATGAACTTCTCAGAGTTAGGTCATACCCATATCCATAGTGAGTGTTTACTCTCTAATGCTCTAATATGAGGCGTCCGTTGGTAATCAGATACCTGTGGTCCTTGTTATTTAACTCCTTCTATGTGTTACTCTTTCCAGAAGACAGGACGTTAGGTATTTGTGCTCCCAGGCGTCGGTAATGGTTCGTGGATCAATGAAAAGTTGGTTCCAAAGTACGGTTTCTGTTAATAGTCACACGACCCAGAGAATTATAAAGGACAGAAGCATCTCACTCCAACGGTGCCTCACGCGTCAACGTTGACTTTATGGGATACACATTTGGGTACAGTTGTACACTGGGGCTTGAGAAGCTCGACATAGCACTTACGTATGTAGGATTTGAATAATGCTAAAACTGTTCTTATGCGCTGAACGTAAGTGGCAGAGGAAAACGAGTATCACCCAAAAGTGAGACAAATTCAAATGTATTAAACGAAACATACAATGTCTTTATTTACCGGAACTCGCGAAATTTAACAGTGTAAGGCGTTTCGTAGCGCTACGCATGAACACAGTGATGATTTTTTTGTTTCTTGTTTTAGCTTGTCTCAATTACAGTACAGAACAGTTGCTTCGGTTTGTTGTTCAGCCTTTTAAGCAAAAATTACGATTATATCCTATGCACTGAAGACTACAGCTGATTTATTAATGAACTTTTTGGAGTTTCTATCGTCACATGTTTCATATCATAAAGCAGATGAAAGCTCAAAAAGAACTAAGTCTTCTACTATATTGCAAAAGGTTTGCACTGGCGTATCTTTGAATGTTAGCCCATGAGTTAGCACAGTGGAGGTAGAGTTATAGAAGCGTGAGACCAAGTTACACGTAGCATTAGACTTTAAATGGATAACTTGCGTTACTTTAGATTGCCTTATTTCAAGAGAATACTAGCGGATCGCAAGTAACGCAGATATTCTACATAGTGTAATAACTGTACTGTTTGAGACTGATGAGATTTTGCTTGGATAGCATGGCGGCAGAATTACCATTGAGTCATTCTAAAGACTTATCTATAGGGAGGTGAAACTGATAGACAGGAGTCTTCACTCACTACTGTCTTTATGGTTAATGAATACAATGATGGTGCTTCGCAAAAGTTAACAGACGTACGCACTTCCCATAAACACTCTGTTGTGTTGTCTGTCAATAGTAATTTAGTTTACATCAATAACATTAATTTTTTCGCCTGGGTTGTCTGTCAATAGTAATTCAGTTTACATCAATAACATTAATTTTTTCGCAAACTATGTTCTGTCGTTGTTCGATTGCGGTCAAGTTCAATCGATAAGACCTACGTTCCGACCAATCGGGATAAACCGGTTAATTTATGGCCATGGCATAACTTCAATTATTGATGAAAACGAATACGTGGGTATGTTGGTTTATATTATTGAATTAGTTGTTTTTTTTCGAGTTATTCCCGGCAATATTAACTTCTCAATAGAAAAATTGTTAAATAATACGGAGGCATTAGTGATTACTTATTTTTTGGTCAGATCGAAGTTTTCGGTACCACAGCAAAATAGAAAACCTAAATTTTAATTCAGAAGAACACGAAAGGATTCGGTATGGGAACTATTAGAACATGTTTGGCTGCTCACACGTTACTTACAGAATAATATATATGAGCACTGAAACGGCAGATGAGCTTTCTGAAATTACAGAGGCTTCCCTGTTTAAGGTGAGCAGGCCAATATATAGTCAGCTTGAACTGTCTCAATATCTTGCGCAGTAATATACACCGGCTCTTAATTTGCAATATTAATCTTCCACTGTGCCTGTTTGTCCACAAGTCGCCATTTATTTCATGTTTTATCTTAAAATCTAGTGGTTAAAATTCATAAACTTGGCTTTTAAAAGCATTTGATAGCTGATTAGGCAGCTGTTGATTTGTTCACCGAGCTTGGCACCCGAGCTACAAACTATTCTCCGCCACTAAAAAGTGCATCGCCATTGTCCTCCTGGGTTGACATTACTTTTATACTTTCTAAGAGTATCTCCAACCTTTTGGGGGTTGAAATTTCAAGTAACTAATTACGTGGTTAACCAGTCCGCTGGATTTTTTCAAGGGAGAGTATTATTCAGGAGGCACTACAGGCATTTTTGTGACTTTACTTGTAAGACCAAACTGCCAAGGACAGGATCAGTAAGTTTAGCTGACATTCTAGCAATTGGAGCAGCCGTAACTGAGTAAACCGTGCGTGGCACTTTCACCTCATTTGTTTGAAAGATTGTTGTAGTCAGCCTGTCCTGTGAAAGCATCATCAATTTTCGAGAACATGAGAGCTCTATAGTCTTGGAAACCACAGAATCAAACGGCATGAAGTGGGAGTTATTTGTCATGATGTTTGTTTGTCAGCATAAACATTGACGTAAATATGCCACTGAGAGCGCGTTAAAGGCCCTGGTGTATATTTTTTTGAAAAGCGCTCCAAAATGTAAGAAACAGAAGATACGGTCAGTAAAAAAGCACTTCTTATTGCATGTAGTGAATAAACATTTTAAGACTCTGCAGCTAAGGAACACCTGCATAACAGCCCTTTGTAACTCGAGAAACCGTGTGCTTTTAAAGCCACCTCTCGGCACATGGCTAAATTCCTTAATTTTGACCGAAACTTTCTATTCAAAAATGTTACTTAAGGTTATAGATAATCCATTAAATCAGACCAAAAGCATTTCGCTCCCAACCTTTATCCAGGTTATTAATGCGTCATTAGTGACAACAGAACATTCTTTTTCCTAAAAAATTCCTCAGATGGATCGTTCACGCACCCCGGTGTTAAACAGCGTGATAGTCAAGAATGGATATTTTAGTCTACGATCACGGCTGCGTGATGATGCGCAGTCTAAGCTGTACTGATCAGCTGCTGACAGCTAACGTTAGTTGAGGATTTGTGGATTCAGCTCCGCCCATAGGTCTGCAAGACTTACCATGCAGATATGTCCCACAGGAACGAAACTGCTGTACTGTGCTTCTCAGCCTTTCGGCATTAGCCGACTTTATTCGTACAATCAAATGTTGGTAGGAAAATTTCCAAATCTCCACACACTCAAAAAACCTGGTAGCTCAGAAAAGAGGTTGCTTAATTCGGTGGTTAAACGTTCCTCCTGAAAAATCCTAACTCAGGCGGCCAGTTAACTGCTAATCGTAATTCTGACCAGCCGCTCATGAACGAACGGTTTAAGCAACAACTACCAACCGGAATGTAGCTGTTCTGCATCGCTCTGGATGGTCGTGAGGTACACACTGCCAGCGATCAAACATGTGTACCGCATTTTCGGCTTTTCGAAAATCGAGTGGTTTCATTTTCAGGACGAAATCTTGAGGAGCAGATCCTTCAATCCCGCTATACAACCAACAAGAAGCTTACCATCTGTCACTGATTTTAGAAACGCTAAAGCTCACAATACTGCCAACAGAGTGGCTGTGAGGAGGGGATTCAGTAGTTTTGAATAAAAACTGTGTTTATTGCCTTGAGCGAAAATTCTGGCTTGATAGATCGTGGATTTTGAAGACAACCCGTACAGCATCCACTCTAACATTTATTACATATTAGAAAAATAGAGAAAACAATAGTTTATTACTGTTTTCTAGGTGGAAATCGCGTTCTGGACATCGAATTTCTCTGCATAGTACTAAATATACAACACAACTCACCGTTAATGACAATAAAACCGTTCCAGTTTAAGGCAATTTTAAGACAGAAACAGAAAAGAATAATCAGCAACTTTTTTCTTAAAAAGCATGAAAAACAAAAATCAAGTTATCGTACAGCCTCAGGATGTTTTGAAAACTACGCGCAATCCTAAATACAAAGGACCTTAGCTGACATTACTCCCTAGGGTATGCTAAATGCCTTTGCTTTAGAATGTACTTGTATTAAAGAAGTGAAGTTATGATGGCATTAAAACACAATTTTCTAATAACACAAGCTAATAAATAACCCGCCAGATACTGATCATTAAACAGATTAGGGTGGCTCTCCATACAGTTAAATGATTCCTTGTATTTGGTATATCATTTATTCTTCTTCCAGGCCCTTATCCATTCAACAGCTGGATTCAGTTTGATATGGTTCTATGAAAACCTGAACAACTAGAGGAGACGTGAGTTTTGTGTTTTTGCTCTTGTGGTTGCTCATACAAGGTTGAAAGAAATAAGGGAGAACGGAAACTTTTATAAAAGTTATTTGTACTCAGGTAATTGATGCAGTTGGGTGTTTATTGCGAAGACACTGTACAGGCAATAACTTAGGTTGCACATTAAAGCAGTTTATAAATACCACGACCTTTAGGGTCGCATCTGCACATTAAAACAGCTTATAAATACCACGACCTTTAGGGTCGCATTAACCAGCATTTCGTTAGCTGGGCGTAAACTCCAAATAAACTAACACTGGCTGTGATAAAAACGTGCCTTCATTCAAAGCAAGATTCAGAAGCATCACACTTCTTTAAGTTGATATCTTACACAATCAATAGCCCCTTCGAAGGTTACAACTGCAATGCAATTTGGAACAACTGACCAGCACAACCAGAATAGTTGTTAATCGCGGTACCCAATAGACCAAGTTTAAGTTTTTAGTACATTCTCGGTAAACCCTTTTGGATTGAAGAATTCCGGCGCTGTGCAGTAGTGGATTTCAAAAGTTAGCCAACACCAATGCACTGTAATGACCCCAACCTCGAATCTGATGTCTGTCCGAGTGCTTTGAAGATGAAATCACTGTTGCAGTAACCGCAGTGGGGAGTTCCAAAAGCGCGCTTAAATCATAAGATGGGGCATAAAATTTCGGCATCGTAGATTAATGACATGGTTTGAATTTATTTTGAGCAACTAAAGAGTTGTTTCTGTAAACAACTTTAGGTGAAAATTAAAAAAAGTAAAAGTTCTACACCTTTTTGCTTGCGCCGAATATGTTCTCGACATTTTCCGCCTTTCATTTTTTTTCATATTTTACAATAAAACTGAGCTATCTACGGCACTTTTGAAGTGCGGACAGCGTGCAAACAAAAGTTGTCTGGAAAATTATTCTCTTTATTTTCTGCTACAATGAAATATTGTATTTCCTCTCTTACGCCCAATTCTGTTGCAAATTGTCGGTTGTTGCGTTCGGGTTGTGCATTTGTATGTAACACTAACCGCCGACTAAAGTACAGCATCTGGGGCTGAGAATCTGCAACCCACCCAAGCTTCAATACATTCAGCTTTCGTATTGCATTTCTATCGTCAAGGCATTTTTTGTACATTTTGCTTGCTTACTAGACAGGAGTAATTGGCTGAACAAAAGAAACCGAAATACTCTACTCATTTGGGAAGGTGTTTCACTGTGGTGGCGTCGAAATGACGAAACAAATTTCAGCGGGAGCCAAGTTGCAACGCGGCCGTGGCCACCAATGTCGTGGCAGCCCGTTAAGTAATCCAGCACTATAATAACGATTTTGGTAGAATATTGTTTCGTTAAGCTCGGAGAAAGTTTAAAATTTATTATCATGTACTAATGCAACCAATCTGTACACATTTACCCCAATAATGCATTTATAGTGGCGGGACGGAGAAGAATAAACCCTAGAGACCATAAAGCTTGCTCTTCTAAGATTCTAGGGACAGGTAGGGATCAGCTATGGCAAATTGTCCGGAATTTGCCCTAGCTGATCCCATGTATTTAGATATTTTAGACATGATTGCGAAAATAAAGATGGGTAGCAATACGACGGCATGAACGATAATTTAGATAAGGTCTTCACCCATATGACAAACTTGTAAATGAGCCTCAGGATAGAATGGAAGAGGGAGCAACTTTCAACGTGCTAGGTGTGTCCCAGATATAAAAGCGTTTTTAGGTATAACCGGTTACTGAAGATCACCGAAAGCATAAAATGGAGTGTGGCTTTGCTGCAACAGCTCCAATCATCACCCGATAGAATGGTACCCAGACTTTTGCTTTTTAAGACCGTTCCTAAATGATTTCCCTCAGCTGATCTGCCGTTATTTACAGCTGTTTCTAAACGGTAAGCAAAATGCTCATTTAAAAAAGATTAGGAGTAGCAATCATATGTTTCGAAACAGCAGGAATTTTGTGTGCGAGGTTGCCGACATTACCAGGTAGTTTGTCTCCATTGCTTGGAATACTTGCCCACAGTGCAAAACCTAGAGTTTCATCCAATGCGAATTCGCCGACTAATTTATGTTTTATTCAGGTGGCACTTTGCATCTTATTTTTAGTTTACTAAGTGACGCTGTCCACCAAAAACATGGTTCTGGCTTTTAGCTGCAACTGAATAGTATTATAAAGTGGATAGAGTGATATTTTAATACTTGACAATATTACTTTTGACAAAGTTTTGTGAAGACTTGGAGAAAAAAATTTGTCCATAACTAGCGTGACAAGCTATCCAATAAATGGGACGGATTTCACTTTATGTGATGAAAAGTATACCTGATCCCTATTCGTCCTCTGGTTTTACTCAGCCGGTTATTTTGCGTTGCCAAAAAACTGCAGACATAGATGGATAACTCTGTAGCTGTTTTCGTTTTCTTAAAAAGACGCATTTGTTAACTTGCTTTATTTTGCACGTGCGTTAGCAGAATAATTATAGATTTTGAGACAAAGGACCCTGGACTTAACAAAATCTTGCGCCTGATTTGTTTGTAGATCAACTTTCAAGTTACTCTCAAGATGTCCGGCACAAAGCTTTTGCCAGAGATAGTCAAAATTAGCAGTTTTAAGGTCGATTAGCGCATTCAGTTGGGCATTTATAAGTGTATTTTTGAAGCTAATCGCTATGACTACAGACACAGGTCTCTCCTCCAAATTTGGCTGTACATGCCTGCACAGTTTATATTCAGAATTAATTTTTTTCAAAAAATGCTTGTGGCTTCGTTAAATGAAAAAGAATAGTTCGGTTAGATTGCAGTGACAAAAAATTGAAGTGAAATTTATTAGTTTGTTGGCTACAAGCTAGTTGTCGACCACACAATCTCAACTGATTGCACATGCTGCAGTTCGTCAGGCCGCTTTGTGTCTAATGAGGTGTTGGCTACCTACGGAGAAAATAAGATTCCCAAATCAGCCTAAGGTGAATTCACCAATATGTGTTTCGACTCCCACTTGTTATCTAGTATGTCATACAGTTAAACGTATCGATTAAAAACCTGACTGTGCGGCAATGTCCAGCACTCTTTTCCAAATGATTTGGTTCTATAAAATAACTCAGGATAATCAATTAAGCTTGCAATTTACTTTTTTAATACTACAAAAATAATACTGCCGTGAGTTTTTAATCTCAACGTACTGTGTTTATCAGACGGTTCACCCGCATGTTATAAATGTCGGCCAATATTTTTTAGAAGCAGTTGAATCTGTTGTCATATTTACATATCTTTACATTGTGGCAAGGTTTAGTAGGCAAGCAAGCGACTAACTCCACCTTTTTGGATAACGCAACAAATAACTGACAAAAAATTTCAAATAGTTATCGCTACTTCCATAAAGCCCATCCCAGTGTGAAGCTGCGTATGGTAACGACTTTTTGCGCGGTAAACAAAGTTTGTGTGTATCGAAGTTCCAGAAACTGGGTAATGTATCACGGAACGTCAGTTTTGATGAACACTTAATTCGATTTGACAAATAATATACGGTGTTTTTCCTTACTGCCAACTAAATCGGAGGTAACAGGAAAAATTAAGAAGCTTTGTTGTACGCATATGAAATTTCCAACTTGCAGTTCTATGAACAGTTGCTCTTTTCTGAACATTTTCGCAAATAATAACTTAAAATGATAGGAAGAAAAGGGCTTTGCAAAACTAATGCGGAATTTGCAGAGAAAGGTGGAGAAACCAAGTGAAATGGCTTTTTCAAGGATGAAATCGTGTCCCTCACGCCCTTTATGTCGAGATTTTAATAGGGACGTCAAAATTGTAGCTTCTGAATGCCACTGTGAACGAATGCAATACAATGTGACTGAAACTATCATTGGTTACTCAAAAAAGTGGATTTTAATAGGGCGTTAGTTATACAGTGGATGTCAAAGAGCCGGATTCTCACGCGATAGCACTCAGAAAACCACAGTTAACCGCACGTATATTGTCTGGTCAAATACAGCTGTACACAAATGACCAACTAACCAAAAATAATCTTTCCATTCCCTCTTCACGTATGCTCTAATCACTGAAGGGTCAAGTCGGTTGTCCAGGATCCTGTTTATTTCCCTGTACAAACAAATATAACCTTGTAAATTTCTCAAGTTGCTCGTGAGAGAACTGTTAACTTGTGGAGTCATGATTTTTGAGATTATCTTCAAGTCAGTTGCAAGGATATTATTTTTTTGAATCACCGAGCTCCCCTTGTATTCACAAAGCCAGGGGTTTTTTGCTCACGTGATAAGAACATATAGACAGACAGATCCAAGCACCCTGTATTGTTCCGTCAAAAACAAAGCTAATTTTCTAGAAAATATTGAACCAAGGCTTGTCAAATATTGAAGCTTTTGGCAGACTTATTTCAACACCCTCAGCAAACCCTACAACACCACACTTTTGATGGCGAGTAAAAATAGTAACTCGACGAGGAAATCACCAAGCTGGCCTTCTCGTAAACACCACAGTCCACCATGGCACTGTAAATCAAGTTACTTCTATCTAATCCTTTTTCATTCATCTTTCCTAGCGAACGTTACGCTTTCTGAGATTCTTCAAGGTCACTGGAAATAATTGATGAACACATTCGTTGTTTATTCAGGAGAAAGTTTAGGTGACGCAGCATGTCGCTTTTTCTGTAGCATCGACTGACCTATCTGATCCATAACCACGTGATAAACTTGGTAAAATAAGGACAAATTCTAATTTATTATTTGTTTACCGCCAAAAAAATAAGAAGTTTGTGTTGCACTTATAAAAATTCTAATTTATTATTTGTTTACCGCTAAAAAATAAGAAGTTTGTGTTGCACTTATATGAACTTTATTTCCCATTTTTGGCTTTCTCCAGAACAGAAAAGCTGGTTGTATTTTTATGTTGACACCGATTATTAATACATTTAACTTCTTGTATTGGTGGTTCACCTGGCTGGCAAGACAGTCACTGAAAAGCAGCTGCATAGCCCATACCTTTCGAGGTATGAATCCGGCATGGTATCTTGACAGACATTATGTTGACGATCAAAATTTTGGTTTCCTAAGAACTATCACTTCGCCAAATTCCATATTTTCTAATCACGTTAGTTATGTCTCTAATAATGTCAAACTAATAGCTTAGGAGATCAGTGTCTGGTCCAAAAGGGTTAAATTGTTTCATTTTGTGGGGACATTTCGAATAATAAGGCTATCACTTTTTCACTTGCAGTGTTGAGAAGTCTGAAAATGTATTTCCGAACCTACGTATAATTCATACAGTCCCTCTAATACAGAGCACGTTACGAGGCGAGTATTAATAAGCAAGTTCATCCAATAGTGTAGACTAGGTGTTTGGGACACAGAACAGTGGCCAAATATTCAAAGGTTCAACCCACTGGCCAGGAGGTGGTGGGTTCATGAGATGCGCACTGCTGGTGATTCCCGGTAGGAAAACAACAAGTGTAGAGTGTTTCGCAGTTTTTCAGCATAGGTTGGAATTAGTCACAGGATGAAATCACAGTTGACAACAGTTTTTGTCAGACCTTAAACATACCTTAACTATGGTCGTAAGAATATTCCAGAACAGCACTGACCAAGAAAGAGCTTCTGATGCTACCAATCAGTATATTCACTTTACTATTGAATAAAATATTCATCACATGATCCATGCTTCAAAATTTATTCTACATACATGTGATTAGGAACTTTTCCTATAAGGATTGTAAACGTTTCAGTTCAAGTGGACATTTTATTGCCCGCATTGATTGCGGTGAGTTGACAAAAACACTATCCACGGCAAGCAAATATTGCCCTTTAATGACCCATATTCTTTAAGGGTCATTTTTCAACACGGACCTACACAAAAGTGGCATAAGTCTAAGTGCTAACAAAATTTAGCTGGATTCAAAAACTTGAACAATCCAACGTATCAGTGCAACAAATGTTCGGTGGACATTTGTCTTTTTATTACACTGCTTACAAAGCTGAAAACACCATTGACGCCTTTTATACAGTATCTTTTCGGAGAAAAATAGCTCCGTGTAGTAAATCATGAAGCATCCACACGATGTTCTCCGGTGTGAATCGTGCAGTTTATTGGAGATTCACGGTAATACCGATAAGCAATACCGATGAGCAATATTGTGAGAGTAAACGGTGACCATTTCTTAACTTCCTATGACTGAACAACTATGATGTAGTGCATTTGGTAGCGACAAATATGCCTAGTTCATCAGGGATGACTGGTAATATGGAGAAGCATGCAGGACAGAAATACCCATTTATATTTTTCAGAACTGTTCACCAGAGTAGTCGTACGACATACAGAAACATCTTAAACCGAAGCTCCAGTTGTGCTCGGGTTTAAATTTATCTTATTTCTTAGTGCTGATGAGTTAGTAATTGTCAGATGTACATATCAAAAAGTGCGTGCAACCTGGATTCAGAACCTCGCGTTCATAATAAAAGCGATGGAATAGACTGAGAGGCCTAGAATGATTCTGAATAAATACCAGTAAGGTGGTAGTTTGTTCGTCGTACCAGCGCTGCGAGCTAGCAGGTGCAATGTGCATTCTTTTAATCGCTGACAGGAACAGCAATCTGCGAAACATTCCTGAAGCGCACTATAAAAGGAAACACGTAACTTCACTTAAGCCACGCTTATAAGAAGGAAGCATTTAGGATTTTAGGAGAATTTTGGCACCTACGTAATCAGTTAATTAACTGGCTGTGTTTAGTTACCTGAACCTCCGGAGACCAAATAAGAAATTAAAAAAACAAATGCTGCTTATTTATTGAAATTTGGGTGGCTACTTTGAGAAAAGTCGGAATGATTGATAAAAATATATCAGAATGAAAAACTACTGTTTAGACCATATTAACGATTTGTTCATTGATCGCTCAAAATGGGCTTGTTTGACTAGGTGCAGATAATGTTTTGTGAAAAATAGTTTGCCAGACATCAGTTAGCGAAAATATGAATCAGTTTCATGCACAAGCCCGTCTTATCCTGTTCTGCATTTTACTGAGTTACAAACGCCTGCAATTTCCCGGCTTCGGGAAAAAAATCTAGCGCAAAAACGGATGCTTTATTACATCTTCCGTTTGCCCCTGGTATATTTTCATATTCGCTCTTTTGTTGGGTGGGTAGATTAAGCTATCTAAAGTGCATTTTGTAGAGTGGGTTATTCTACGTCAATGCTATATAAATAGAAGCTTTAAACAAACACTACCATGCATCATTTGATTTGCAAGAAAATTATTGGTCTTGAATTTGAGTTTTTTAATTTTTAACTTTTTTACACCATTTTTCTTGGATAAAACCTGCGCCCACATTAATTCTTCCATCGGCTTCATGAGTAACGAACTACCCAAAGAACACCACCTAAGATAAAGCACTCGGAGACAGTTCCCGCTACTTACATATTACTTAGTAGTGTGGCGTGTGGACAAAGATGGTATACTGCAAGCTTGAACTTATGATTTTCTGGCAACTTCATTTTGGAATATGCTTTTCCTTGTCAGGACACTTTCTCTGCTAATAAATACGTGAGTGGGGCATACATCTGAATAAGTTGTTTCTCAAAATCCCTGTAAGACTATTGTAGAACTCTCATATTTTATTAAGTGAAATCACTGTACTTGCATCGAAATATGAAAACTAGCAATTTGCCGCCAAATCAGCAGGAGCGCAGGGTTTTATTTGGCTATGCACTCCTTAGAAGAGATGTGCAGCAATTCAGAAATGCTTTGATGAATCGTTATATCTCTTAACTGAAATTTACCTTAAGTGCCATATTCAGTGTTCAATATGTATATGACGTGTGAGATGGTAATAAAGTTTTGTTTTTTCTTATTGTGGTTTGTGCGGCTTATTTGAAAAATTTTGAAAACAATACCACACTTCTCAAACGGAGTGGTTATTATCTTTGATTGAAAAGAATATTGTCAGGCTGATATGCATAAGTCCCATTATGCAACACCAAACTTGTGTTTTTACAAACAGGACCTTGTTGGGCAAAAACATCTTCCATATCAAGCGCGTTGGGATATTAAACATCCTCAGGTTTGGCAGACTATTCTAATCTAGAGGCTGGCTTGAGGGTTCTGTTTTCATCACATTTATCAAGTGTTACCTCTGAACAACAACATAAAAGTGTGTATATCAACGTATTGTTAATCATCTTGATCGAAGTTGTGAACGTTCAAAGCATTTGGTGCGTGCGCAAATATACTTCGATTGATTACATTTTACACGAAAAAAATGGGAAGAATTTCGGTTGAAGACCACATTGTGTTCCGTAAAAAAGAGTGCACCCATCACCGCAAATAAACCGTACAATCTTACAATAACTAGATAGATGGTAAACAAAATAAATACATCTTATGTATCTTCACGTTAATTGTCGGATATCTGATGCCTCAGAAAAACTATACAGCATTTTTGGTCCCGGTTAATTTTAATCAATACGTCTTTTGTGTCCACCAATCGCAGTAAAACCGACAAACTAATGGCATGCAGCTGCTTCGGGCCATAATTAAAATTAACTAAATATTGTTGTGCTTTGCTGCTATTATTTCAGCAAGCGGCTTTGGGAGAAACTTTATACGCATATGCGGAACGGAGTTTTACATTCAGTCTTACATCTCAACCAGCTACCTAATCTGACGCTCCTGATAAATAGACACTTTTGTCAGACAACTCAGCCGGACAGTAAGAAAAATGGTGACATCCTCACCCAAATAACACGCTATAAATATATTAATAATGATAGTAATAGCAGGGCTAAACGTTTACCAGAGTTTTTATTAACAAGCATAGTAGGTTTTGAGGTGGTAAGAA
The DNA here is from genome assembly GCA_003604175.2 of Clonorchis sinensis. Classification (NCBI taxonomy): domain Eukaryota; kingdom Metazoa; phylum Platyhelminthes; class Trematoda; order Opisthorchiida; family Opisthorchiidae; genus Clonorchis; species Clonorchis sinensis. The sequence continues at coordinate 88,819,466 of CM030370.1, read as the reverse complement.
ATTTACCAGCGATTTCAGCAGCCTCCTTGATAAATATATATTTCGGTTAGTAAAATGTTGTTGACATTCTTCGTCAGATCACCTGCTTAATAAAATAACCCTTATATTGTAAGACTTTGTAAAACCCTGTTTTGTTCTTTCACAATTATTCGAAATTTTTGCTAAGAAAAAAACAGAAAGGAATTTGTCGGCGAGCCAAACACTTACCTATATTTGCTCCATGAACACCAAATAATCAACCAAATAATTGACCAGCAGAAAGGACGTATTTGCTCGGCCTTTGTATTTCACTCAATTACTGAACGTGGATGAATTAGGCTTCAGCTAGGGTTTTAGTGCTGAAACCACCAATTAGGGCTGTCTGTACAGCACAGGCTCCAATAACGTCTGCCACCGGTGTTGTGAAGTAAAACAAACTGATGCAGAATAACACAGACGTGTTGCTTTTAGGACATTTTAAATTGATGATGTAGTAGAAAATGTCACCATTTCCGTTACCTCAAAGAGAAAACACAGGATCACACATTAGTCTGCTAAGCTGATAACGAGTCTGTTGCTTTAAACTTAAATGATTCAAAATCCCAAAGTTGATTACGACATTCCTGCGATCTTAGAATGAGGCGATTCCATTCACTCCTGAAGCACAGTCAGTCATTTTTTTCAAGTCACAGGTCAATCGAACAAGGATAGCTAGTGACTCCCACTTCAGCACTTCAGCGATTTGAGCAGACTGCGGAAATGGGAAAATTCTGGAAAATTTTAATATGCCATAGCGGAATTTTCTACATATCCAAAGGAACAAGGGCCAGGTTTTGGCTCACGGTCGACGTGGCTGCTAAATGACTTTTGATTTTTTGGATAATTCTTATGGGCAGTTCTCTACCACTGAACCGATTCATTGACAGTGAATGAAAAGGAATGAGCTCCAAGCAGAAAGCGAACGTAGGAATTAACTGCCGGGAAGATACTAATGCAGATGGTACACACCGCGAGGCTTTATTGAGTGACTGCGGTGGTCTTTTCATGAGTCACTGCCAAAAATGGCAAATTAATAGGTCGAAACAAATGATCATGTGATGGCTGCCAAAAATCTATCAGAAGGGCCCCCCTTTGGTTTTGCAAATAATAAGTTAAGTGTTACGCCGTGATTAGCCAGACAGAGTTTATTGGTAGCCAATACTTGCCAATTAGATAATGATGGGTGAGTTTTGCGTACAAGAATCGCACTTGAGAGGTGAACGTTTGTTGCTCCATAAATGGCTTGCACATTCTTGTCCTGGTGCTAGTGGGAAGCATGTGTAAAATTAGTCGTCAGAGTTCTTTTTGAAGTCATCAGCTGAACATTAAATATACTCGCCTCAGCATGAGAGCTTTTGTCTCAAAACCAGTTAATCTTGGCAACCAGTTTGTTTATCTGGGAAACTTTCAAAGTGTTCCGATATCATCCATCTTATTTCAGACTTGGTTATGCGAAGTAAAGGTTGAAAAGTTAATTATCACATTTCACGAAACATACATGTTTGTACAAATGAATCTGAGGGATTCGTTTTTCTTTGCGGAAAAATTCTACTGATGCAAACGCGATTTTATCTTATTCTAGGAAAGGAGTGTCTTAGAAGTGACTATCCCATGCATAAGAACAATGCATGACTATCCTTTTTGACTGATACAATTATGACTGCAACTGTTGTGTAAAACCAAGTAACGTTCCAAATGCAACACCGCAATTAACTTTGAGAATTGCCAGTAACCGCTGTAAAATTGAAAAGAGAATTCAGTAGAACTTAAAACCAAGCACGTTGGGCTCTTTGGGAGTGCTGAACATTTTGTACAGGTTTAAGGCCAAACTATACATCTCGTCAAATTTTCGCAGTTTAAGATGTTATGTGGTCTCTGGCAAACTTTGCTTTTCTTCGTGATATTGTGGCCAGCATCAAGAAGAATGAAGGAACAAGCATTTTTTAGAAATTGTGACAAAACCGATTGCCTTTTAAGAATAATGAGTTCACATAAAAATAATACTCCAGGACTCAAAAATGATTACATTGTTTCATTATGTGTAACTGTCCCCGACTGCAAATCTCATCTATTCCTGAAAGGCAATGCCTTATTCGGCTCTTTCTGACTGATGTTTGCCAGATGGATTTAGAGCATTTAGTCGCACGATTAATTGGGTAACGGTTCTCGTCCGTTCCCAGCATGTCCTGCGACTTAAAAATACCCGATAATAATTGTGAGCATTCCTTGCAATAAATATGTTAGTTGCACACCAAAACTTCCCGATCATGCTGGTAAATTTGATGGATAATTTACTAATGGATTCCAAGTTTAGAATCGTCAGTAATTGAGAAGGAAGCAGGATTGTAATAAAGGGCAACATTTGGACAGAGTCTCATGCCGTCAACCACACAGATGTCTCCCATACACTTTTAACATCTCGCTTTTTGTACTGAAATGTCCCTTTGAATAATGGGTTATTTGAATGATTAAAACAAATTACGTGACGTTTACATTTTGACTTAATGCTTGGAATTCGGTTCATCCAAGCTGGTTTGCTCCACTTTTTTGTATACAAAAGCCGTCTTACATTGGTTACATTTGGTCTAACTGTGGCAGTGTCCACTTTGTGTGGTCAGGTGTCATCCAAACAGGTGTAGTAAGAATTGGGAAATTGCCGTATTTCCTTAACACGCAGAAGGCGAACCACGCTGAAGGTAAAAAACTTGAGCCTCTCAAAATGACTAATATGACAGTAAAACAAGACCTAAAAAAGCCAAACATCTAACATGCGAACGTTTTTCACCATACAGCCGTTGCAGCCGGACATTTACGGTAGACGTTTTTCACATTCGGCAAACAAGTACGTATAATCAATAGTATCATTCGGGTTCAGCTGTGTAGATTGCACATTGTTGAATTTTGGAAATGAATATTTGATCATTATCCGGAACATGCTGTGGTCCTACTCGACGATTTTGTCTGTTCGGATACAAACCCTATCATAGGTTTGCAGTTTGTGAAAATTTCAATGTTTTTTTCTCTCAGGAGAAAAACGCTATTCTGATACTCTAGCATGACGTTAAATGCAGTCTGTTGATTAACAGTAATACATGCAAACTAGACCTGCATGCTATCTTGTTGAAGTAGACTTACTAATGGGATGGAGCTAAAGAGACTGGAAGGTAAAATTACGTGGCTATTAGGCAAACCTATTGAAATCCCCACCAGACCATGGGACCGTCTGAATTGCGAATCGGTTATCTGGTAATCATGATATACGGGTTAAGTTTTAACTAACAGCTGAGAGCGGATAGATCAGGCAAGAACAGATGTTCGTTATTGCAGTTTGGATTAACAAACGGGAAAGAATCTCTTCAGTTGAGTCATTACCTTTGGCTTACATGTTTGTTTTGACTAGAGTTCTGACAGACTTTACTATGTTTCTAAGTGTGCGTAAGCTTTTGAATAGTCAGTTCAGTATCCAGCAGCAAAGCATAGTTTGCTTATTTTTAAAAGCCGAGAGGCGCCATATGTGGAGGTGAGTTTTATTAAGAACCAATAGATGTGTGTGGTTTGCTAACCTAGAACAATATTATAAACTCAAGTATTCCAGAATTAAATTAAATTCCTTGCCGCGTGATCTGGCGTCGTCTGTTCTTCAACTGTTCTTCTGTTAAACATTCTACTAACGCTGGCTGGTGGCTAGCTCCCTGACTGATAAGTGTTTTTGTTAGTATGATAGCCTAAACTAATAGAGCTAAACAAACTTTGAAGACCGTTAATAATAGACTTTATCCAGATTAACTTATAATTCAACACTATTGCTTGTAACGTCTAGGTGAACCCATTAAAATGAGGTCTATGTAGAATGGCACAGTGCTGCAGTACAGTTAGCCTGTGTAACTATTTTTCCTAGTAAGAAAATGGGTGCAGATTTCCAAGGCACTCTCGTTTGCGCACTACTCAGGTGCTTCTTAATTCTTTATTATAGAATCAAAATTTCTGGAGAACAGGATATTTATTCTCACTGGAGGCGTTCCCTATAAAAAGTCGTTGAACCCTGTAACTACTAGCTAAATCAATGTCCTGTACGAAAAAATGCAGAACAGATCGTTCCTTGTTTGATTTCCTTGTGTAGTTTTTTATGTTGGAAACAGTGAATGAGTGCTGTAAGTTTGATAGCAGGGCCACGTAAACAATTCATTAATGTACGCTGTGCGCATAAGTGGGGACCTTGTTTTGTCGACGTAAAGTGCACACTTCATGTGTGAAGATCAAGCGGTCGATTCTAGTGAAGCAACCTGATGCATGCCACAAAACACATGGCAGTTTTCATAAATAAGCGCGTAGCCTTTTGTCCGGCAATCAAAATTTAATTTTCTTCAAAATTATGAGATAAAGTGGACTAAACCGGACCGGAGGTCAATAAAAATTCGGCGGATTACTTGCTTGAAAGCTCAGTGGTAAACTTGACAGTACCTTGAATTTAAAATGTTCCATTTAAGTGGGGCTGCAAGCGAAAGCTCGTAGAAACGATTCTGCTAGGACACTCGTTCCCAACATCCCTGCAACTGGATCAGAGCGCCGTTAAAACTGTCTTCAAAGAGGCGGTTGGTCTGACGCTTCTGTTAAAAAATTTCCAACCACACCCAGTATGGAGTCATATATTATCGTGTATCCGTAAGGAACGAGCACGGGGGGCTATTTAAGGGGAGTCACCGTCTAAAAGCAGCTGATCAGAACATCGATATCAGTCTCTTAGACAGAGAACAGCTTACCTGAACACTTAAGACGGCGTCAATTTATATGAATCTAGACGTATGAGCAGGCAAGTCAGTAGGGCAAAAATAGGCTGCTTGTAAGCGCACGTTGAATGGTGCAGACCTTTGCAAGCGCTGAGGAGCGTATTTGATAGTTCAGAATAAACATCCTTACGAAGCCCATTTTTGTAGGCTGTGAAGATGAAGGACATAGTGCAGATTTGTCCATGATAAACCAACACTAAGTTTTGGTTACGTGCTTATATATAAAGAATTCTCCCTCAGAGAGGGCGCATCTTCTCTGCCATTGAAGTCGCGCTTCCTCAAAAACGACTTGGGGTACAACTTTTTGGGAATGCCCCTTGAGCATTTGCTGCAAAGTATAGCTGAAACTCAAGTAGTCCGAGGTGATAAGCGTTTTTGGTTTTGTCTCAAAAGCGAGCGCCTACCAGAACAAATGACGTCTCTGAACGCGCGAATGTCACTAAAAATGCTTGCTTTGAATTCTAATGAATAGTAGTTTACAAAAAACAGTTGCATCTTTATATAAATAACTACAATAATAGAATTATAGTGAAAATGAAGCGTAACAAAAAGCGCGGGACATTTTGATTTCAACACTGTTGCCACGGTTGCGGATCTAAAAATAAACTTCTTCCGAAAGTGCGCATTTTGTGGCCCTGCACAGATTCAACGATGTTTATGGAGTCAAAGCCCGTCTGTTTTAAGGGGACACCTGTCAACTATTATTGTCTTTGTTCTTATCTAGACAAAACATTTGTTTACAACACCATATACCGCATGCAAACGTATACAGCATAACAAAAGTTAACAAGCGATTTCGCTCTTGGAAGCCCCCACGTCAAAAATCAGTCCACCGGTTCACTACCCCCGGGACCCGGCCATATCACTAGACTTTTGCGAGTAATCTCTTGGGGTCGCACCACATTGAGCATGCCCACAGATATGTTCCTCAGTGGACGTCTGCACAATCCACGTTCCTTTATTCATGTTAAATTAATCAGCATAGTTTATCAAACTATTATGGGTGAACGGAATCAGAAACGGCGTGAAAGTATGTAAAACTATTGCCAACCTTAACTATGAGGTATGTCGAGTCGTTCGCTTTATCCAAGTGGGAATACTACATGACGCGGTTCTCCGTCAGACACGGCCTAACAAGGCTGTTTTCATCGTTTGTCCAGACAAAGGATTCGGTGCAAGCAAAAAAGAATGTCAGCCAAGTAAGCGCAATTCGGGAAGACAAATCGAAGTTTGCCTGGTTGGCTGGCGTCTGGAACAACATAAAAATGGACAAATATATGTTTTAGTTAATAGATTGGTTTAAAAAAATTGCAGGACTCTAAAGAGAATTGGACTGGGCAAGAAGGTTACCAATGAATGGACCACCTATGTGACCTAAAACCTCAGTTACCATAACAGAAGTCCCGTTAGTTCCTGATAGCAGTTTTGGGTCTGGAGTTCACCTAATTATACGGTAAATAGTTGTCATACCGTTGTCAGCTATAACTTGCCTCAATTTAGTTTATAGGACGGTTTCTAGTATACGCAGCTCATTGAACCGTTATTGCGTCGACATCCGTCACCATCACGCTGGCTACATGTTGACCGTTGTTTTGTTCACTGAGCTGAGCAATGTGTTTACAACCCATGCATCATCCGTCCGTTGTGCGTGGAAGCGCACAGTGGCTGGAACTACATGGTCGCAAACAGACCACATTTCAAAACATCTTAGGTTAAGAACAGGTATATCGTAACACCAACACATTCGTTTTCAATCGCCTCACTGAATTTAGTCTGCTACTGGCGTGCCTAGCCTGCGCCGGATTAAACGGAATGCCAGCAAAGTAAACGCATTGGATTAGTCATGTGAAATAAACCCGAGCAACCTATTGGTTTGCGCTGTAAGTATAGATGAATAAAATGATTTTGGTAAACCGCTCCCAGCCTTTATCAGATGAAAGACCTCCAGGTGCAGTGGAAAATAGTGTAACAATAAATTTGACATACAGACGATTGTGGCTTTGAACACAACCAGCAATTTCCTGATTGGCTGAGTAGTCGAAGTGGCAGATCCGTTATGATAAAGTTTACGGCTACGGTCGTTGAAGCAAAAACTTGCCCCGGGCTACCTAATAACGTCAACTAGTGGAGCATACCGGTGAAAAGGTAAATCATTTCAAACATCTGTTGCCATTGGAAGACGAAAAACCAACAAACGAAACACTCTTGGAAGCTTAGTTATAGAACTACGTTATTCAAACTATCTTTGTGTCAAATGCGCAATGAAATACAGTGTTGATACAGTTGGTTTGTTAATGTGAAAAGTCGTCTCGCCACAGAGGACAGGCGAAAGGTCGGACATCACAGTGTAAAACACTAAACTGGGGAGGGATGAATTTTTCAATGAAAAAGGGGGAGTGCCACAACAAACAACGAATAAGTTTAATGGTTCGCAAGTTCTTGAAAACGTTTTTTGTGATGAAACGTATCAGAGATTACCAGCTGACATTTGCGTTGAACAAAATGGAAAAAAGCTTTTAAACTGCTCAGTGTAAAAGAAAGACAAACGCTGGTAAGACCGAAGACCGAGTTTGCAATAACACAACCATAAATCTCAATCTGCCGCTCAGCTAACCATGTTCGATTCGTGAACGGTGCTTTGTGTGGCTAGCAAAGATTTTGTTTCTGGTTAGCTGCTAATCACCTACATACGTCTAAATCAATTTCACAGTCAAAGAAAAACGAAAAAATGAATTCTAATTCTGGATGTTTCTTTCATTTGGCTATTGAATGGCACTGTTAAGCGCAGGACAAGTAGCAAGCAAACTTGGACTGGTTGATATAATTTCTGCAGTTTAATGTGGTTGAGACGAAAGCGAAACCTAGTGAAGCTTCCAACCCCTAGGGTTCAAAAAATCTGCGCCACCAGGCACTTAAATGTGAGCTGAATATTAAAAAGAGGTGTGCCACGGATGAATAATTAACCGAAATTTTGAACAAAGCCCTACCTAGGTCTAGGCTAACCGTTCAAAATGACTCAGCAATATGGTTGATAATTAGCTGATAAAATGGTCATATTAGAAATGCATCCAGCCCCTCCCACTTGCTTTCAAGCCCCACTTGCTGGCCAGTCACCAAAACAAAAATGGGCTGCTGTTGCTCTTGAACTTACCCGTGGTCATTACCCAGGTCATTAACCTGGTCATCTAGGTTTCTGAGGCATAGCACAGCATTTGCACGGCGGAAGGGCTTTCCAACCACACAAGGAAACACCACGGCACAAAACCTAGTAGTTATCGATCTCATGAACATAGGTCACAATGTAGATGAGAATTAGGCATTCAAACTGTTTTCCGTTGTCAACTAATCTTTTTAATGGTGTGCATACACAGCCTAAAATAGCACACTTTCGGTCTTAGGCAGAAATGACTGGTGGGAGGAATCTGGCTAACCTGACCTTTGAGCTTGGACTCAAGTTGGTCAAGTCCATAGCTATGGCTTAAAAATAGCAAATAGTTCTTATGTTGTACAAAAAGTTTACCAAGTAGTTTCTGTATGTTGTAGTACGTGTGCGCATCTGAGCTTTAATGATATAAACGAATACGTACTAGGCTAGTCGGCGACTATTCTCAAATAATAGTTCACTTCCCGCTCACTTTTCCAAGATGCACCTACAGGACAAGTTTGTGTGTTTGCTCCCCAGAGTTCAGACTAGTGCAGGAAAATTATACAATCTTAGCTGTGGTTGCCGCACTCTGACACTACTCGGACTGTCGTGTGGGCACAGAGTGAAAGATGGCTACTTATAGCCAACCCATTAGTAGGCTATCATGGATAAACTTCATCATGAAATGCAACTGACGCGTTGGATGATTTTCTACATCGGTGTTTGAGATAAATCAGAGCGTTGTCTAACAAGTACAGGTTAACTGATCTTGTCTAGGGAGGAGGATGAATCACCCCGAAAGCTAATAGAAAGCGATTAATAGAAAAGCATTTTAATCAATTATGCGTGAGTTGTGAGGATACGTCGGACTTTGTTTAAATATGTAGCCTAGTATTAAAGAGATAAAACTCCAAACAGCCTTTTCATGTGAAACACACGGTATTCTGGAACTGTTTTTATCTTCAAATGTGGCCCATCAATTACAAAATAACACAGAAAGCTGAACAATCCAACGACAAGTTCATAACAAAAAACTTGAATCTGCTGCTTTTGGTAATCTGAAAAACAACAGCCTTATACCTTCAAAGGCTTCACTTAGCATATGCCCTCCAAAATCTTTAAAAATTGTTTCGAAATATTCAGCGGAGCGCCTATAATGTGATTAAAACTGTTTGGGATTGGGACTGTTCATCCATTATGTTCCACCAGGCAGTCTACATTTGCTTAGTCTGATGTGTGGTTTTTATCAAGAGTCGTCTCAACGGGGCAGGTAATACCGTGTTAATCCCTCAAGCGCTCAGCCTGAGGAGCTAGTATCTCCAGTGTGCATCATTCTTTTCACCAATGTAGTCTTTTATTCCGCGGACGCGCACACTTATCTAGGGAATATTTTTGCTGATTTACTGATTTTGTTGGAAAACATTTTATTCTTGCAGTATAAACAGACAATACCTCTAGGTTAGTGAGAACTCACGCGGTAAATGACTTTTTTATGACTCACTTGAGACGAATAATATTGGGCAAAATATATTTGGTGAAAAATTGTTGGACTGCGTAGAGCTAAGTGAATATTAGGTGTGGGTATGAACGTCGGTGTAGATGTTTGTGCGGGTAACTAAACTTCACAGTAGTCCAACAAGGTACTCTTTTGGAAATGGCAGACCTCCCACGAAATAAAATGTTGTGCGGCCTTCAGAAACAGCACTTGGCCTAAGCGTATCAAAATGACTTGCTGATCAAATGTCGTCTTCCTTAGGTTTTGAAATGCGGGACAATAAATTTGAATGAATAACGCTCTGTACACATATATATATGATCGAGATCGAACATGAAGTTTCGTCGGCCAGCTAACATTGAAGTTAAGCTTTAGTACCGGTAACCTACCTCCATCAATCTTTTCATTTCAATATTATCCCGGAGGATGATAAGCGAGCAATATAGTTTGTTGTCGGAATCTGATGATACTACTTGTTGTGACGATTTAGGTCGTAAACATAGTAGTAGGTCTAACTTCTCATCCAAACGCCTCGACCCACATCTTCAGCTTGACTCAAGAGCTGCAGCTGAAGTAAGATAGGAATATGTCTTAGCAGTCACACTCATTAGGTTTTAAAAAATCCCCTATCCAAGCCGTATCGGACAAAGACATCTAACAACTGGAAACGCTGATGTCTTAGGAGCCAAGAATCTCTTCCTACTAAAAATAGTGTTAATAGGACTTGATACTGATTATTTATGTTTGCTTATAGTTGTCATACAGTATATTGTGTGAGCGTAGAAATTACCAAATTACCGGTGACTGAACTAAGAGGGATGAATTCATCGACCATTTACATTTTTAATTGTCATGTACTATTCGCCGATCAAGCCCAGTGGAGAAATACTACTATTCATCATGTAGCATCTTTTGATCGTTTTTTGCTGAGTTCGTCTTTTCTCGGGGGGTCACCCAGAAAACCTGGTTAGTATTGAATGTACACATTATCTGTCAACCTTTTTTGCTTCTCATGCTTATAATGCAGTGTCCAGTCAGTGCTTCTCATACAGCAAAATAAAGCATAAAAGTTAACATCTGAAGGATTTCTTAATAAAGAGGCACTCTTGAGCGTTGCACACTGAGGAGTCGCCTAATTCAATATTTTACTTGTGTTCAATGGTCCGTTCGAAGAAAGGAATTTGATATGAGAAGGCTACTAAAACTTCCAGAACACTGTTATTTTGTTTCACTTCACGAGACTAGTTGGGCAGAGAGAAATGCTTACCGACGACGGCTAGTAGCTTTTGTTTATTCTGACGTTAGTTCCCTACAACTGGAGGCTTTGTCGCATATAATGTATAAATGTAACTGTTAGTTATGCTGAAAAATTTATTCATAGCACGCAGCAGGGCTTGAGGACGTAACAGGTGCAGTGATTGATCAACTATGTTTGCAGATTACATGTAAAGATAAGACTGCGGAGGAAAGCTTCTAAATAAAGAGGTCTATGATAGCAAATGTAGGGTTGAGCTTCTTAGGTCCAAGGGTTTTTCCCCTCTATCGTCCTCGACAAAATGTGTGCTTTGTTTATTATTGTTATTATTATTTATCACCAAAGGTAAAACTGTTTTATTAATATGGGCGCCACAAGTTATAAAACTGCACCACTAATCTATTTTGCGTTCTACCAACTTCCACCTACGCTTGCCTCGTAGTTAAATTAAATGCGGCATCATAATTAGTCTGTTTAGGTTACGAGTCAAAGTTAGTCCCATAGATTTAACTCAATGCTTCCAATGTTTGGATGAAAAACATTGTTTTCAAAAATGATACACAAGTTGACCGTTCTGAGTTCTATACAGAGTGATCCACAGAATCTACTCCGTTCACGATTAAGCCAATACAGCCTGCAACTGAGACTCTTTGGCATATTGACAAATATAGCTGACGCTGGACGTCCACTTCTGTTTTCTAGGCCATCAAATTTAATTGAAAACGTATGGGTTGGATTCCACTGTCCAAAAGATGCGTCTTTCTTAAATAGATTTTCAACAAATATAAGCGTAAGCAAGTGTAGTGTTATGTATCATTGATCCAGGAAGTCACCAAATTGTAAAGTTATATTTTTGAAGATCTGCGCATTGAAAAGTAGAAAAACTGGTTTTTCTTCCAAAAATTCGCCGTTAGCGAGAGCAAGCGGAGTTTAATGAAAGTTCACAAAGAACTGCAGCGTCTATCCATGGAGAACTTAATATTCTCCTATTATTAAAGTTTTCAAAGAATAAGCTGAAAGTGACCATGTTTTAAACGGTGATACATCGATAATACCTAAAGATATATTCGATGCCAGCTCAACGATTCGTGAAATACTTACGTGGCGCAATTAGATCAGGGGAGTTAATATTCGAGATTTCGTTAAGTTAGGTCACTGGATGCAACAATGCAATAAAGTTGTCTTTATTTTTTGGAAATCAACATCGGGAAGCACTAAACTAACCACCTTTGATATTCCAGCTCGCAACACCCCGGTGGTCATTGAAGAATTGAACGACCTGCGGTTGGTCGCCGACGTTATCAGCGCACATTAAGAGACCATCGTGCTTTATGTTCAGAAAATCCTTTCGGATGTCGTGACGTAAACTTCAGAAGTAAAATTCAAATGCATAGTGAAAGGCAAAATACGGGGTCAAAATGACCAAAAAATCAACGTAGGTTTATTTTTCAACCGGAGTTTTAGGATGGTTTTGCGACGGTCGGAGCGAGTGAAATAATATTTTCAACCACGTACCTGTAAGCCTTTTGGTTCCCTTAATCACTGTTTCGTCCTTCTACTTACTCAAACTTACTTTAAGCGAGTGTTGGGAAATCCACTTTTAAGGAGCGCTGAGCTTTCCGTATTCATGAATACAATAGCAAACAAAAGTGTGGGAACTAAAGTGTCGTTTGCAAAAAATCTTTCTTTCTAACCTCAAAGATTTTGCTTATATGGAGAACTAGGGCGCTTCAATTTGGGTTATCATCAGGTAAGAATGACAGTTGTTTTTGGAAAATGTCTTATATGGGTTGTTTCAAAATGCTGAGCCCATTGGGCGCTCTTCTGCCGAGAAAACTGTCCAAACAAGAAAGCACTGCGTACGAACTTATTATAACTGTAAAAGATTTGTTCTGTATGGTTGCCATAGCACTGTTATCGGAATAACCTTATTGTCTCAAGTTGAAAGTTGTCTTATACCAAAAGTTATTGACTTACATGGGTTTAAAATATTTATTCGGAAACGGACAATATTAAAACAAGAAACCGTTTTGAAAAATTATTTTATTTAAAACTTTCGCAAATATTCTTTTACTGAACAGTTTATTGAAGTTGACCGTGTTACAAGAAAGGAGTCACTTACCAGAAAACCTGGCCAATTCCTGCCTACTACACGCATTGTCTGAGCAATGGAATGGAATGTACTGTTGTGGTCGCATTCCGCCTAGTTCATACTAATACACAGTATAGGTCTGAAATAATTAGTCCACTAACTTATATACTGCTGTCTGACTGAGCAAAGTATTGGTCCAGACAAACTGTGGGTTGCACTAGCACTTCAAAAATGTTGTTGATTTGGGTAGTCCATTCTACACCCAAAATACCCTACTATTTGCAACCCCTGTTGCATCGGATATTAGCATGGAATGAAAGAAAATAACTGTGCTGGAGAGAATGTGAGTAGTTCCGTACAATCCTGTACAGACTAGCAGCACCACAACTGTGTGCACAACAAACCTGTATTTTTGACAGTTATGTGGATATAATACTGAATTTCTGACTCCACCATGTATCAAGATCTCTGGCTGCGAATATGTTTTGGATGTTTTGGAAGCAGTACAAGAACACGATTTGTTCTGTTAACCCTGCTTCAACTGTGTCATACCTCTTACTATACTGTCGTTAACGGACACTGTATTATCTCTCCAAGTTATATTGTTGGGTTATCAGTTACACAAAGCCTTGTTGCAGCAAATACGCTGGAAAAAGCAAGACCTCTTAAAGATACAGATTTTGTCGTAAGAAGTGCCCCATCGTTTGAAACCCTGCAGAGCTCAACAATATGTTATTTGTGAAACGTTGTTTTCATATTTATTTTAACAATGCCGTGCAGTATAAACCCGTGTTCAAAAATTGCCACCTCCTAGAGAAGTAGTTTTTTTCATGTAATCCTTGTTTATTCTCTACACTTCTCTCCTCTGTTTGCTAAGATGAGGGTCTCCATAACAATTCCTCCCTTTTCTGTATGGTCAGCTAATCTAGGCAATTTATCCTCATCAGTTGTGTAAACACCAGAAAAAATCTACCAGTTGCAAAGTATATCCCTGGCTAGTTTTGCGTTGGAAGTCAGAGATGCTGCTTGATTAAGCTTTGGAGTGAGAGATCAAGGTTTTCAACAATACACATTTTATTCAGGTGTAGATATATTTGAGCGTTTGGAATAAACAGCTCATTTGAAGTGCGCTCTGCTCGAACCAAGAATAAGCCATAGCGATAAGCCATAATAATGCACAAATGGAGTCTCATTGCCGATAATTGTGCTTAAAAATGGTGCCCAATTGTATGCAACTTGGGTTCAAACATTTATAAGGCGCACGTATTCATCTGTGTCTTCCTAGTTGTTGGTATCAGTACAGGCTAAAAAGTGACATGGCGTAAATCAGGATTTTATACCATTGAATGAAGTTTAATAAGTAACTAGAACACAGGGTCGAAAACGGTAATTTGTATCTTTGTGACACCAAAGTGGAGCTGAAGTAAAGCGGCTGGTGTTTGACGGAAGTCAATTGCTTTAACACTTTAAAAGGTTCTGAACATGAAACTTCAAATGCATTCGGCAGTTGAATTACCCCTTAAAGTAAGTTGTTATTTTCAGCATGATCAAAATAAGCGTGTGATTTGTAACTAGATTAGTGCGTTCGTTTCCAATATTGTTTGCGTGCACTTTCCCCCGAACTTTAAAGGCCCAATATCAGGAAGACGGACCCAACTATATATATAGCCTACGTAATAGTACAGACTATGAACGGGATTCAAACTAAGCACCGCTCCATCGTCGCGCGCAGGATATACCAAGTGACACCGCGCCGCTGCTCATCGTCCCAAGTGTGCCCCGGAGCTTCAGCTTGACCGACCAAATCTCTGCGTCATCAGTGGGCTCTTCGAGTGAATTTTACAATAGGTCAGTTTTTGATACTTCCCGGATACCTGGGATTAGTTTCAACTTACTGTTGCAACGGCTGAGTTTGGGAAAATCCTAAATATGCACCCTAGCGTCCGCGATGCTTCATTTGATAGGGTCTTGGTAGGGATGTGAGAGGTCGCTGGTTCCGTTTTCGATCGGTAGCTTTGTCCTTCTGTTTTTAGCTTGTATACTTATTTCCTAGTCAAGACTTCCAGAATCCTCGCTTTTATACACCACCAAAATCCTGTTAAAAACACTGCTATTTTCAGAAACATAGACACTGTATAAATTAACGCTACTAGTGCAACGATTTTTCTCACTTCATTTTACAACCAAATATCCGGTTTTGTGTTTCATAACCGTTCATGTTGCAGATCCCCTGCCAGTTGCTGCGTTCTGATCGTATTCAAAAAGAATGTAAAATAGCTAACTGAGGTATATTCTCTAAGCCCAAAGACATCATGGGTAGTAATGTCATTAGACAGTACAATTATTTGTTTTTTCTCCAAATGCCTTGTGTTTTCATCCAAACTGTTGTCCACTATTGCTTACGAATAAGTGGCTGGTGTCTGTGGAGATCCGCATGCTATTTGCAGAGGATGACTGTTTTTATGCAGGCTGGTATTCCACTGAGTTTTACTGTATTCCAATGAAATCACCGACAGCCTGATTGACACTGTGAAACTCACAATAAATGCAGAAGGATATGGTAGGTTGCCATGACCCCCAACGTGGCTGTAATATATTCCTTAAGTGATAAATCGGATGCTTTTTGAACTTATGTGGGAACGGTGAGCATTCTGTTGTTCTGCATGCAATTTTTATCACACGGACTAGGAGGCATATCTCACGAGATATTATCATTTGCGTTCCTCAAAAGCAAACTCATTACTTACGAACAAAACTTGCTGGCAAAGTTGAGTGTATAGAGCTGTGATAGTAAACCTGACGTCAAGTGACCAGGACCACGGAAACCCGGTCCACGGCCTCAAAGGTTTTGTGCGCACAACGCTAGTAGATGAAATCCGGTCCCCATGATCATTAGGCAACCAAAGGATTGGGTTTCGATATCCCAGTTACACCCAAGAACAGCATTTAATATTGATTGGATGACCAGTTTGCTCCAGGAGCTGGACAGTAACCGACGCCATCTGACTCTGAGCTTTTGGATTCAGCTGCGGGATTGCTAGAAAGGCCTATTGCGCGATATATTGAATTATAATTTCCGGTAAATGTACATCTGTTTTATCACTGTAGATATATATATATGCTTAGTCGAAATCAAAAATATATTCAAAGATGGTTGTAAGTAAAAATGATGAGTCACTCTGCACACAAGCAGAACGATGTTCCTAGTGACTTGGATACACTGTGCCTGATCAAAATGGTGTACTAGTTTTACGGCCAAAGGCGAACATTATGTTGTTTATTTAAGTGGGGTTTTCGGGATGATATCATATGTTTGAAAAAAAATTCGACAATCTCCACATTTGTTTCTGCAAAGACTTATGAGTAGGCCATGGTTTAAATTTTGGCATAGGTAATTGTGACCCGGTCAGTATTGTGTTACCTGTGGACTAGTAAAAATCAATTAGCCCAATATATGCCCTTGCTCAACCAATCATCTGTTACTAACGACTAACTAAGTCAAAAGGGTTGAAATTTAACAGCTTCTCAGTAGTGGAATATATTCTTAGAAATTCATTCTCTCCAGCTTTAGAGAAGATAATGATGCTATACCTAGATCGTGTAAATACTAAAATGATTATGTGCCCCAGTGATGTGTTCCAGTTAGGAGAAGTTATCGGGTTCCTGAAATTTCTGTGATTCTTATATTTTTTGCGAAAAATATGAGGCAAGACCGCTAACCGTTGGCCTAATAATTATTGTTAATTACGAGGGATCCTAACTTCGCAGGTGTAAAAATTTGACTAGTCACTAGACTTTGGACTATTCTAATAAGTCATGAGTCGGTAGCGCAGGAACCATGAATATTTCTAACCTACTAGATACGCCAACTGGTAGGCGCGACCATTATCCGGAGGCAGCTTTCATAAGGGGAAAAAATGCTGTGCGGTTTTTTTTAGCTCCCAACAGTATAAAACCGACAACACCTAAGCAAATTCTACTTTTGTATCTTGAAACTTTTTAAACTAATTTTGGAATGAATGAATAATCATCTGATACACTTAGGTACTCATCCATTACTTATGCTGTAGAAATAATTCAGCGACTGATTAGAACAGAATTTATGCGCGACTATCATTACGTTCTTCGTTGAATGAAGTAATTTGCCTGTATCAGCAGTTTCTGGATTTCAGGCATTTTAAATTTAAAGATTGGATTTATTTCGCGCAAAACCTTACAGGTAGGTAGCGGATAAAATTGGGGTCTACTATGTCTTAGATATGGCCTACAACATGGCTGCTCATGACAAGCAACTAACGTGTCTGCTGGGTGTTCGCATCGTACGACCAAAAATCAACCTATATTTGAGTTTACAATCCGGGTTCTCAAAGACATTTTAGACTACGGTTGATTAGCTTTTCACATAAAAGTCGTAATTGATTTGGATTTATATCTTGATATTTCAAAGACTTCAAAAAAGATTTCTTGCGAGTTGTTTTTGCGAAATTCCACTTTAGACAAATTTTTTGGCTTAGGTTATCCTTTCTAGATTCAATAGTACACTAATGGCAATCGACAGAATTTCATAAGCACCTAATTTCAGTGAGCTGTGCCTTATTACAGAAGCAAAGTAACGGAAAGACGGAAGGCCAATCAGTGTGCTGTTGAAAGTGTTCAACTTTTACGGATAGTTTGCTAGTGGGACTTTCGTAGAGGTTTTAGACCGGCCCTAACGACTTGGATAAAACGGCTTCTGTGCTAAGAAACGTAGATTAACTTAAAACATAGTGTGAAGCCTTTGATGAAACCCCAAAGTCATCTCAATACGAACGGTTTCATGTACATACTCGTCACTATAATTATAAAACTGTTCTCTAAAAATTATGGTGGCTGCTTTCTGATCATTCGTTTAAAGAATATTTCCACAATGATAAAGATGAGTCTATGCACAACTCATGTTAGAAATTCAGTATATTGAACGTGTGTGCATGGTTGTTGTGACGCCTGTATCTTGTGTTGTGGTTGTGCAAAAAGAGTTGTGAATACCAGTGCATTTGATCATATTTGCGCCCTCACTCTGGTCACGGGTACCATCGAGATCAAACAGCCAACATACCACACTCTTTAAGAAATGTGAATTGATCGGATACTGCGCGAAATGAACGAGTCACGAACAGAAAAATCAACTTATACTCTAGGAGAACATCCAGGGTTTCTATGTGTTGTCCTGCTGATATAATGGTGGAATCGTTTTATAAGACGGCTGACATTACACTAATACCTCATAAGTTCTCCTTGTATGAACGGATATCACATCCAAAACATTGCCTGAACCAAAGTGATCAAAATTAGTTCGTTGAACATTCGTCGTTAAACCAAAAATCATCATTATGTAGGTCGACTGACAAAGAAGTGCGTATGAGCTTGAAGGTTCTGAGGCCCAATGGATAGTTAGCTGTTGCGCACAGTACAAAAAGTGTCTATGTTATAGACGCTTACACTGGTTTCATTTAATACGCATCCGCATCCAGAAACTCGAAGGAAGCCCAAAGTTAAACGACCGTGATCTTTCGACAAGGGAAGTAAACATGCTCACTTTGCATCGCACTCCGACAATATATTCACCATTAGAATGTAGATAAGTAGTGTGTATGAAAAAGGTAAAAAAAATTAAATTGTAGGTTGCTTTGCTTTTCCGCAGTCAGACGACACCTGATCAAGTTACCCAAAATGTCCAAATGAAAGTTGGTGACTCTATACGTCGAAAAAGTACATACTGACCGCCATCTCTCTAAAGACGTGTTGCGCAAATACCGATCGGAAGGCTGAAATTTCAGGTCCCTCTAGAAAAAAGTCAGATGAACATAACCGAGACTCTTAAATAAGGGTGGAACAAGTGTGCAGTTCCCTCCCGATTTTTCGGCGAATTAGGTTTATTTTTATGATAAAACCACAGCAACAGTAATAGTTAAAACGGATCTCGCACACTATTTAAGACAGACAAGCGCACACCCAGCTGATTTTGTACAAAGGTAGTAAAAATTAGTTATTCGTGTCTAGGTTGGTGCTAAACTCAATTTCAGTAGGTTAAACTCTGGGATGGAAAGAGAATTTGCGGAACATGTATTGAGTAAATTCACTGAATCTGGATGATAAAAACAGGCTTGGTCTTCAGAAAATTTAATTTTTGGTTCAAATTTAACCAGCTGATTAATTACGCTGCCGCGTAACGGACGCATAAAACGATGAAGCATATATGCATGAACATTTGCAATGTTTTTCTCACTGCTGTTGTTTCTAAAGGGTGATGCTGACTTGACTGTTCAAAGCTCCAGGAACGTCTAATTGGTAACAGGATAAAACCTGTGAAACCCCTAAATGGGTCGGTGTTGATTAAGCTATGGCATGCATCGAACAGAGCTTATTCAAGGATGTTTCTGTAGCCCGAATTAGTGACCAAATTTCGCACACATGTGAATCACAATGAGAGGACAATCGCTGTTTATTAAGTTATTGATCAACCTTAAGGAGTTTCTGTTTCGTCGCAATATTGGCCCAGAGTCATTCTTTCACGGATCAGGGTGATTTACGATCAAAACAGATATGTGCATTTTATGCCTACTAATGAAATCTGAATATAAGCGGTACACCGGATTTGTCTGCACCTTCCATCAACGTTGGTCTATAGCAGAACTGCTTTTGTTGTACAACAATAGTAACCAGCGTACAATTAGATTTTGTAAAGAAAGAACAATCTCCTATCAAAATGCTAGCCTCATGTAGGTAACCTACATAATGAAACCTGACTAAGCACAAGCAGTTTTTATTTTAGTTTATTTATTTTTGCCGAATCGGCTCTTCCATATGAAGCAGAAAATCAGGAACAGAAATTTATGATCTTGGATCAACATATGAAACGGATCGATTACACACACTGCGCAAAGAATTTTCTTTTTAATATGACGAGCTGTTCGGGAATGTCTGTTTGTCACCGAATAGTTTAATGTATCCGTGCTAAGACCGGCTTTTCATATGCCGGACCTGATTGCTCCTCTTCCTACAATCACGGTTAAAGCTGCCTGTGAAAATGGTTACATATCTGGTAGCTCAGATAACGGGCAGGACATCATCTGTGCTTATCAGCTCACAAGAGAAATCAATAAAGCTCTGGTTTAGGTTCCGCTATTATTGTAAATGAGGCTGATTATTTTGCCAATCTAAATGTGGTAACGGTTCAGAACCTCAACCACGCAGTCCACATTTGATTGCTTGGCAAATTGCAACCCTCTCATCGTCGGATGACATTCGACCACATGACAAGTGAACAAAATATGAACCACTACGTTTTATATTATGCAGCTGATGCTGTTTCCTATAGGATGTAAACAGTTGGTGGTTGACCATGTAGCAGATCATACAAAATCGAGACAGCAACGACAAAGCAAATTCAAAATGAATTACGATCGGTATAAGTGTTACTTTTGTTGATAAAATGTTGTAACCAAAAATGAATAGTTTAAACTTAAGTGGAGTTTAAATTTAGCTCCTCTCGTGGGAGACGTGTGCTTCAAATGGGTTAATGTGGAAAACAGAGAGTAAGCAAAACCAAAATACAAAATAGGTTTTGTCTAAAAAACCAAACAGCTGAATAAACCAATTCTTTGGAAAACTCCTATGCAAGCGGATCGGTGCACATGAAAAAACTTTCATTTGCTTTGATAATGACGTTCCATGGGACTATCTTTTTGAAATATAGTTCACTTAGGTATGCTCGTCAGTTCATACAAGCACTCCAAGTATGTTCCGCATAAACGTAGTTCCGTTGTTATAATGGAACTGCTTATCACGTGCTGAACGTAGGTTGGTGTTTGTGGTTAAGGTTCCGCAAAACCCAGTTAACATGAATGACTTTTTGTTCAGCTTCTGGCAATTTGTCCAAATACGCCAGCATCTTTTTATTTGTTTCAAAAGCTATGAACTTTAATCCACAACTGTACCACGGATAGTTGTTTTTGCATTTGCAAAACACGCAGCTTTACAAGAGTGCACATTATCCTTGATAGTGCCAACAGCGGTTTCTAAGAGTTTATTTGGAGTTATTTTGTGCAATACATTTTAGGCAATAGATAGCCATAAAAACTCAAGAAATTTTAGTCCCATGTTTTGGCCTTCTTGGAACGGTCACTGGAGAAGCAATACTCCAAGTGATTCTTTTTGTTTGATGTTGCACTGGTTAAAGTCTGTCGCTATTGTGCTTCAACCTTCAGTTCATGAAACGGTTGACTTCAACTGGTCCTACCCAGACTATGGTCTCCTACGGGAACCACCAACCGGAAAACTCCTTGATCAGACGGATCGAACCGCAGGCACTTCTAAGGTGAAAAGCAAGGATTTGTACTTTTCCCATTACATATTATACCAAAGGCCTGCAAGACAGCCACAATGAGAGAGGAATTATTCCTTGAAGATAAAGGGACGTTCAGTCATATATATGCTCCTCAGTTTGCTTTGCCCATAAAGCCACTCCAGCTAGACGTTGGATTTATTGTTTCCTTTCCAAATTCATTTTCATTTACAAACAGCTTATACAAACCATTTTCTAACGTCATGGAAATGTTTTATGGTAAACAAACCCAGAACTACCAAGCCATAAGAAAGACGATATCCATATTTTGGCATCAGACTGTTCCATCACCTGTCGTATCCAGTTTGGAGAGATAAACTAGAGACCTGTGCCCAAGTTTTAAAGGGATTAAAATGAAAACAGTAAAAACCCAAATGTATCATGAAGAGGAATAGGCTGAAAGGTGTGATAACGCGGACTTGCTTAATTTTGTGGTATCCCATTTGGCCACCTGCTCTCATCATATATATATATATACATAAGTATGTGTCTACTCCTTCCTCTGAACGTGATTTAAAGAATAACTATAAGATTAGACCTTCAACAGGTTTTTTGAAGTACCGTCTTTTTTAAACAAGCAAAATGCATAAACAAATATTAAAAACAGGCTACGTTAGATGATTGGTTTGCTAGAAATCCAGCTAAAGTCCTTAGTCTCTTAGTAAAAGAAAAAGCCGTGGAAGCAGGAAGCGAGAAATGGGCATGGAAAGAACATGAGGGTAGAAAATTTTCTCAATTCTTCCTCTTCTCCTGACAAACCTGAGCATAATTGTGAGAAATGTGCGCTTTAGTGAGCAAGTTTGCTTTCAGCCACCTGGTAGCCAAAGACACACGCCACGCAAGTAATCTGTGTAATGTTTGGCGACTAATGAATTAAACCAAACCCATCTTTCGGCGCGGCCTAGGATGCCTCATCAAGTAATCAATATGGCTGTTAGTTGGAACATTCGACGGCCTTTCTGTATGTATTTTCTGTCCGGTTTTAATAGTGCGCCTCTGCATACGAACACCAAGTGAAATTGTCTTTTTTTGCACTGTGCACAGAGAATTATCTTGGGATGGAAGGTCACCCTTTGCTTTTCACTATTGGAAAACTCGGTATTGCCTTTCCACCTAAAATGCAGTTTTCTCCTCCGTGCTAACGGTGAAAACGTTGCAGAGTAACAGGGTGCGCTAGCATATTTTCTGACATAAAATTTTGGAATTTTAGTAACAAGATTCACCATTTTGCACTTTGCAGTTTAAATGTGGTTGTCATAATGCATTACGACTTTCAGCAAACAATTGAGCACAAGAAGTAACTAATAAAACATTGTAGGAGTTTCCGAGTGATTGCACGCAAAATTGTGAAATAACCCACTGTTTGACGTCATCTGAAGTGATCTCCAGGCCATAACATTCAAAATATATTGTTTAGCAATCCAGACTTTTTCTCCCATAACGGCTTTTCAGACACTCGAAGCGCTGTTGTGCGTACCTTTGTTTGTGGATGTCTGTGTCGCACTTTGGCAAAAAATACGAAGCAAGCCACTGCATTTTATCTCGTTACTCCAGCTTTGTAAAGCGAAGATAGCCACAAGGATGGTCATTCTGACAACATTTTGAACGTCTTTGAGCCAAAGCAAAACAACAAAGCACTTTAAATATCCGCCAGATAACAGGCAAAAGTATGATGAGCTGAAAGCAGTAAGGCTAACAATGATGAGTTCTCTCCTGCAACTGGAATAGGTTTTCAAAAATACAGTACTGCGGTCTAAACAAAGACGGCACATTTGTTCCTCACCGACTAGTTTGAACATTTTCATGTGCTCCCGCGCCTAAATATTCTTGTTCAAGCTCTCTCCAAACTCCTTTGTTTTTCGTATAAAATCTACTAGGAAGTCCTGAAACATCCGATATTTAGTCCATTTGGAAGTCTTGCTGATACTTTACCTGTAGATTTCCCAGTCAGAAAATTGTCTACTGGTGTCCAAAGACCAAGAACATAAATGTAAACTTCATTGGCCTTATTGTAATACCGTAGGCAAAGGAATTCATTCAAGTATTATTTTTCTGTGTATCCCATGAACGTTTATTGTTACCCAAGCTGCGTTTGCGCCACGACAGAGTCATCGAATGGAAACCGATGTATATTTGCCTAATTGTTTTTGACCCCAAACACCCCCAAGCACCAACTAAATGTAGTGGTTCTGTCAAAAGCTCATCCAACGTTTGTCAAGAATGTAAATAGTGATTGACTTTTACACAAACGAAATGTGTACACAGATAATTTCGGGTGACCACTGCCAACGTGCAATCTGATTACGGGCAATTTCTAACTACTTTTGAATTTCCAGTCACCGGGCACAATTACGTCCATTTAAAAAGATTTCCCTGAACTGGGTGCGAATGCTCAGATGGTAACCACAAAACGTGTTGTTAAAGCCCATTACAAATACTGCGAGTTGCCTGCGAGGATATTTGAATTTATATACATGTGGTATGTTGGCTCAGTTTCAAATACAAGGTTCTTAAATCCGGAGCAGATTAATCAGTCAGCAGAGGTAAAACTTAGATCACTTCCCGACAAAGTTGACTAATGTTACGATTAGCTTTACCGTCGCCCTAATAAGTATGTTACATTGTACTGAGTCAACCGATTTCCATGTACTCTCAGTCATTAACTTGTAACGGTAACGTTGACAGACTACCGTAAGCTCCACATTTCACTGTCCGTCACATTTGGCTCAGATGGTCGGGTTTCATGCCGTATACTAAGCAGGTCTTTGTGGTGAGTGCAGTGCAGAGGAGGATGAAAATAGGAGACTCTCCAAGCTGCTATAGAAGAGGGACAAAGTGTGTACCACTGATGTTCGCCGTCATGGCTGGAATCTGCCACTTGGTGGGCAAATACAGAGGGATCATGGACCCCGAGGAAAACTGGTCAGCGGTCTGAGATTACCTAAGTCTGTATAATTAAGTGATGTCTGTCAAGGCTTTACTGCTCAAGCGTTTAGTCTCAAGCAGTTGCATGGGAATGGATAAAAATACAAGTAGCTTGAGGTGGCCAGGTTCTTATATGACGCGCTTACAGATGCAAACGACTAAGTGACAGTTGGGTGAAGATGAAGACATGAATAAAGCTGACAGTTCCACGGGATCAAGCCCATCATATATGAGTTAATTTTGGCCCGATTTATCTAATTTCGGTTCAAGTTGAATTGCTAAGGTTCTCATAATTGCAGCTGTACTGAGGGGACGATTTCTTTCCGACCCATGGCTTATTTTGTCTTAAATGCGTTGTATTTCAACGCAGCTGGTTTCTGAATATAGAAAATCCTCAAGCAATACATGTCAACTTGCAGCTGCTTTCCATTATACCTAAATCACTGTACAGGACTTTTCGATTCGTCTTAATGCTATCCACAGTTTTCGGCCAACTGTCGTCCAACCGGCATCTACGTTGTAACTTGAAGCAGTATCGCTGGTGTATTTGTCGGGACCCAAAACCACTTAAGTTATTCAACTGAAAAAGTTTGAACCATCGGTAAGTTTTTGATTAATTTCTAAGGTGTCCTTCCTAGATCTCGCTCCCCCCAGGAAGAAAAGTCCTTAGGATCATAAACTGGTTCTCAATCCCGATGAGTGAATACATCAGCACCAATTTTTATCTACTTTGGGTAACCTAATATTACCATGTGTCAACACCAGTATTTGCTTTCAACTTCAGAAAAGATTAAAAGAAATATGTTTGCTTAGAGGTTGGCTAGACACCCTAGAAGAGACGCACAATAAAGTAAAATACCATTGTTCCTGATCCATTTTGCCTTTATTCAGCTTTGCAAAGAGATTAAGACATTATTTGTGAACTGTGCCTAAGTTTTACCGATCTGTAGACTGCATTTTGCATTAACTCAACTTCCTACAACTTCAAAAATGCTAATATAATTTGTACTACGGTTTAGGAAAACTTACATAATGACGATCCCAAGAGATACTCCCCTGAAGCGCGCCTAGCTCCAATAAAATTCTCCCAAGTCAGTCACATATCATATCATGCCGTATCATGTCATATCTCCGCCATGAAAATACCTAAAGCATTAGTTATCAACTTAGTTTTTCAGTAAATGAGTTGATCCTGATTTCTTGGGGCAAAGATCTTGAAACGAAATGTTGGGGTAGACTGGCAGCCTTTGTTAATACACTGCGCGCATTTCGTATTAGACTCAACTGGTTTTCGTTGAAACTCTTGCACATGTGTTTGAACTTCACGAAATGAAAAATGTGCAAGGTTACACAAAAATAACACCACCCCGGTGATTCTGCAGAGTTGAAAATAATAAGCGTGTTCTTCCATCCCCACGTACAGTTTTCGAAACTATTTGTCTCAAAACTATTCACCCGTTCGTATCAGCACTAACAAGATGTTAGTTATGCGAAGCTCAAAAGTACGGTTTTTGTCGTATAAATATTTGATATTAATCATTTCTTGGTACAGTCGAAGTATATCAATTTGAAACTCAGGTTGCTATCAAGTACCGGACCACAACCTGCAACTTGGATTTGCAAATTGCCTTGAAGGTATCTAAAAATATACTCGTAGGTTGGCAGAGGGGTATCAATGTCTTTTCAGTGTTTGTTCCATATCTTCAACTATCGCGCTGCTGTATGATAAGATGTGGTTCCCTTGATATCAGACTTATTCCGCTTGCGTGGTGAAATTATTGAATACATCTGATAATCTGCTAAACTGTACGCAATTGCTGGTTTCTTATATCTGATCTTTAGACCCCGGGGCCACAGAGAACAGCATTTGGAAAATCCAGTTAACTGCAGTTTACTTGGGAAAGGACACCGATAAACGTCATCATCGGAAGCTTTGCTAACATCCTTTGCACGCTGGCAGCATCCATACCCTTCACTATGCTGAGCAAAACTGCTTCGTTAAGACGCCTACGTGGTTGAAATATCGAGCTGCCTTGTCAGTGAACTTAAAATGAATAATGACGCAAACACATTTATTTGCAAGACAGAGCGAAATAAAACGAGCGCACAGCTTCTATTCAACACAAGCCGAAACCCGGAGAAAACGCATAATTTTAACATATTTAGACAAGTGTTGGTATTCTTTAAAGTTTCATCACTCAGGTTGTTATAATAGTCAATAAAGGTACCCATAATATTTTGCCATCCAGATTTATTTTCTACCATTTTTCGGATTAAAATATTTTTTGAATGGTTAAGTAATGTGTTAATCTCGATTTTTGGATAAAATAACTTGCTGGTAGGACTCACCAAACACCCACCCAAAGTATAAAAATCTAAAGGATAGCTGAAGCTAAAGCAGGTCAAATGTAGAATATCACATTGCCAGGAGTTACATCTCTAGGTTCAAGAAGTGCGTGAAGCAAGGAGTTTCTTGTAAGCAAACCATACCCACATATCTATTTGAATCTTTTGTGACTAATGTGGTACGATGAGAATGGATGGATAAAACATTCTTGCAAATTCATTAGGGATATTATTTTTTGTAAGAAGTAACAGCCACCAGAATTGTTATTTGGGACAGTGCCAACTTCCACACAAACCTTGGTGTTTGTCCTATATTAAAAAATGACACATACATTAGGCGAAAAAATGGTTCACTTTTTCTTTGAAGCGCATAAGCGGGCAAATCACTATTATTCAGAAAATCGGAGCACATGATGGAAACTAATGCGCTTTTTTGGATCTGCATGTGGGCATCGTTGATTTTCTTAGATCTTCTCGTATTGCTGGATTAATTACGTGGCAGTGCATTCAGGTTTTATGCATTCAAGAAAGTCCTCATCTAAACAGGTTGCAAAACTTTGACAATGACATTGTCGAATCACCAAGTTCTACCAGGAAGTGATATAACTAACTTTGTGCAATCTCTGAATAATTGGGCGTTTTGCTTTTAGTCCTTTTAAATGTGTCCGAAGTAAGAGTCGCAGTCTTATAATCTGGCGACTTCTTCCAGAGTCTTATTTACATCCCAGTGTACTCGTACAAAATAATTACTAACATTATGCTATTACATAATGGTGGCATAATAATTATCCGTCTATATGATCCTTTGTTGAAATAGTGACAGGACCATTACCTGATGCCATATTCATGCACTTCTTTAAGCCCCTTTTTTGTGCAGTTGAGTGCTTCATCGTTTTTTGTTATCATGCACTATCATTGCAGTTAATCAATTGCGCGTCTTTATCTTCACACCTTTTAAGTGTTTGTTAAATCGCGGCATGTGGTTGATAATGCTTACGTAATTTTACCAATCATAATTTTGCCACCGCATTAACCATGATTCTTTTCAAAAATTAGGTCCTTAGTTTTGCTTGCGCCAATCAGGCCCATTAAACAATTGTTTGTAACCTTATCTGGCCTTCTAGCTTGAAGGCCAAATTATAAAGTAGCTAAAATTAAGGCTTACTTATTTGTGTGCTTATCAACTGAAAAGCATCTCGTGCATATGTGGCCTACTTTTCTGATAAACTCCATACTTTTGTCGGGAAAAAATGAGGACTTGGAAATCTTGTGACACAATATGTCAAAGCTGAAGGGGGAGGATAAATTGCGCTAAGCTAACGAAAAAGCGCTGGTGATTAACTCAACTACCATTAGCTAGCGAATTTCGTAAACTAGATTCCTTTCAATTTTTTGACAACTATACATTTTTGAAAACTACCCGAGTATAGTTAGTACAAAGTGATGAAGTTGAGAAAAAACAATTTCAAGGAAGCTTTTGTAAACATTCTCACATTTGTCAGAATGACAGGATGTTTCCACAGTCCTACAGTAGTACCGCCTACAGTGACCAGAACCTACCTTAACTAGTCTGATTATATAAATCTACCCACGGTTTAAAGAAGCCGGTTTTGAAATATCACCATCTTTGTCCACTTTCAACAAGCTCGATTTAGCGTTCAATATAAGTCGTACGTTACACTCCACATGTAAGCACATTAAACCAATGCATCAAATGTTATGTGACGTTAACCGAAACAATATTTACAGTATTATATTTTCTGCACCGATCTCAAATAACTGGCAGTGGATTGGTAAAAAGCACGCCATTTAGGATAGTCTCGGTAGTGTAAAATTAGTTGCAATGAAGCAATTTTATATCCAGACACCTAACGAAGATTCCTTGAATCTTCCTTAAGTTGACGATGAAAACTTGTCTTTTTATTCTAATATTTGCCCTCCTCACCTAGTTCTCGACGTAACTTTTTAGAAATATTTTCTAATACTCAGACTGTAACGCGTGCCTGGGAGTTTCACAATGCATTTTTTTGAAGCCAACACCTATATATACGAGTCACGCTCCCGAAAAAAAGAAGCCCTACATGGATCACTTCATTATTTTGTTTCTTTTTAAACACCTCTGGTTTCCAGCCTGGCAGGAAAGTGCCATTCATTACGTATGCGAATGATATACCTGACCGATGCGTTACAGGGGTCCTTTTCAAATAAAAAGTCTGTTGACGTTGGGCATAACTTACCTCACTTGATTTTACTACTGAATCAAAATACCTAAATTAAATGGTGTCGATCAACTGTTTTGACTCCACGGGAAGTTCGCACTCCCTTTTAGATGACTACTACAATAAGTTGTCTGTATTTTGAGCCATTGGGAACAGACACAATATGGACTAACTAGCCAGGGGCAAAATACAAAACGCAAGCGGTATTTATAAGTAAGATATGTATTTAATATAATCGTTCTTTGCGGACATAACAGTAACAGTCAAAGTAATGATCTTGAAAATGGCAGCAGAACTGAAATGCAATTGACGAAACTACCGCCTTTTTCTCGGAGGACGTGTGGAATTATATGACAAAACTACTGCCTTTTTCTCGGAGGACGTGTGGAATTATTCAGATAGAGCGACGTCGAATGATAAAGGAGACGGTCAAAAGACACCGCAAACGCTTCGCAGCAGGCGTCCTCGTTCAGAATAAATTAGAGGTCTTTACCGTCAGCCTCTTTGGCTCGAGGAAATTTAAAAACATTAAGTTATGGAACCTCGTATCCATTTAGTTTCATTTGCCCATACATACAAAGTGGCTGGTTTATGGGATTCAAGTGATACCAATTATCCACTTTACCTTTAGCCTCACCACTCATTTGTATTGCAATAGATATGGATCCTACACATGCTGTCTCATTTGTAGTTAAAAACGGATTTTAATTATTTTACATATTGACACCATGGACCTCCTTTCCACTAACCCTCTTCAGACTTTTAAACATACCGTGAATTAAGTGCATATGTCATTTGACCAATAAGAGAACATAGTGATACATATTATCTTTTTAAACTTGAATTTGTCCTTTGTAAAATTATTAATATCACAAGTGAACCATATTAGTCGACGGTTGCATGCAGATGGATAAAAATGATTCTATTCTACTTCCAAGGTTAAAGAATGTGCATTTTAAGTGCCTAGATGCATTATTCTTCTGATCAAAGAGCTTAGCTTCCCAGATTAAGAAGGAGTTCGTAAAGAAAGGTCCTTTATTCAGCTGACAAGTTTTGTTTTGAAAATTTCACTGGACTCGGCAAAACAGCTTTTCTTTGCAGCGTTAAAAGATCTTTACCCCAGAGATACTATCCTGTCATGCTCGTCGGGGTTGAGCGTTGTAAAGATTCGGCGGGATATATTGGGTGGAACTCAGTTTCTCAAAGCTCAGCATATTGGAAATAGCATCGGGAAGCAGCCCAGCGATAAACGCGGGTTAGCAAACTGCGAGATATCGTAGTAATGGCGGCCTGGATGTAAAGCCTACTGTCCTTTGCAGTGGGACTGCGAAGACATTAAGGCGTATCCATCAGTCGTCGAACAGGTCGATGCTGCCCTCTGCCAATAAAGAATGGGTCGTAAAAGGCCCGCTCTGAATTCCGCTCATTTCGATCGTCCAGCAGATTACCGTGAGTACCGGCGCACTATTCAACACGGTCGAAATGCTTTTAAAATCAAATTGTTTGGTACTTCTCAAAAGAGCATCTGTTATGCGCAACCACATTAAGAACTACAAGTTTACGCCTTGCTCTCGGCAATTTCGGGCTGGGCGAAAATTCAACTGCGAGGTGCGTCAGACTTTTACGTCACCGGCTGCGGAAAAGATAAATCCCGAAATCCCTAACACCCGTTGCCTCGCAGGTCGGGTTATTGAGTCGAAGCCTCAAATAAACCTTGTTCTCAGGCCTGGGCAACCAGGAACTAACATCTGCCCAGACGGCTGGTCACAGGAAATTTTTACTCCCTAATTCTTCACCAGTCACGCTATACAAACTCCTCTCGCTATGGATGAGTAAATTTGTTCGAGATTCTTAGATCTTTAGTCAAGGAAATACAGGCTAAATATGAGTCAGTAAAACCAAGAAATCTGGTAAACCAGCAGCGTTAGGTAGGTCAACAGGCCACTTCTACTTATACGCTCTATTTAAAAAGGGCAATATTCGCTTTTTTTTCCGGTGCGTTCTAATAAATGTTTCGCCGTGATCTCAATGGTCTGGATTTATCAGTGGTTACGAGAGCGGAATAGGCTCTGCGTGAAAGGATTCCTATAGACAGCCGCGAGAAATCAACAACCCTCGTATAAATAGTTGCAATTGCTCACCAACATGGCAATATCACGCGACCAGTAGCGGTGCTGGATCTCTTTTTCGGTTCTTGGTCAATAGCTTGTATTTTTCTTTTCTATCTAAGAATGTTGTCCGCACTGCCTTCACCTTGAGCTACCCGCCATTATTAGTTGCGGCAACCCCGACCACCTTGCATGCGCTCACAATTCACGGTCGTGAAAGTGAATTAAACTGAATAAGACTTTGTGTCAAAATTCGCTGTCGCCTCTCATCAGATGCTGTAGCCCTTATTGAATACCCAGGGCTCTGCGTAGTAAAACCTTAACATGGCTCGT
Source organism: Clonorchis sinensis (assembly GCA_003604175.2). Taxonomy (NCBI): domain Eukaryota; kingdom Metazoa; phylum Platyhelminthes; class Trematoda; order Opisthorchiida; family Opisthorchiidae; genus Clonorchis; species Clonorchis sinensis. The sequence goes on along the minus strand of CM030370.1, from coordinate 88,788,360 downwards.
TTTAATCCAGCACCTTTATCTTGACCAACATAGTGTAAGTTGGACGGTTGATCAGGTGATATTTGATTTATTGGTTGTTGATCAGGTGGCCGTTGATCTGTGAACTGAGCTTGGCAATTGGCTTGCAAACGGTTCGTCACCATGGTAGCAGACATTGTCAGTGCGCATCATCAGCTCGACCTTCAGCTTGCAAAAGAAGATATTGCGCACTGATAATGTCGCCACTACAGGAGACGAAACATCTAAAGTCGAACTTCGACAAACGGATCAGGTGCCACATAATTGGCAGACAAACAGCGCTTCAAATACTTTAGGCTGTAAGACCAGAGTTTTTAATTCTTTGGTCAAACGTTTTATAGGCGCTTCTGACTATCATGATCCTGTGTTCGTTGACCGAATTTATACTCACTCGGAATTCACAGATGAACCTTGTATGCTTACTCCATTCAACCTACTTCATAGTGAGTCTTGCGGCATTTTCCGAACAATTCACTGAATTTGTAGCCAACTTTAAGCTTTCGGAGTTGGAGCTCTTAATGCTTTGATAGATGTACTGAAATTGATTTTCGGTAGCAAACTGAACCTTATGAATATTTATAGTTTCCAAATATTGCAACAACCGTAATCGTGCCCACAGTGTGGATGACCTTCATCTGGGCTGGATAGTTTTGGTGAATTTTGCAACCTAGGGTTGCCACTGGTGATAGTTGGGCATTAGTGTGACTAAACTGACCGAAGCTCAAGCAGAAAGATTTTTCTGATATAGAGCAACTAGCCATTAGGAAACACTGATATTAAATGGTGTCCAAAAACAAAGCTGATTGCGCTCTAAGAAATCAGATCAGCATAGGCAGGAAGTGACCACGATGTACTTCGTGAATAAAGCACTGTGTTTAAAATACGGCTGGTTCATCATAGGTTTGTCGGGGGCTGTGTTGACTAACCCCGCACTTTACATGTTAATCGAAAAAATATTGAACACAAATAAATATCCATCAAATACGCACGTGAACAGCAACGTCAAGAGTCTTGCTCTCGAGTCCTTTTTTGAGTGGGCTTAACGTCAAATCATGTTATGTAGAAAATGATATCATGAACGCAAGATAGGCTGTGCAAATGCTCTTCCATCGCGGTTTGTGATGCTGCTGCTTGAAACCTAATGCCAATAGCAGTAGGCGAGGCAGAACTATTTAGCCAGTGTACAGAGGTAAACAGATGCACAGTAAACAAGCCTTTAGCATATGCTTTATTCCGTCTACATGGGACTCAGATAATACGTTTGGAAAATTCGAATTAAGAAGCTTCATTCAAGAACTCTCGAAGACGACCAATCAGCAGTAAGGGAGGCAAAATCTTCACTAATCAAACTGATATTCTGATTTCCACATGTATTCCTGTCCCTTTCTGTCTCGAAAGGCAAGTGCACTGGGCCCGATATTCTGCGGCGGATCAGACGACATCTCTTATACTTGTCTCTAAAATCTTTTCAGCTAATTTAGGGACCATGGAGGTAGTAATCCTCAGAAAAATCACCGTTTTTTGAGATACAGTATGCCAGGTGCGTTTCAAAACCCGCTGAAGCGTGAGCAATTTTCCTGTTTGGATGTAGTAGTTGACGTCCATTTAGCGCGCGCTGGAGTAGTGGTAACACACTAGACGGCGGCAACGTGCCATAATTTTAAAGAATTTGAACGTTTCAGGGCACTACCTGCTTAGGGAGGTCCTCTCCCTATTCTACTATCCGGCTGAACCCGGGAAAATTGCGTCTGGTGAAGACAAAGAATATCAAACTACATTCCTTAATACATGCCAACATGTTGGCTAGGGTCGTTTTGGTTACTTCACAAAACTAGTTGAACATAGTTGGTCTTCGGCGAAGCTTTATTCGGAAATCATAGGATTTTTGGAGAGACCCAACGATGCATTGTCAGTTCGCTCAGTTGATCCTGCCTGTTAAAGTACAAGTTCATTGCCCTTTGCTGTAGAAACACCGGCCAGAATACTGGAAAACTGACTCATCAAACACTGGTGAGACGCCATTTGCAATAACACTACGGGTGTAACGGTGGATACTACTGATGCGGCATGTGAGTAGCACGTCTTCTCGTAAATCCGCTTTGCGTCTCTTGAAAAGTGAGATCTGTTACGGAATTTGTGCAGTCTCTTTGTAGCATTTGCTTGCAGTTGAGTAGCAGTCAATGAACATCCAGATAAAATTCGGGAAGACGCGTTCAAGGAGAAGGTGGATATTCAGTTTTGTAAACGAGATGCATATGAGAGTTCTGCTCCCCTGTTCAATAGTCTGTAACTGTTCAGTTGACGTTCTCAAATAAACAACTTCGCAGCGAAGGCCTTCTTCCTTTCGCGGGTACTTTCTCAAAACAACGACAGCAACGTTCTGTGTGATAAAAAATTAAAGTAAAAGGCTGATCTTGTTATAAGAGTATTCTCTACACTGGACCAAGTCTTTATAGGCAATATTAATAGCAATGTTTTTATTCTTAGGGTCCAAATGATGTTTCTGCTTACAGAACATCTATATATATATATATATATATATTAATTCGCCATTTCAGCAAACGATGTCGTACAACTCTTTAATTCATAATAAGTAGAATGAGCAATCACACAATTCAGCTGATAAGGACAACCCATGACCTTCAGTTTATCAGTTGAACAATGTGCTATTCAGCTTCGGGTGGCGTAGTAAGTCGGGCATAATGCAGGGCTAAGCGATCGTGTAATTTGCGCCTTGTGATCCTACATTAACTGACTCCTCAAAAAGTGATTGCTTAGTTTAAAGGTCAGTACGACAAATGAGGTTTGTCGTCTTTCGTGCAGAATGTTTGTATTCTTAGGAGATTTGAGGATCTAAGGCTACCGAATGGTGGCCATTCTCGAACTGCTAGAACATATGTATACGTATCCAGTAAAATGTGATGTTCCTGTCTGTGAGAGGTCAAGATGAATAATGTTCAAATCCACCACACTCTTACTACCTAGTGATCATTTTGTTCCCAGATTCAGCGCATAGCGAAATAGGCGTTTGGATTTCTGATTATATTTGCTAATGACGCATTCTGCATTTATCAACAACACCGACCTCTGAGACCAGACTTTCAGAACTACTAATATGGACAACGTAGCCACTAGACAACCGATATTTTTCCGGACATTTTCATCATAATTGAAAGTAATCTATTGACTTTACCGTCTGAATCTTGTGCACACGTTGTCTGAAATGAACAAACTGCACTTGATCAACCATTGGCTAACAACGTATATCCAAAATTTCGGTCATTTACGATCCACAGACATGCAGTTTTGTTTTCCTTTTTTGGAGACATGACGATCACTTTTCCCAGCCAGTATATTTTCTAGTGTAAATCAGTCACGTAATTTTTTGACGCATTCGTTGACCAACTTTAAGATTTCTGAGTTTTATTGATCTTTTTGTGCGTTCGGAAGATGATTGTCTTTGGAACAAGTCAGCGTCAACGCAAACAGTGAATTAGTTTTGATTGTTCCGTACGTAAATAGCCTTCATCGGACTGGAGTTGCACAGTTTTAATTTTCCGATTTATTAGCGAATATTTTTGTTCTAATAATTAACTGGGTTGCCAGTCACTCACACCTGAATCAAATGCTTCACGTTTTATTTGTTTAATTATACCCGTCAGACTATGCAGCTCGAATCTCGCCAATCAAAAGATGCACTTGGCAGTGTAAGGAATGTGAGTTCGCTTCGGCAAGAGCCTGAGACATGAGTGAATAAGAGGACATGCAAAAGCGGTACATGTATAATTAACGTGAGACCGACAAATGGATAATTTTTGCCCCGTGACATAGCTACATTGATTTTTCCCTCTATCGATTGATCGGTTCGGTCGGCCCGCTTACTACCAATTCATATTTGATGGTTTGACCAGCCTTACCGCAACACGTGACTATTCCCTGACCAAAAAACAACACGCACGGATTACTTACATAAGCTAAGTTATATTTCAGCTGAAAGTGCATAAAGGGTCACGCTTCAACCACTATCGGGATCAATCGATTATTGACAGGTTAGTCTGTGGGTTTGCAGGAAAGCTGAAACTTGGAAGATCACTCGTGATAATTTACTGGTAAGTTCTGGGTGCTGATAAGTCCTAATGGGAGTAAAACTCGAGTCCAAGGCTGTCCCAATGTGGTGTGCTCCGACGTGAATAAATGCACCAGGAATGAATTTTGTTAGCAACTCCAGGCAGGATTGGGTAAAAATTCAGGACATATTTTTGTATCATCGAAAAAAACTGGTGCCTATAGGTATATTCAGAAATACGCTATTATTAACGTGGACTTGTGGTTGATGGTGGTTTTGGTGACGATCGACCGATTACCTAGTCAACCAATTCTTCATAAAATGCCTAACGAGACACTTATATTTTTAACCTGATAACTGATGGTGGATAGAGAAGACAGTCTTATCTATCTTGCCCCTTTAGAGAGGCGAGCATCCCTGAACTGAACTTAGTCTTCTTGGAGGCTTACCGTCTCAAGGCAGCTCATGCAAATTTTCTCTGCATGACTCTGATGCACACAGCCTCAAAAGTTAACAAATGTGGGTTCAACGGTTTATTACAAGGAAAGGCCAGTTCACTTGTAATCGATTAGAGATGAATGTCTTTTGGACCAAGCGTTTGACTGCAGGTGATTTGAGATGATCACGTCTGACAGTATACGCCACAGCTATGTGACCCATTTTCAGAATTGAAAATCTCATTGTCAACCGCCGAACATATGTTGTTTATTTGTTGCATTGACAGGCGCATGATGTTTACTGATGCAGGGGCTACCGTCTGCGTTGCCAGCATTTTTTGGTACTATTTTTCTTGGACAGACACTGATTCTACTCCACTGGTTCGGGGTCACATGTGCTAGAGGCCATTCAAGTGTTCGCGTTACGCGAGGTCCATGTGTGGCGGGTCAGCAGCGCAGCGATCTCAATGGTTTCCTGTATGTTCGAAAACGTCCCATTGTTGTCTTCCTTGCTTCAAATTTATTGGGAATGTTTACGTCTTAGGACAGAATGAAGGTTAGATAAAGACACCAACACGACTGATACCAATCAGCAGCTTTGGTTCCTCGAGAACATGACGCGGTACCACACATGGACCAGAAGATATTGACTGGCTCACACGATATTCACCAGGATAACTAGAATGACTAGCTGACTGATCATTTTCAGTCTCCGTTATTTTCACGAAAAGTTGACAGATGCTTACCAGATGGTAGCAGTACTATCCTCTGGGTGACAGTGTCAGAATATGACCTGTCGGACGACGCACTAGCAGATCTGTTTGTGTAGTTAGTGAATTTGTCTGTATGCGTGAATCTCACTCCAACAGGCCCTTGCGAACTCCTAACGATCTGGCTCTGAATAACTGGAAAAGAGTTTCCCATCCGCGTGCTCCGTGATACTCTTTGAAGATCGAATATCAGCCAAGTCGAGAACTTGATTTTTTCTTGATGTTCAAAACCCCCGATTCCTTGAATCCCCGAATCGTTCAGCCGTAGCACACTTCCGGTGCCTAGTGGCCATGCCAACGGTAGCAGGCTCCAGGGCTGGGCTATTGCCAGCTTGCCCAAGCCTAGACAGGAAAAACTGAGATGCTGAGTTTGGGTTCGACCTTTCGATTGCTAAGCTGGCACCTTAATTACTGAGCTATCTCGCTGCCCAAAGGTCTAACCATATCCCGAAAAGTTCAACCACCTGAGGATGTTTCTTCTCACTAGGATCCAAAAGATAGCCGAATGCCCCAACTGGAGTGATAAGGTCCTTATTGTTGACTAATCACACTTTTGCTACGAAGTCATTACTTCGCTTTGTCTCCTTATCTCATCACACGGCGCCCCACATTTGGTTCGGGGATTTGTGGTGTTTGTGCCGCTCCAATCGTTAGCTGCCACGACCTTAGGAGTGATTTGGAGGTTACTGACTGTACAGAAATGAAACCCAAATGACGAATTGTTTTAGAAATTAAAGAAGAGTCACTGAGCTAAAGGAATGAAAAAAACATGGCGGTGCGCCTATGTTTCTCGGTGAGGCTAAACCGAAAACATGTTTATTACACAAGAACTCAGCCAGTGGAATTTCGTTGAGAGTGCAGATGAAGTCTCTGCGCTCAATTGTGCTTTGACCGTTGCACGCTAATTCCGTTTTGTTTTCTGGGAAATTGGGTTCTACTCATCAAAAACTCAATAAGCTTACTGCCACTCGCTTGTTCATGTGTTATAAGGGAAATACGTAAACGGGATGCTGCTTGAATCTAAATGGTCGGAACATATCCCTTACCAGTTTCGGTGACTTTGTTCGCCAGCGGTTCTCTGTACCACAAATCAGAGTTTGGAAAAATGAATGCCACTCTATAGTTGATATATATAAACTAGGAAAACGTATATGGCTTTTAACAGAAACCCATTGTTCAGAATTTCTCTCTATCTGCATTGCCAACGAGGGTATTTTTAGTTCATCATAGCCTATTTTTTCAATATGGCCTTTCTCAGGCTCTTAGCATTCTAGATGAACTTTTGCAAATTTACGCGGTAATACAAAGTTCACATGTGTTCGCTAAATCCTAGGGCACGGATGGACAGTGTTGTGGAATCACAGTCTTATGCTTGAGATGAAAAACGTTATGCAACCATTAAAAGGATCCTGTGGGTATTTCTCACAGCTGATGAGGAGTCACCACGTATAAGCACACTGTGGAGTGACAGCTGGTGAAAATTGGCGTCGGCTCTACTCCACGGACTGTTTGATGGCCTAACAATATGAGCACTTTGAAAAGTTGTAAAATGTATGCCTGATATGGTTGAATTGGAAGACGTTTTGTCAACAGTAACCTTGTTAACTTTCCTGTAGGATAGTCCGAACGGTTTACTCATCAAAGTTAGGCCAGAGGATGTTTGTATTCTTTAGTGTGTTAAACACCCACCCACCGACTCAGTCATATTTAAGGTATTCGATATTGTGTTCCCCTGTACTTCTGCCCCTCCTGTGCCTCAGCATATGGATTGTCCCCTGAAGTGACCTGTGAATTAACACCTGGACACATCGAACCTAACCGCTGCCGGTCAAGAGTATACGGCTCTTTTGCCCTAGTATACCCCTACCAGTGGTCCCACTATTTATCACTATCCCATTCATCCCGCGTGACGGTCAAATGTGATGGAAGAGCACAAAACCTGCAGCCAACCCGGCCGATTGTCGATGCACACAATTTAATTAAAAGAGGAAATAATAGGTTATCAAAAGTTTTTGATTATTTGATAATTTACCCTCGAAAAACTGTGTGATTGATGTCATAAGCATCCAGGAAATCCTAAACAACTGTTACAAAAAGTCGCATTTACGTCATCGGGAACGGTAATTTTGTGTGACGGATAGGATTTCAGAGCCAGCGGTTGTTAAAACATTGTCTGAACACAAATTGCAGCATTCGAACACAATATTGTGCCTAGTAGAGCTCAGTTAAAACACCTCAGGCGCCGGGTAATGCAAGGCATCGGACTTAAATGATAATAATTTTCAGTTATGCTGAGACTCATGGTTATCGAGTCAACAAAATAACTCTTACATTTAAAAGACACGCGGCTTTGGTACGTTGTATTAAAACCGCTGCCTCCCAAACCGATACTCCTGAGGGAGCATTTGCGAGGCAGTTTATGCACTATGTTAAAACTGCTACGCTGCCTTATTCTGATACAGGAGCACGACTTTGCAAAAAAGGGGTTCGAACCTCGTTATTTCAGACTTTCTGTTCAAACATTTAGTTTCTTGGTCACGACATCGGATTGCTTAGATGTGTAGGGAATTACTGATCAACAAAGTTGTGCAATCCACTACCGACAACCAGCAAAATGGGGACTTACACGGGCGTTGGTGTTGAGCGTTAAATAAAGTGACGCAAAACGTAGCAGACAAATGAATAATAAAATCCACGACCCACAGTATTACTGGGATGAATTTATCAATCTTTAGGTTCGTCAAACCACGACCATAAATAAATTGTACGACTACTTGCGATTAATCCCAAAAAATTCCGGCAGGTATAACCAGCCACAGAGCTACCCGACGGGAATTCCTGGCGAGCATGTCACTCAGTGGACTCATACAACTCAGTTGCTGGGCTGCTGTCCGAAATGACAGACTAACCAAACAGATCTACCAGGAGGGAAAATGTCCGCCGGTTCTGAGGTAGCGTTCCAAATGCCCCCGTAAGGTGCTGACTAACACGCTGGCTCCAAGTGTCAGGTGTCCGATCTCAACAAAAGTCCGTATTCTCCCACTTTGATCTTACTAGAATTATCTATTTTCTAGCACAAAAAGTGACGCATTTGCGAGTAAAATTTCGATAACCTATCTTGCAACCTAGCTGTGGATGTTACTTTATTTACTGGGTTTAATCCATTCACGATTTTCAATGGTGCTTGCTGGAAAACGCATTTCTTGTATTTCGCATCGAGTGGAAAATTTTAGATACATTTTGCGCAAATGGTTGGAGAGCTCCTCTGCAAAATGTTTTGGATTATCATTTATTTTTATTCATTGTCGTGAAAGTGCGTCAGAGCTAAAGGTAACTTTCTTTTTTTTTACTTGAATCGTTGTGAACAAACCAACCGCTCAAAAACACGTCCTCCTTTCCTAAACAGATTTACCAACCTCCGGTTTCTAGCCAAACCGAAACGCGTTGGCGGGTAATACGCTTTTCATTACTAAGATGCACGCGAACACATTTTGTGCTGCAGCCCAGGACGCATGAAACGAGATTGAACTCAAACATTCAATTTTTGATATGTCAACCCCCTGAAGGCTTTTGGGGTACAGTAGTCAGTAAAATCCAGTAAACAGGTCAGCAGTAATTTTAAAAAAATGAAACCATCATCGAATAGACGTTATTCAATAGCTTCGCCAAAAATTAAAAAAATGGCAGAAGTCCAATGACAATTACTGATCCACTTCATCTGCTTTCTCCGCGTGAAACTGGCTGATAGTCGCACTGCTTCCATTTCACTCCACAAACATAGGGATATCTGCCGGCCGGATTATCCTTCACGTATTGTGCATTCAGTCATGTTGTCATAACCATCGCCCAACAATGGGAAACGAAAAAAAGCACTGAATTATGGTTGGATTAAGAGCAATCCCACCCATCCGGTTTCACAACCAAACGCTGATGGTCAGTTGGCTGAGGTTCACCGACTGGATTGAGTGAGAATCACCAAAATACATTAATCGGAGCCTGTCATAATTTATCCAGAAGATAGATAAAATTAGTGTCTAGACAGGCGCTGGGAGTGCCAGTTTGTTTCCAGATTTTATTCCATTCTAATCATCGTAACACCTGGAAATTGGTCAACAGGAAAAGAAGTGCATACATAATAAAGTTATGAAGACAAGAATGATGCTGTTTTGTTTTGTTTTGCACTGATGTCAGTTAACAAAATATTATTAGAGGCTCTTGATATCTGGATGAACAAGCTTTCTATGTTACACATGGGCAGGCTTCTGTACTACAAGCTAACCTGAGATGCAATGCAACAGATAAAAAGGAAGTCGTACTAATAGTACTCAGCTATTTTGCACAGCCTACTTCTCGAGACTTACGGTTTTCCCCTTTTCGTCAGCTATTTTCTACGATGAACTCTTTAGATGCCATAATGTGGCTCAAGCAACCAAGCTGCTTGGACTACTCTCTAAATACCCCCTGGTTGATTTATTTAACACGTGGCTAGTATGGTCTATATGTTTTGGCACGCAAATGATCTATTGGAAAGCTTTCACTCTTTTGAGTTCTCGGTAATTAGCTGCTTCGATTACTGATGTTTTCGAAATTGGGGACTAATCAGGGACCATTCGTGGTGAGACGCAGAATAAACTACACAAACGGTAAATCTCCAGAACAATCGTAATAGAGTGTGGGATAGGTATTTCTAATCGAATGTTCATTAGGTAATAGCATATACCTCTGAATCTATTGACGGGGTACACCTTAACTTTGAGTTGTCTTATGAAGCCTACCTTCTTACTCCTCAAAGCAACCATCGTTTAAGGGGAAGCGTCATCCTGTGTATGGTACAACGCGGCACACACTTCCGGACTGATTAGTTCCATCGCGAGCGCACAATGCAGCGCATAAAACCTATAACAACTTGTGCCATTCCACATGCGCAAACCTGCAGGCAGATATTTACATATACAGACCAACGAGCACCAAAATCCTCCCCAACTTATCCGTGCCGGCAGGGCCATGTTTGCAGCCCCATTGGCTGCCGCTGGTTATACTTTATGTTATTTCACCAACTTTCAATGATTTGTGTTAAACATAAATGCCTTCCGCATGCATCACAGTTTCAGCTACTTGACCGGCTAGGTGCATTCTCTACCACATGTACACCTTACCGCATCATATATCCACTTTCTTAAGGCTGAAGCATTCCTAGCTTCGTTCCATCCTACACGCAGTAAATAAAATATTTTGTTACTTCAGAGTACAAAATTATGAATAGATGTGGGAGTTAGTCTCAGACTCAATAATCCCGCACTAGGTAAATTTTGAGTACTGACAACGTGGCTGACCATAGATTTCTCGGAAAAAAAACGGATTAGCAATAGGGCGAATAAATTACACTCAGACTTTCTTTTTGATGCATCAGATGGCTTGAAAATACTATCAATGTTCAAGTTAGGGAAGTCTCCGGAAGTCAGCTGAACGCTTGTAGGATAGGCAAGTACGTAATGGACAAGTAAATGATGACCTAAAAACTCGTCTGCCGTAATTGGTTTACTGAATTTTTCCTAGAGACATAACATCCGCTCACGGTCAATAGTTGGTGAATCAACCCACTGTTACAAAGTGAAATAGATGATTTGACTGGACAATCAAGCTATCTACTGTTAGATCAAAATTGTTTTAGATCTGCTGAAGAAATTTGAAGGTTAGTTATTGTTGGTCACTAGATTTGTAGAGTCTACTTTTACACTACTAGTTTGAACCGTCGTTCTCATTTCCTGGCGTAATTACTACGGTGAGTCCACACCAAAGGGGAAGCATTGGAACCGATTTCCACTCCTAATCGAGCTCATTTGCGGTGCATATCCTTGTTCACGCTGGGCTTTAAACACCGCAATCACTAGAATAATTGCACCAGGATAGAAGGAAGGCTTTTCAAACGAGAGTGATAGAAACGTGAATTCCAAAAATCCACAACCAACTGTAACTAATCAAAAACTTGCTTAATCAGCCTCAAGTACCGGACGGGGAAGTTCTCACAAGTGGGGTAATCGATCTACCCACCTAGCACAGTCACTAAGTTTGCACCACATCACGTGCAAGAATATGCTGTGTTGGTGGGCTAAAATAAGGGTGACGCACGAGTCCAATACTTCTTTCCTTTAGTGCAGATGCACCAGAATATTAAAGGCCGGAATAGAAAAACGATCATTCATACGAAATTGATGTGAACGCAAAAATTTAGTATGTTTATAAAAAAACATTTGAGGAGGGTACACAAAATAAAGGCTCGTTAGAAAGTAGCTTTAGAAACATTTACAAATGTTGTGGCATAAATATGTGTAATGGTTCTTATGGAGGACAAGACTAAGCAGATTACCAAAACCCATCTGTTGTTGCCTGGGTTGATATTTTTAACTAATTAAGACATTTTCCATAATCTCACTGATAAAAACAGAATACTGTGAAGTACCAGACAATCTGGGACCTCTCAGACAAGACTATGACTTCAGGTCTACTATTACTCTACACATAGCTCCACTTTTAGGGAAGCGACAAGTTAAGAAACATCATTTGTTTACACGGGACACTATAATTTGTCCATGGACAATGGCGGGAACTAGTAAACCCGGCACGAGATTGGCGCAATATTTGTGAAAGAAGATTTGCCATATATGCACGAAGTTTCCGAAGTGCAGGTGACGATGCCGATCGACCATTCCTTTTGGCCGACACTGTGAATGGTTCTTTTTGTGGTTTAGTTTCTCGGCTATTCTGGTAGAAGGACTCACTAACTGACCATCGCAGCTGCTCTCGCGTGACAAGTCTTTCGAAGACGAGGACGCCTTCTGGATGGGACGCATGTGCTCACAGCGATTTTCATTTCGATCCACTTCTCCACTATGAAAACAGGCAATACACAGTCAGTGGGATCCTTTCGTTTTAACCGATCCAGGATACTTGCTTTTGTTTTGCTTACCTAGCTTCTCTTCAGTCAACAGATAATCACTAGCCATGAGCATTTCGGCAAAAGCGCACATTATAATCCAATAGGGCCAAATGACAAGATGCCATGCAAGATGTTTTCACCTGCATTTAAGTGCTGGATTTAAAATCTATTTGCGCCATTTGCTTTTGATCGCAAGCGTTTTTACCAAGTTGGTTACGACTAAAGTAGAAGCGTTCTAGAACCAGCATAGAATTCTCAATTATTCGCCCTTGGTTAGCGAAAGGGCGTATTTCTCCGAATGCACTGTCTATATTCGGGAGATGAGTATCACTGTTTAACTCAAATTTGTCAACATGTGAACCAAACATAGATAAACGTTTCTATGACAAAATCGATTAATTATTTGACAAGCAACACACAAGCAAGATATGGAACATGCAACGTAAATGCTCATAGTTGGCATCAGGTTTGTCAAAGGAAATCTTCTAATAATTAGGTTTCTGGTCTGACTTATAAATACAACATAAAGTAATCTGCATCAGTGGTTTGCCAACCTAATGCTGATTTTGCAGGCTGATGAGTTGCTGTGACCCTTTCCTTCACTGGCTTCATTGATTTGAAAGAACTAAGGCAGAATAAATTTGGCTTGGTTATAAATTGTTCTTTGTCTTGTACAGACTTTATCATGTCATCACCGGTAACGCCGAAATCAGCACTTAATGGTACCATGCGTCTGTGATTTTAAAATAACAAATTCGTTTCGTCTTAAAAACGACGCTATGTGTAGAACTGCTGGTTAAATACAACTTTGAATTCACCCAGTAGGGTGACCGGAAAATAATTTACTAAGGGATTGTTCCTCAGTTAAACTGACGGAGTGGCGGAAAGCGCACAACGTGAAATATCTTTGGGTTAGTTGTGCATCGTCGTATGTTGCCTGATACACGTTCGTCCGTAAAATAAACAAAAGCAACAAAATTGGTTAAGGTGGCTGACACACAATATGATGATGACACCAAATTGCTTATCTTTGATGGCTACAATCGCAACTAAGCTCACAGAAGGCAACTTGTAAACAAGTATACCGTGGGTTACTGGGGAAATTTAAGACCTTCATTTCAAAGGTAAGGGCTACTTTCCTGTTTTGTTTATAGTGATCATAATGGTAATAAGCGACGTGTCAGTAATCGTTCTTATGGTGGAATTTTGTGTTTAGTCCCAAAACCGATCGAAACTAACGACAGATGTTTCACCCTGATTGGTCAATATCAGCTATTTATCTCAGCAAATACGGCATGGATACCATTTATCGAAAGGCATTCCTTATGACAGTCCCAGCACAATAGGAGAAAATTCCGCTGCAACGAAAATGTTTGTCATATCAGGCTGAAATTAAATAACCTTCCACCAACTGCTACTTATGCAAGCTTTTTATAGGCAGTGTCAAAGGCAATTAGTTTCTGGCTGGTTTAAGTGTTCGAGGCTTATCAATATTCTCCAGGATCCTCGCTTTTAGTCCCGCAAGGCATTGAGCTCATACTTTTATGAGCCACCATTCGTTAATAACTTCGTGTTTGCTAATTATACACCGCGTCTCTTGGCGACAGAATGGAAATATTTACGGTTGCTACCCAAATCTTTGTACTAATCGAAATTAGATTGCATTTTGCCTTGTCTCGTCATAACAATATCATGAAAAATTCGCGCAAAGGCAACACCATGAGAGCCAGTTAGATCAATAGACGTTCTGCTTTATGCAAAACAAATCCACCTGGTGGCAGTACAGCCAACAACCGTAAACGATACTGTTTTTTCACAGGGAAAGTTGTCACTTTTCCATGCAATGTAGTCATATATTAAGACTGTTGCAGGCATATTCTCCAATCAATCAAACATTCTCCAATCTCCAACTTGGTTAGATGTTTGCTGCTGTTAACCGTACGCTAAAATTTCACTCCACCTTGGCTAGGTCGTTGTTTGATTAAGTCTTCCGAAGGTTTTGCTGGACGGACCGTTAAAATAAACATTGCACTAGTTGTTACGAAAATGATTTGAAAACATCTAGGTGCCTAATAAGCGCGCAGATCTGTCACGTAATCCCATATACAGTGTACGTTTCATCACCCATTACAATTGAATTAGGCCCTTAGAATTCGTAGTTTTTGTGAGGGCATTCATTAGGTGAACACGAATAAAGGGACTTAACTCGGCCATTAAAATTTTTATCTTGGTCGTCGAGCTAAATTTGCGGACTGATGTTCATCTGCAAGGATTTGAAAGAAACCACAAGTGACACCGCATCACACTCAAGCGGCGAACAGAGCTACTAAACCCTCGGCTTATTTCTGACAGTTATATGGATTAATACGATTAAGTAAACATTCATTTTTAGAAGTTTTTGTTGCTTTCCATTGTATTACTTATTTGTTTGGTGTCGGAATAAAAAACAACATCCTCGACTACATTTGTTCAACCGAGAAAGAAGAAATAATCGTATTAGTGTACGGAAGTTTTATTTGGCATCATTTGAAAAGCAACCGCGTTCAGATACACAACCAAAGCAGACTGTTTAGCCTTCTTATTTGTGATATATTTGTTTACATAATGTCACATAATGTTCCGTCTTTGAAGGCGTAAATGCAAGAATAATGATTAATCCAACATCCTTAACCTTTCGCCTAACACATCATGAATGCTTCCACGAGGGTTCATTTGACTCTTCAATGTTTACATTCGGGTGTTAACTAAGCTTTGTTTACTTTTAGTGAGAAACCTAGGTAGCTGAATGAGATTCTTCTTTTACAACCTTTCATTTCTTTTCCAGCTGTTTTCCGTCGTTATGGCTTGGTGTCGTCAGAAAGTCTTTATATATGGAGTTGTTACTTTCAATTCTGTGTGGTGTACATTTGTTTCTGCTCCTCTTTTATATATATCTGATTGTATTTGGACTGTTTACCAACCTACATTGAGCACCTGTTGATTCGGAATATGCTTCATACATCCTGGCCTACAGGGAAGTAAAATATGTCTGACCATTTATTAGGGATAGCGGCGTCCATGGTATTTTAATCAATTCTAAGAACAAATTGGACGTTTTTTAATTTGAAGAAAGTTGTCACAAAACAAAATTTGTTCTCTGCCAAGCCAAAGATTCAGTTTACATCGCCTTCCTAAATAATGCACTGACAATCCTTCACCATAAAACCCTGGGTTGCCACTCTGGGTTTTGCTACGCTAGTCAGTTTGACCTAGATAAATACTGTGCGGACAGTCTACTCCGCTAATCTCCGAAGTAATTAAAATCTGCATCTGATTTCTCACTGGTCACAGTTTAGATCAACCACTTTTTATCCGGAGCTTTTGCATCTCGAGTGTTTCTCGAATTTTTTGAGGTGCACACATTGGATGAGGCCGAACAATCTTACAGTGATTCGTAAGGTGGAGGTAAAGGTTAGTTGATGAACTGAAAAATCATTGTATCTTTGGTATTCGAGAAGGTTTGTGTAGTGCTTCCCTGATGGTCCCATGCTCCCTGGGAATTGGCCTCGGAGAAAACTGATAGAATGACGTCTTTTTATAAATTCTTCGGGAGTGGAGGATGATACGGATAGAATGTAGTTTAAGCTATCATGATGCGGGACACAATTAAAAGCCGCCTTTTTGGTAAACGGACTTTTAAAAATTCGAAAAAGTTGGAACTTGTGTTTGTAAAGATATGTGAGTCATTCTGACTCATATATCTTTACAAACACTGCTTTTGAAAGATGTCTCAACTCTTAGAGATTGGGTTCGCTGTGAGGCATTTTGTGTTCCATTAACATTTCCAAAAATCTCCCTTCTTCTTAACCCTAAAGAATTTACCGTGTTTGAGCAGTAACTCTACCGGTATGCGTAGCGTATGCATAATTTGCTTAGTGTTTACGAAGAGATATCATTTGACAAGATTCTATTCTCAGGATAATCATTTAATCAGATTGGGTGTATGACCATTTGAAGACTGTATTGCTGACTAAAGTAACTCTAAACAAGCTTGATGAAGGAGATGCAAAGAAAGCAAAAGTTATCGCTGCTCATTGCACAACATTATACGATTCTTGCTCATCTAGTAGGCACACTGGTTTGACTTAAAAACACCAGTAATTACAGCGTTTTATTGTAAACAGGTGACTTGTTTCTTCCAGGCTGCAAGGTACAACAATTCAAAAACGCTGTTTTCATACTACATAGCCATATCTCAAGCATTTAAAACTTCAGCTACTGGGTTTACTCCCTCATTATACGTCTGCGTTCCGCTAGCCTTTGGCATTGAATTTCTGTAAGCATCTGCTCCCAAAGCCAAAACGCCCACTATGATTTTTTCCTGAACTTATTTGATTCGGCTAAAGGGATTTCTTGGTAGTTTTCTTAGGCAAGCAACTTATGTTACCCACCCTAGTCACACGCAGTGATAGACCGAACAAGCTGCGCGTAAACGCAAAGAGAGTGTGTAAACCAACTGATGGTCCGTTCTAATTTGGGACCATTGCAAGCGTTTATTTCTCAGCATTTAAATGGCGGAATGATTTTTTGCAGTACTTTTATCGTTGATGACAACCTAGCGTTTGCTGAGGATCATAAGAAAAACTGCTTCATTTATGTGTTTCTCAAAAGAAAATTTTTATACAGCCTACACTTCATTACATCAAAGCCGGTGGAATATCTAGCAACGTACAATGCCGAGTGAAAAATCACTTCAATACAGTACATGGAAGGATGCAGTGCTTAGGAAAGTTCAAATACATACCAACATGAGATTATGATCGCTATTGGTAAACGAAAACATGTCTCCCGCCAATGTATTTTGTTCGAAACATTACTACCAGAAAACTCACTAAATATGGTCGTGTTAGATGAACGTTCGCACTATGTGAAGAACACTCTATTATGAGTTACTGGTGCAGAATGAAACGAGGGTATTACGGAATTTTTGTCCGACCTTTTACGAAGATGATCTTGCTGGTTAGTGAGTGGCGTGCTATTCATTATGTCTGCACATTAAACCGTTGTATTGATCTAAACGTGTATTGATTTTACGCTGCACGATTAATTATTTACTCATCCACAAGTCTCCCGCATCACTATGTTACTGGGTATATTTCAGTATACACAGAATTTGGGGCCGATCACGTGGGTATCCTAGATTTCGTACGAGGCGCCAGTTTTCAGAACGCAGCAGACTTCTGCAAGCATCCCAAGGCACCTGATGTTTTGTGTGGTACTGTGTTCAATATCCAATAAGCTTAGTTTTTCAATACATTTACCTCTTAGAGGCTCTGAACTATTGTAGCATTTATGTATGCTTCTATGGGTTGAACCAATAATGTACCACTATGTGCGTTATCTTTCAGGATAGGTTATACTTATACTTGTCGCTTTGATTCCGATTCATTGTGACATACGTAGAAAACCTATGAATCACTTTTAGTGAAAATTGTTATTTATATGCAAACTGAGGCAGGATGATCCTCCAAACTCTACTACTCTCTAAACTTACGGCAGATCCTGGAGGAATGTGCACGGTCAATAGAAGAAAATATCTTACTCAGCCTATTCCCATTCAGCCTATGCCAGACTGGTTCCCTGTAGGAAGTAGTCAGTTATATGGTATCGTGGAGTGAGTTCTTAACGCTTGTAGAGGCTATGATTTATGGAGCTAAGGAGCTTGAGAACGCCTCTCCATGTACAAGAAGTGCCAAATAATACATCTGAGTGATAGCAGTTTCATACCATGTTCAAATGATCGGATTGTCATCGGAGATCATAAACAACCCAAGCAAAGCATTCCTTAACAACTAAACTAACCCCATGTGAGGCGTATAAGAAAAATCTATAAGTGATTCGCTACAGTCCAAAGACTTTTGCATAACTAAATGCGATCTGTGGCCAGAAGTTGTCTGAAGTTAAACAGTCTAATGCTTTGATTTATAACTAATTTGCATAACAAATTGGTGTGGAAGAGGGACAGAAAGGACGTTTAAGTGAATTCTTAATTTCTGCTGTTCAACCGATTGTGCAATTGGACCACTTGCTTGCTTGGACCACTTTCTTTTATGTAAAAGTGTTGCCTTCTGTAAGTATTTTGCGGAAATGCCGAAAAAAACCTTGGATGAATTTGTGTAGTACGTTCACCTGTTGGATCCGGAACATGAAAGGACCGATAATAAATTGCTGGATCAAAGTTAACACACTATAAACAAGAAACTATACGCCTGTTATATTTATCAACGGTGCGAAAAGATTGATAAAAACCACAGTGACATCGACTTCTCACTTCACCAGGGAGGGAATAAATGCGTGCAAAAAAAGGATACAGCAACTGATTTGTAGTCACTGATGATAATGAGTGTAATCCTTTGAAGTTACTAAGAACAGTTGATCGGAGTCTTGAAGATACCGCATCTCAATCCGTCGGCAAGCATGAGTACAGACTGTACGACCTGAAACACCGCTGTAGTTGAATCGTTTAAGTGATTATGATATACATCCAGCAGGCTGAGGTTTTCCACGTCTGCAGACAGTTTTTGACCCGGTCAGATCCACATGGAACTTTTGGTAATATGCACACTTGCAACCTAAATGTGTAGTATTTTTCTGTCCCTGCACTCACCTGAATCAAAGACCTGGACACCAGAGCACAAAGGGGCGTGTAGTATAAAAGCCGCGATGCTGCTGGTTTGGGGTTTGTGTACACTTAATGTCATATCTTTAGGTATGATTTCGGTTGAAATAATGATCGTCTATTGATTTGATATAGCTTCACGATGGGTTGTGCTTAGATTTGTGTGCGCAAATTATGCGGGCAGTTTCATTTTTCACAAGTTCTTTATCAAGGTGTTTTAAAGTTTCCTCAGACACACTATATCAGACTGACGGTTCAAATCCCCCGCGATTTTTCTCGGGAATTATTGCTATCATTTCCAAACCGTTCATTGTCTGACCATTCATTACGTACACTTGTTAGAGTCTGTCGATCAGACAACTGTCGCTTTGATCTTTCAGAATCATCGGCTTATACTGATCAGATTTGGATATGGAAAAGCAAAGCAATTCGATGGCAGAACACTCTGTTTAGCACTCCTTAGTGATGAACGGTGTGCTCAACCGCTGAAAATTAAATTATAACAGTAAAGAGTTTTGTACCTGCATCTTTGTCCTAAGGCTTCTGAATAAATATGAATAGTGTTCAGCATAAAGGGTAGTAGACTACCTTCGAGGCTTTTACTGTTTTGTAGCTTTATTTAGATGTACATTAGACGATATTTCTCTTGAATTTATGTTCGACCTTGACAACAGCTAGCGGTTCAAAACACAAAGGTAACCTCAAGCTATCAAGCCCACGCTTGCTGTTATTATAAGACCCAGCAATGCAATTTATACACACCTTTGAGTTATCCATCGGAGTCATTTGCAAATGGTACTTTCAATGCTGCGGTATTCATCGCGCACGGACTTGGTCGTTGTAGAACTTGCTTATCATAACAGTTGTTCAAAAAGTCATACTCGGCACTTCTTCAATGCTCACTCGGAGTATGGCAGGGAAACCAACTTTCCAGGCCTTAATTCGCTGGATTCCAGGTTAAGAAAAGGACTTCAACTATTAGTTTCTAAGTGAGTAAGATACACAATAAAATAACCTAAATAGGGTTTTGTAATTCTAAGTCGACAAAAGCCTGCTTTCTGTAAGTGAAATTTGACGATCATCATGTTCACATTTGGCGGTTGATGACGTGAGTATATGGCGAGGAACGAAACGAAACGAAGTGAATACACCGGTGATATTGAAATATGACACACATTTGTGTGAAATTGGGTTCAACTGAAAAATGTGGCCATTAGGGTGTTTTACTTTATACGTTTCCTCGACTACGAAAATATATTCTTTATTTATGACCCAGGAACTATCTTGACGTTCAAGGCAATGACTGTTCAGTAAGTAGAGCTAAATGGTCACACTCTTGTCTGATAAATCACTAAAGTAAAAACGTATTGCCTAAAAATGCCTATTTATTCAGCAACGCGACTTATATGCCACAATCATTCTAAAGGGTCCGTTCAACAGGCAGGTACCTAGAGCTATATCTAAATTGCCCTTGAGAAGTCGCAGACTTTTCCACTATCGGGTGTCATTTGCTCACTGAGTTGTATTTAAAAATGTTTTTAATAATTCTTCAGGATAAGAGAACGGCCCATCCTAACGGATTTGTTACAAATTACCAGAAAACCTATAACGAATATTTTAACGCGGAAATATTTTACGTGATTATATATGTTTACAGTCTGCCGCTTCAAGATATACCAGTCCGAATACTTTAAATCTGCAACTCACACCCATCGTACGGCCAAATCCTGTAAGCCTGCAGAATTTAGGTACTTCTTGGCCTCTTGATCTCTCCAGTGTGATTGTCCCTCTGTAGAGGAAAACTGCATAGCAGCTTGTGTTAAGGGTACTGTTTTATCGTATGAGCTTGTTAGTTTACACAATGGGATTAAGGCTTTAACTTTCTCAGATCTTTTACAACCGTGCTTTAATTCCAGCGATAGGCTTTAAGGAATGATAAGGAAAAATATAGCAACTTTAGTCAAAATATTTTACATACGTTTCGGTAAATAATGGCAGCTTATACAAACAGCCGAAGTTTTTTCGTTTGCAACGGATAGCTCAGTGGATGGGTATTCGAGTGCGAATTGTGTGCGCACGAGTTGTGTCGAACTACATGCATTGTATACTTTGCCAAGTAAGTAATGAATTATTCCCCAAACTGTCAATAGTGATGGAAAAATGTTTCCTCTTAAGTTTATGTCTATGACGGCAGTTTTCGAACAATGTCTAGGAAAAACCGGCAACAAATGGTGTTGAAAATTTCCTAATTTTGTACAATAATTCTACGTAGTTGTCTGTATAAAGGATAGCTTTTTCGCTCGTGTTCTAGAACATCCCGTTGAAATCCAAGAATAGAATCCGATGGTATTCTCACAGGTTTAAAATTTTTTGAAAATCAGTTCAGTTCGAGGAACCCAATTTGAGACAGATTGATCACTCGTCTAAATATGATCATTTTAATTTCTGCTTCTCCGGTCAAGTTGCATGTGCATGTGTGTCCCAGAGAGTTTTTTCAAGAGTTCTTCATTTTATATCACCCAGCTGAAGCGGGAATCTTTTCAAATGACAATAAGTAAACGTATTCTTAAAATACAATGTTGTAACGGCATGCGACTGAACCACACTGCATAATATGGGGTAAAATTGCGGTGGCAAGCTCAAACCATTTATACAGGAAACTGCCATAAGGAAAGAGTAACAACTCTCGGCTTTTTATTTCATAAAGATAGAGCAGTGAGGTATTTCCGTGAAGATTTTGCCCTCCAGAAAAATCAATGTGTCGAAAATCATGGAGGCATGACACAACTGCTTCATTCGTATTGGAAGTCACGCTTAATACACATTTCGCAAAACACCAGGAAATTTTGATGCCGCGGCCTCAAGAGTGATAGTTTGAACACCAAATTCAGACCTCCAGCGACTAACTAGCAGTGTGATTAACATACCAATGAACAGAATACAAGGCCTCTCATCGTTCAGTTACGGGATGCACATCATATAGTCACGTGCCTGCTGAACCCCCGAGTAAAGTCTTCTCAGATGAGAAATTCATTTATCGCAATAGGTAGTATTATTGCTAAGTTACTTAAACTTTGCCGCCTATGTAAGAAGGAAATAGTTTCTTTCCGCTTTTCATTTCTTCATTTACGTGGCATCAATTCACCCAGAAAAGCCGAGAGCCCCGTACAACTTGTTTCATCTAATGTTTAGAGTTTGTTTATGAGGTCGCAGCCTATGATCTCTTAGAGGTTTCGTGAGAGGAGCACCGATGATACTTCACACAAACGGAACAGCTGTACAAAGCCTATCGGCTTTTTGGTTTAGATTAACCTTCAGTTGAGTAAGACCATAGGTCTACATGCACGGATAGGAATAATGCCTCTTCTCAAGCAGTGCTTTTTATTTATCCTGTGGCCTATTTGCAATTTTGCTAGGGGAGTTTTAGATAAAAACAAGTGACAAACGTAATTCAAAATAAAAAAGCGACTACCATAGGTAGCAAGTAAAAAACCGTACTGTAATGAGGCGATATTCCCTGTAGTTTTATTAGTGCTTGCTTGCGTTATACTATTAGTAGAAGGCTTCAGATTCCCCTAAGTCACATCCACAAGGGAAGATGAGAAAGTGTTCGCTCGGAATATACTGTGGTTGAGAGATAAATTTCCTGTTTGTGAAAGTGTAACTTGTCATATTTTGGAAAAAATATTGTTGATAGCACGTATCAGTAGTGATATATGAATGTAATTTTTATTGCAACAAAGTGAAGTTACTTAGGCACTCTGTTATTAAAATTTTTCAGTCACTCTTTAAGCTACATATGGATAGTCAAACATAGCATTCGCTGCAAAACTGCTTCTTTGTGGAAATAATCGATACGCTTGGGCGCAGTTTTATTTTTCATCCAATCAGAAATCGACATTTCAGAAGGAAACTGTGGTTTAACTGGGCTAATTATCTCAGGGAGTCGTAGAAAAGCAATCCGGTCTGTCAGTTATAATCCAAAAACTAGTCACACTTGCTGAGAATGTAACCTTTCAACATATTTAACGTGCAGATTAGGATTGGTTTTTTTATCATACCGGATCTAAAATCGAAAATTTTATAAGGGTGTAACGGCCGTCATCGACCAGTTTAAGCAACAGTTGATCAGTATTAAGTGTAGCGTACTGAGTTACAGTCTTATGCCATTTAGTGACATTGCTCCATAAAATAGTAGGCTCGTAAAGAGTATACATTCGCAGGATACGTGCCTATGGGTACGTCAAATCGCCCATCGAATTCTTCGGTTCTATGCATATCATTAGGATTAATACATGCCAGGTGATAGCAAGTCCTGCCGTATCACCGAATGAGTTTCGTAAATGACATTATTTTACCTACTTGTTTAGTTATTACCATGTATCAAGGAATTGCCGCGTCTATAACAAATCGTACAGACCCACCGGTCTAGTAGGGTGATGAAATTTATTAGAAGGTGAAAACTCCAAAAAAACAGTGACTTGTAGCAAAACTACCGAGACCAATCTGTTGGTAGTCAGCAAACTCAAGGCACATGTATTCATCAAGATGAGAATGCTCCAATCAATGGTGTATTCAGGCCCAATCATGAGAAAAACACGTCAAACATACGGCTGCTGTGTAAATGGATCACATTTTAGCTACAGCAGTTCAGGTAATAAGTTTGGTTAAACTGATATACTTATATTTTGCGTCCAACAATGACATGGCAACGTTATCCCATCCCTATTCTATTGCACCAACAGCGTTAAATTCATCTTCTTCGTCAGTCACCAACTTATAGCAGGTAGGGTACTTCCTTGCTGTGAGAAATCTAAATTTCCGTTTCTGTTACCTTTTTGTCAGTGCCTAAATAAGTAAATAATAAATAATACTAAAATATAACTTGGTGCCAGCAAAATGCAGTGACCCAGTCTAAAAGAAAACACAAGTAAAACTTCGCCCGCAGAGAAATCCTTCCGAGACCATAGGCTTTTGATTAAGTGCTTTTTCGTAAGATTCCCCTAGAAATCAAGTTACAGGTCTAGGAATAGTTTAGCAACTGTTAAACGTAAGTCCCACAAAGTAAAAATTTGTAACACAACTATTATCTTGAAGGACCGGTAAAAATAATATTGTTGCCATTTCACCTATTAATATAAAAGCGCTGTGGGTTTCTGCAATTACCGAAGGGTTGATTCCTGCTAAAAAACACGTACACGTATAATATCTTCTTTCTTGTGTTCGAGTGTGCACCTAAGTCACACGGGAGACAGAACAAGCTTGACAGCCACTAGAAGGCAAGACATCACAGGTTTATTATTTTCCGGGGTGTAAGAATGATCATCTTATTTTTCCTTGGTGGCTTCAAGGCAAAAACGTGATCAATGGTTAATTTTACGCATATCTGATCCACAGCAGGTCAACGTTTCCCACATTTAGCAACCTCTTTTATCCAAGTGCCTTCAACACGTTTGGGTCTGGCATGTACAGACCTCTAGGCAAACTTTGTGACTATTTGTATGTAGGCTTTTTCCTTGGTTGCACAAGTTCTCATTTGAGTGCGCTATTACATTTGATTTCATTAAAGACCGGACCAAAACCCACTAGTTTTCGGGAAAGTCTTTTGGTTTTAACCCACACTGGTCGTACATCACGTCTCACAGGAGCACCTCCAGTACTTTTAATGGGTCGATAAGTTTTAGCCAGGATTATGCTGAAATGTGCCGGCATAACTGATCAGTAATCGCATCTCATCTGCAAGTAAAAAGTCAAAACAGCTAAGTTGTTTGAACTGACTTTTTTCTTGCGCCCAGCTCACCATCCCGGGCAATTTGTAAACAAGCGGTGTTACAAAATCATTAGGCCCCACAGCGACTCAGCTGGTCCTAAACTGCGAATAAACCTATGTCCGTTGAAAGTTGAGTCACATTACAAAATTACCCACTGCATCATAATAAGGATGATGCATGTGGTCAGTTTGAGAGAAAAACGCCTCCCTCTCCATTTCTGATGGAGTTGCTACTTTTGTGCGCTGAATATACCTAACAGCGTTGAACTCAAAAGTCAGTTGTACCCAATCACTGCCATTTATTCATGTTAACAATTTAGAGACAATTGGCGGAATGCATATCGAAAGTGCCTTATTGCCGAATTTGGTATTCTAGTTCCAGCCGAGTATATATAGAGCATAGTTGACGATTCACGCCGTGTATGTGCACTACTCACTTTCATTCTGCTGTATTACTTGACAAGGAAACCACCTAAGGCTTATGGATCTTCTAAGCTCAGTGCTTAAAAGGTTACAAGATTGGACCATTGTATGCACCGTTGTGCTTTCATACCCTTGAGAAGACGCAGAAAAGGGCAAATATTTTGCCTTAAATTGAAACTACCCACAGCTATCTTAGATAGCCTCCACGTTCCACTAGAATACGCGCTACGAAAAGTGTCATGCCAGAATCCAGCAGGCTTTGTCCACGAAACCAACCTACATAGGCCTCTCTTCAATGAAAAACTCAGTGATAACCGTTACATAATATTTGGCCGAAGTACACAAGCAGATATTCGATGCGGAAGAACTACGAGGTCTAAGGTGGTCCTAAGGGTTATAAATAGCTAATCAATGGATACAATCTACTACAGCGAAATCACACTGCGCTTATCAATTTTTATGTGACTGCGGAGGAATTTACACCGCAGAATCAACGGTTGTTGTACTACCGGAATGAAACCTGACTGTGCGGCTCTAAGTTTTTTGTTTTCAAAATAGCACATCAATTTGCCTGCAAAACGTACCAGCCCTCGTGATCACAAGTTTTGCCGCAGACCGTCAAGTCAAAAGCATCTCAGCACTTGCTACGCTTCCATGCCACCAAGACTCATGCTTTTTGGGAAGTTGTTGCACAAGCAGACGAATTCCCACACTGCATTCAAAGATAAAGTGTTTTGACCCTTTATCTGCCATGAATTTAGTAACGCAACGGGTCGGCTGGCCTAATGGACGTCTAATCACGTGATCAACTATGGTCCGTGTGATTCAATAAACCCGTTTTCTGGAATTGGTATTTACGAGATAATACGAAACTTTCGCATTTCCCATTCTGTGCGTTCTCATCAATTTGTTTGCTATTCACACTACTCTGCCGTTCATCTTCACCAACACTTGCTCCCATGCGCCCACTAAACCCTAAAAAGTACGCAACATTTTTTATTACTCGGCAAACTTCGGAGCGTCATGATAGTATTTGGCTTGCCTCACCCACCGGTGTGAATTCAGCGAAATTTTTGTTTGTGCACATCGAAAACAGGATCGAGTTTGTCATTCTAATTGTAGTTTTCCAACTGTCAAATTTACTGGTTGGTTTCTACCCAGGACAAACAGTTGCTAGGGTATAACCTAATATAAGCAGACCTATCAGTGGGTTGCAGGTTGAAACAAGATGCAAACCAATTTCCGGTCACGTATTTTGCTTTCCTTTCATGGCTAGCACTTGCACTGACCTGTCAATGATGCCTTTAACAGTAACCGTACGTTTATGGGTCGCAAACAAGTGCTTGTGGAGTTTGTTTTCGCTGTGCCTCTAGAATTTTAGCCAGATGTTTACACTGGAACGTCGGCTTAAGTATGACTGCCCTGCGGGCAGTTTGGCGACATGTGCGACATGACTTATTCCACAAAGAACCAAATGACAGGGGCCTGCAGTGTTGGTGTGCCTGTCAAATGCGGCTAACAACTAATTGAGTATATCCAACAGCTGATTAAAATCGCAGCAATGTTCCACGATAATCCTGAGTGTGATGTTTGAACTAGACTACGTGGTGTGCCAGAAGGATGATGAATGAAGCACGAACCTTCGCTTGTCACGGGTGCAGTAGCCTTCACTATAAACGGATGTTTAAGCACACCCTCGGACAGTTTTCTGGCTACCGTAAGAACATGATGCTAATCACCCTCTGCATTCCAACTTGGAGTGAGCCGAGTAGGTTGGGTTGCTCCGCACTTCAAATTTGCCTTCATTTCTCTGTTGAGGTTCAAAATTAGCCCATCATTTACGAAGGTCACAAGAGAAAAGTTGATGAATTTGTTATATGTGTATTTCCAGCATGGTCTTACTTAGTTTTTCAAAAATAATCTCACAACAGAAATCTTTTCAACAGTCAATAAACCCCCCTTTTTAAAAACATCCTTATATAAAAGATATCAGAACCAGATTTCCTTGAAAAATTCCAGATCGTCATTATTCGAAGGACGCTACTATGTCAGATGTTCCCCGATTTCTGGCAATAAAAACTGAAACAAACTTGCACAAATGACACCATGCAAATGGTAAACAACGAAAGTGCACTTCTTACTATATTATATTTCATTATATTATACATATATATTATCCTATATTATTTGCGGATATATATATTAAGCCACAGATAAACGTCAACTTACAGCATCTCCTATGGCTCCTGTCACTACGGAGAGCCCGTTTTGGAAGGTCTTTCCAGAGAAGGTTTTGCACTATTGCGAGAGCTTATAAAGAACAGAACGAGCAAACCTTATCAACTGTTATAACAGTCTAGTACGGCGCACTATCTGTACTACTACCAGTTGTGATGCAGAGTGTGATTAAAGTGGAAATAATCGGGAGACAGCATCCGAATATAAGCTCTTCCTTAGATCTCCTTGGCTACGCAGGTTTCAATGCTGAGCATCATTGCTGTCCGCAGATATTATTGTGGATATTCCAGCAAAATCTAGTACACCCGAAAGCAGACTGAACGGAGCATACAGCCTCAAGAACCTGGTTATATGCTAAATCAAATACTGACCCGCTTTTGTCTGATTGAAGCTAATAAGTGATTACTTTCGTGACGTCTGAAAATGATAACACTAATTAATAATATATGATATGGAACACTGATATTTCCAACAAAATGTGCGTCATAAGATGGTCATCTACTGAACAATGTTTCCATCCAGGCACACTTGTTTACTTCAAAACGGTCTCGCCATGGCAACCCAAACTTGCCTAAGAGAAGTAGCGCAGTCAGACGTTAATTTACTTATTCTTAATGTGGAGTATCTCAGCCGCTTTCATCAGTGGTAGATGCTAAATATATGTAGCACATATAGGACAGACAAACAATACGACAATCGACGAAACCATACACAAGGTACGGTTGAATGCTAAGTGTGCATGAGTCATGAAATAGAATAAATAATTGGCACGCACGTAAACTAGAATATAAGAAAAATTCTGGAAGGTGTTTAAGGACGCACCCGATAAAATTTAAAACGAAGTGAGTTGAGTAAACCTCCAAACTTGACAGTCCCAGTGGGACAGAAAGAATAAAAGAACACGTAGCTTTTGCTGAAACTTCAAATATGGTTTCTACAACACATCACTAACATGAGTGTTTGCATGTAACAATTACTGCGTACGACTATGTTGCATGAAACTTGTTCCAGATAGACTTACTGAATAGCTGGGATCGATTCTTATGTTTATAAGCCTGGGTGCACTTGGGTGATTAGTTCTCGACAAGTTTCATAAGTGAGCCTACGGATATTAATTAAAAACCTTGGAATTACTCTCTTTATATTGTTGGCTCAGCAAAACCGGCAAACGAACTGAAAATTGTGCCCAGATTGCCTAATCATGACATGTGTACTTTTACGTGATATTCAGCGTACATTTTCTCAGATACTACAGTCCGTTTTTCGCGACTAATTGTTCAAAGTGCTTTTTGTACGTTTCTCAACCACAGTGGCAATTTGCTGATCGGTTTTTTGTACTTGACGCATATTCAACTGACATTTTCCAGGAATATATTGTTTCGCCTGGGCTAGTGAGATTTTTGGTATCACCTGTGGTTAAATGTTCTGGCTGTATTAGTTCCATTTCCACTCAACTTTTGAAACAATAAAGGACTCACAATAGGTCCTTATCGCTCTACAGAGTCAAAAACATAAGATATTCGATTTCAGATGAAGGCTTGCGTTGAGGTGTGTGTGTGAAGTAAAAGGTTGTCATTAAGGTAAGTTCAAAAAACTCAAGCTCGTTCTTTAAGGAGATGAAACTGGTGATCTTTCCTTTGGCATTAGGCGCAGGAAATGCCGACGCAACCTGGAATTCACACTCCCAAATGAGTTGTTTAAGAGCACAGTGATCAATTTTAATGTTTTATAACCACTTCCCCGCCAAAATAGGAAAATGTTGAACAGGTGGTAAAGTACGAAAAGCGTAGCTTAGTGTAATGCACCTTAAGGCAATTACATGCTCTTTCCAAGCATATAACATTAAAATCCAATGATGCCCAATGATAGTAGTGTAGGATATTTGACAAATTATGATTTTTCAGACAGTAAGACTGCAGAGATCTCGGATTTCCGCTACGTTATTTTGCCTAGCTAACGCGCTAAGCTTTGGCCGGTTATGAGTCTCGATATACTTCCCTGGATGTGCTTTGATAGGATTTTCCCCAGTTTCTAATAAGTCATAAATATACACGACATTACACAGTAGATATCTAACCATGCTGTTTTTTTAATTTGCATGGAATCCACGAAGTGTGTCGAGAATATTTCTGAAAGTTCACAAAGGAAAATTTTCCTTAGAACGCGACTCTCATAAGTACTTAATAGACCTTCGCAACTTCGAATAACCGTGGCTTCGCAAAGCTGCCTCTAAAAAATCATTTTCACTGGTTCATCCTTCAAAACTTTGGACAAGATCTATCTACTGGATTAAGTTGAACCGCAAACTTTTCTCACTTACTTTTTGTGACTTAACACATATTGGTGTTGAAGACACAAGACAGTTTGGTTACCTGCTACAGATTACTCTCTCGTAAATGAGGCACAGGAAGAATGTGCTACAAACAGCAATTTACGGTGAAACCTCTTCACCTCGTGTCCATTTCACCAACCACTGGTCTATAGTTGCCAATTTCTTTAAAAAAACATTTAATTATTTTCTGACCCATTCCGATAAATCAGCAACAAAAACAACACATTGGACCCGCATCATCTACTACTGTGCTCAGTTAAAGAAGGCCAGTGGAAACCATAATAAAGTGTCTTAAAAACGGAAAAGTCAAGTTACACCAGTCACTACGGCATTGGAACCGATTTAGATCTTGGCGCTGTTAAATTTCCATACCCTCGAGCGCTGTCATGTCTGAAGAAAACCTTGTAATTTATTGCTGATCTGTAACTTAGTAAAGTTTCCTATTGTATATTTAGTCCTGAGCCCAACATATACTCTTCTGTTTACAAAAATAATTTTAAGAAAACTGCTTATTCAGGCGGGGAATTCTCAGCTTATGGTGAATTTATAGCTGAAACGTTATGCGTGGGCTCCACAACAGCTGACAAAAGTGAATTAAGTATTTTGTGCAACTTGTTTATTTTTGTTTCAAAGTGCTCCTTTGTCAATAAGGCATTAGAGCTGACTCCTGCAAATGGAGGGCTACGACAAATGAAGCCTTCAAAATTTCCTTGTAGCACAATTTGGGGTTGATTTTCAGTATAAGATGTAATCTGTTTGCGTGATCCAGTAGTGGTGGGCGCAGGTGCATAGAAAAACGAAGTGCTAGGAAATGTTTAAACCTTAAAACCAGCATAAATGTGTAATCATGACTTAAAAAGTTTAATTGCACTGCTGGCTGCACTCATCTAGTGATGAATCACAACGTAACCTAAGTTAACAAGGTATAAACCTGATAGTTTAAGTAAACTTGAAATTTAAGATGCAATTTTCCCGAACAACAAATATGTGAATGTTTTATTACATGTGTTTATTAGATTTATCTGCAAGATGTTTCCCACAGCAATACTGAGATTATTTATCCTTGAATACTCTATTGATTATTCAAAAATTACGAGATCTAAATTCTTGACAAGATATGCAATAAGCAGACATCCTCATTTATTTCTTCATGTGCGAGTATCCCGTCGCTGTGATCAACAATTGAATTCGCGGATTCTGTAGATGCTATAATTGCTGTTATGTGTGCGTTTTTTGTTCAGTTGTGCGTACACATGAGCAGGGATTTCGACTAGCAGCTAGATGGACGAGCTGGCCAAGTAAACACGTATTTCAAAGTAGATGAAGTTAGGTAATACACACCAGCATGTGCACAGTATTCAAGCCAGCTCACGTGGCTTCCGATAAACAATATACCAATTAGACTAACATCAGTAGAAAGCCATTTGCGGTAACCAGAATGCACTGAACAACAATGCAGATTTTATAAGGCGTCTGGGTAGTGAACAATCAGGACATTGTTGTGAACAAAATATCTCAGTCATCACAACTCAATTTCTGCGGCGCGTCCTACGTACGTACGCATCCTACGCATAAAATATTTTGCTATATTTTTGGAGGATAACTCAGAAGAACAAGTGTGCTGTTTATCACAGATGTGGTTTCGTAACTGTGCAGTGTTGCCGTTTACAATAATCAAGAATTCGTTCCGTCCAAACTGAGCAAAATCGTAGGGCTATTTTTATTAGCCGTATTATCTTAACTCTGTCTATATCATTGCAGTGCACTAATAATAAATAAAGGGGCCTTGGCGCTCGCTTATAGGAACAACAGTAAACGTGGTGTGTATACTTCTCAACTTCGAGGAATGATTGATTATGTACAGTTTGAAGCGTTCCGAAGAATTTGGGTTTTGGGTGGCTTATTATTAATCGCGTTTGCCAGTGAAGTCGAAGAAAATCCGTTGTTCAATTGAAAAAAATTGGGAAGGCAAAAATGACAAATTTATTCAATTTTCTGTGAGCTTTGTGAGCTTGTGAACACGAAAAATACAGATACACAGACTTGGGTGGGAAACAAACAAATAACTGCGGTTTTCAGCCGCGTACTAATATGTGTTGAAGATTCGCAGTCAAACGGGTAAAACACATAGATCGGGTAAGTGCAAATTCCTACCATCCCAGTTTGTCAGTTATCTACCATTGCAATTCAGGTAGCCGTAGCCGAGGGAGGCATTTAACTGGGGCACCCATGGTTTTCAAATGATTTGTGCTAACTAGACCACATATCTTGAGGAACGAGACTCTATAGGGCATAAATGAAAGAGAGCTTGGGTGCCGCCAACTAGCTTCCCGACTAAAGCCGCCAAATTGGCATGGTTGTCGGGCTCGAATGCTGCAATGATCCCGAGGGCTAGACTGGCTGGAACTTCATTCCACAAGGTACAACCATGTCAGGAAAATCACAGGGGAGTGGCCAGAGCAGTGAGAACCCGTACTACGAACAATCGTGCTATGATGCGATCTGGAAGTGAATTCGTACTGTCCTCTGCAATAGGATTGCAAAGGCAGAGAGCTGTTTACCTTAGGTGACCAGCAAATCCATATTCATGGAAGTAGCGATGTCACCTTTCCCCTAGGAAGAACGGGTTATAAAAGATCGGCTCCATAAACCGCGCATTTTGATAGCCCAACTTTCGACCATGACTGCCGGCGCATTATTCAATACGGTCAAAATACTTTCAAAACCAGAGTCCCATGTTTCTCAAAAGCCATTTGCTGTGCGCAGCCGCATCATGAGTGAGACAGTACTGCCTTACCCTCTGCGCCATTGGGTTAGGCCAAACCCTATTAGCCGAGCAGGTCAGACCATTGAGTCATCGGCTCCGTTTAGGATCCCCAAACAAACCCTGCTGTCCGCTGCCTCGCTGGTCAGACTTCTGAGTCAAAGGTTAGGCTCAGGTCACGGAATAAAAACCCTACATCGTCCCAGTTCCTCGTTCGTCAGACTTTTGTGTCAAAGGTTCAATGTAGGGTACCCCAACCAAAACCCCTACATCGGTCCAGGCAATCGGGAATTATCATTTGCCTGCACAGTTCCCTGTCCGCCAATGTCCATCCCAAACCCCTTTCCACCACACAAGCAAACGTCTCTAGGTCATTTGATTGTCAGTTATCTGACAGAAGAGCATTATACTCTCTGCTAACTGTTGACAATAAACAAAATAATACCTTTATAAGTCCACGATATCCTTTCTATATAGGAGCTTTTAACGTCCGTACTCTATGTCAAATTGGCAAACAGGCAATGTCCGCTGAAAACTTGCACTCCCTTAAAATATATTTGTACAGTGTAGCCAAAATATGCACACAAGACCCAAGCGTGGTTATTTATCTCAGAACACCAAGAATGAACTCTTCTCCTTCACATTTCTCCCTCTGTGTGTCCGATGAACCAGAAGCGATGACCCGTGTAATATATGGCGTGGTAGTTGCACTCAGCCCCAGGGCTGAACACGCTTTGCTGGATTGGATACCATTGAACAGGCGTCTTTGCCCTCCGTTTTTCCTGCTCAATCAAGCTCAACGCCTCTCAGCATAAAAATCGGTGCCCGTTTATATTGTAGGCTCATGCCCCAAAGGACTACAGTTCTGACGCTGAGAAGTGTAATTTCTACCTAGAGTTATCCGGGCTCATTCGTCAAGCAAGAAGCACCGACTTTTGATACTTGTGGGCGATATGAATGCTCAAGTTGGTCGTCTGAGCCCATCGTAATCACATCTGTGCGGTCGATTCGGAGTCGATGCGCGCGCACAGAAAACGGGCAGTGACCCCACCAGTTACGTGCTGAACATCAACTGCTTCTGCTTTCGGCATAAACGTTCGCATCGCCCAACCTAGTGGCCATTAGCTGCAAAGCAACCATGGGCTCGTGTAGATCAGCCAGCAGGACCGTTGGATAGCTACAATTCAAGATTGCCATTCTTACTTGGGCATACCACTTGGTTCCGATCACACTACATTGCGTCCACGCCTTAGAGTTCGCTTACCCTCAGAACAACGCAAGTCAGCAAGAATCATTCCAAACCACCATCTTCGAAGAACTACCATAGCTCAACAGTATTAATCTGAGCTATCCGGACAACTTTCCACAGTAAACCAATACTGTACTGGTAGCGAGCACGTGAATGAAGCATAGGAAATATTGAAAAAAAGCTATGCTAGCGATATTCAGTGCTGTATGTCCGACTTTTCCGATATAATTAATTGGTTGCTGGAAATGGCCGAGGTCAGTAGTCCTGATGCCAGGAAATCCGTACCAACAGGCAAAGAGTACGGTGGCGCAAGCAAATCCCTCAAACGCCAAATGGCTCACAGCCTAAGGAAAAACTGAGAACTCTGGTGGATGTCGAAGGCTGGGGGGATCGAGAAGGCTTACGATACTGGAAACGGTTGTGCCTTATATCAACTGATACGATCGACTAGCCCTAGGAAAGCCACAGTCAGCGAAACGATAAGTGAAAAAATAGCCCATTGACTCACCGCACGAACGTCGGCTGGAAAGATGGGCCGAACACTTTGCAGAACAGTTCAGCTAGCCTCCTACAACGCAGCCTGTGGACAAAGGGACTTTAAACCTTGATCACCTGTCGAGAAAAGAAATAAAGTATGAAATAGCCGTAATGAAATGTAAGAAGGCACCAGGACCGGACGGTCTGCAGTCAGCCCTCTTCAAAAAAGGCTGAGATCTCCTGACCCACCTGACAAAGCTTATTGGTGTTATATGGAATGAAGAAAAGGTGCCTGTAGAATGGGGCATGTCGACAGTTATCCCTGTCTTCAAAAAGGGTACGCGGACGCTGTGTGAAAACCACCGTGGCACTAGCCTGTTAGATGTGGCATCGAAGGTGCCCTCTGGCCTTATCCTTAGAAGGTTGACTGAATACAGAGGGAGACAGATCCGTGAAAACCAAGCTGGGTTCCGTTCTGCAAGAGAATGCATCGATCATATCTTCACCCTCAGACAGATTCTGGAACAGCGAGTGCGTCCAGCAACCAATAGTGTTTGTGTTTCTTGATCTGAAAGCTGTCTTTCACTCTGTGGACCGTCAGGCACTATGGCAGTGAAGCAAAGGTGTCCCTCATCAATTCTTGACCCTTCTTAAGGTCCTGTACGCCAACTCCCGCGGCCGTGTGAGGAGAAGGTTGACTGAATACAGAGGGAGACAGATCCGTGAAAACCAAGCTGGGTTCCGTTCTGCAAGAGAATGCATCGATCATATCTTCACCCTCAGACAGATTCTGGAACAGCGAGTGCGTCCAGCAACCAATAGTGTTTGTGTTTCTTGATCTGAAAGCTGTCTTTCACTCTGTGGACCGTCAGGCACTATGGCAGTGAAGCAAAGGTGTCCCTCATCAATTCTTGACCCTTCTTAAGGTCCTGTACGCCAACTCCCGCGGCCGTGTGAGGGTCTACGGGAAGCTCTCTTCTGAGTTCGCCACATTAAGTGGTGTCAGACAAATCTGTCCTCTTTCGCCTTTCCTCTTCAACTTTGTCATTCATACGACCATGGAAGACTCACTGTCAGCCTCTAATGCCTGTGGGATCGAAGTGCTCCCGGGGCGTCCGATCACAGATATCGAGTACGTACAGCACACAGCTCCTCTTGCATCTGACCCCGGGGTAATGCACACACTATAAAATAATCCAAATAATTCTGCCTCACGTTTCGGCACACGCGTTACACCTGCAAAGTGTAAAGTGTTACTGTAAGACTGGGTGGGCTCGAGCCCTTGCCTCATGCTCGCGGATAAAACAATGGAGGTAGTAGACAAATTTTTACCTGGGCAGCTGTATCAGTCCCGATAGTCTCGCGAAAGATCATATTTATATCCGGATTGGGAAGGCCAGAGCGGCTGTTGTGAACCTGCCTCACCTGTGGCGTACGCGTGACCTCAGTTTGTCCGTCAGGGGTCGAGTTTACAATGCTGCGGTGCGCTCCATATTATTATATGGGTCAGAAACTTGGCCGCTGGGCGCTGAGGACGTCAAAAGACTTTCAGTGGTTGACCAGCGATGACTTTGGAGTATTGCCTGCGTCTTGTTGGAACACCAGCAATGCTGAAGTAGGTCGAATAGTATTCGGATGAAACAAGTCACCCCCGATAGATGAACTGATCACACTGCATAGGTTGCGCTGGCTTGGCCACGTGCTGCGTATGCCAGTCAAGCGGATTCCCCCTCAACCACGTGGATGTCTTAAGGCCATCGACAGCAAACTCATTTGGTTCGGTCATTGCCCTCGCTCTGTGTGGGGACCACGAGACAGTACACATGGATGGTTGGAGACATTGTCACATATTGCCAAGTGGCGCCCTCGCTGAGGCTCTTATACCCAAGCTATTGCATCATTACAAAGCTCCCTTCTCAAACCTGGTATTTTAATGCCCACTGTCACTCCTGTATTTACGCACCACGTTATCGGCTCCCGACTTCAATGTGCAGATACCTACCCCACCTACCAACCTGACGAAACTGTGGCAGCTATAACTACTATACAGAAAGTAATTGGTTCTTACAGCTAAAATGATGACGTCAACTTGTTTGTACCAGTCTATTCATTGTGCTCTATCTACTGGAAATGAAGCATTCATAAACAGTGAAATGACACACGTTGATACACGTCTAATTCGAGCGAAATACCAAATTACTATTTTTGGTTATGTCTAGGAAACAACTGGGGGTTTATTATAATCAGTCATGGGTCATTAAGTACGTTTCCATCTACGAATTTGTCTTGGATAAGCAGGCAGAACAAGAGTAACTTTTTGCTCTATAATTTCCCCAATAGTATTTTCAAAAACTACTTCCATTCCAAAGGGCACTTCGTTTTCCTTTATTAATATGTTGGTTGTTATCTTCCTAAAATCTACGTCAATAATTATGTGGCACCCGATTACGTCGGTGCATTGTAATAACAGAATTCTCTGGCGACCAAAAAAAAACAAAGTACGTCATAGTTGCACGTGAGAAAAAAAAATTGACATTCCTAAAAAGATCCGCAATCTTCCTCTCGACGCTCAAAACAATATTTTATCGTTTGATGTTAGTAACAAATTGACTTCATTTGTACATGCCTTACTAAAGTACACCGAACTCCGAGATTTCTCAAAACTGTTTACGCTGTCATTGGTATACAGCAAAATAACTGCTTGCATTAATTAGATATCTGTGTAAGCGGAAATTCTATGAGGTTGAATTTTCGAATTAACACTTGTCACACCGGATATGTAAAAACTTCGCTTTTATTGGTCGCTCGTGGAACCGCTGTCTTTGTGTCCAGTATGCAATCAAATTGTGACTGACTCACTGATATGTGTATGACTCATCATGTGCAGTCAATAAAACTTTCGAAAAGAAGCAAGTGGCCATTCGCCTGCATTTATCTTATTTGATTCCAACATTTAGTACAGTCGTAATTGAGGCGTGGGTACTGAATAAATCCCGTTCAAACCACGACAGTCGTTGTCCACTGTTTGCGACTTAATATCTGTCATCGACAATTAAACACCGAGATTTCTAAGCAGATAAGCATACAAAATATCTGAACCACGAAGTACAACCGGCTTTAATTTAGATCTAATTTGAGCCAATTTTGGGAAAAACATTCTGTAGGCAGCTTTTGACAAACACATTTACCCAGGATTTGTCGTTTATACTCCCGGCTTGTGAGTGAATTTGATCAGGATAAGTGTAACGGGCAGCCGCTGCTTCAACAGGTGACTTGCTGGCGCGGGGTTTTATAGTGACCAAGGAAATTGATAACAGCTGCAATAGATTTGTAGGTGTATTCATTTAGGTAACGCAAAGGTTACAACACATAAAAACGAATGACCGAAAAGTAAAGTCCAGTTTTTGCGACAGGCCTTTTGGTCCAAATAGTCTAAATCTTTAGAACGGTAATTAGTTGTGTACTCTGTGTAAAATACTACACTTTCATGCAGCTTTGTACTGTAGACATTCGGCCAAGTTCTGCCATGGTCTTTGTTCCTGTTCCAACTTTTTTGAAAGGCAAAATTTTAAGCACAACGTGGTTGAATGAGGTATTGCTGGAAATATGTTTCCACAGGAATGTAAAAAAAACATTTTCCGTACTCTCAAATTCGCTTGCGCAAACGAGTTCAGGTATCCGCGTAGTAGATAAGCAGATGTCTGCAAGTT
The DNA here is from genome assembly GCA_003604175.2 of Clonorchis sinensis. Taxonomy (NCBI): domain Eukaryota; kingdom Metazoa; phylum Platyhelminthes; class Trematoda; order Opisthorchiida; family Opisthorchiidae; genus Clonorchis; species Clonorchis sinensis. Next base: position 88,750,511 of record CM030370.1, on the reverse strand, counting down.
TTTGACGACATAATGATTTTAGTGTCATGCATAAGGTAGGATGAACTGTGAACCAAAAGGAGACAAAGTTTCTCATAAATTAATCCACTTTTCTTGCAATAAAATCACCATTAATGATGCGATGCAAATGATGGTCTGCGCACTTAGTTGAAATATTTCACGGTATCGCTTCCAGAAACTTTAAAGGGTCTTTATGAGGGTCGTGATACAAACGTCCATGTAGTTGTTGCTTTGTAATCCTCAGTTCTGTTTGTCTTTATTGACGAAACAGCCTCTATGCGCATTGTAACACAAATGCTGAATACTATAACAATTGGCTACCATCATCACCATCTCGGGGTGTCCAAATATGAAATCATTTATGTTTCTCATTTGGAGTTTTCAGGCAGGAGTGTTTGGTTCGCCAAGACACCACCAACGCTTTTGTGTGACGTTTCGGAGACTGGTGGATGGTTAATGTCATCAAACAGCGATCACCTTGGCCGTTCTCATTGAGTTATGATGCACAACATGGCAACGGCTGGACAGCTCTCGATTCAGCCGGGGTGACAGTGATTTGTATGGAGTAACTGAGCCACAGTCGTGGTTATCATTTGGTTGGTAATATGGAAGATGCTCAGCAACTATCTGAGACGGTCACCGAGTCGTATGCCCCAGTTAGTTTGGGTGACTTTCGCAAGAAGAAGAACTGATAACTGAGGAATATTCGTAAACGAGTGCCGCATTCTTACCGTTAGTACCAACCTAGTGAGTTAAATCTTAAGAGCTAGTTATAAACTGCTAAATTTTTGTTTCATGCACAAGGGGGCTCGACGTAGATAGGCGGTTTCAGGAATGGCAGAGTTTTTCCATTCCACCTTGTACCGGTCTGGCCCAATAAGAAAGTTTCAATAAGAAGCATTCTGCGTACCAGGGTAGTTTCAGGACCCTGGAAACATAAGTCATTTTGTCTTCATTCACGCAACCAGTCCAATTAGTATGGGCCTTCTTTGTAAGACACTAGACAGGAATTCTTTCAGTATCGCACATCTGTGGGAGATTGTTCACGAGTCCGACCATGTCGGCTTTTGGTATACCAGTTCTTGAAGTTAATGAGAAGTCAGAACTGCTATCCTTAGTTTTACCATTTGCAATAAACCGAATTGTTCAGTGGGTCAAATTAACAAGAACGAGTACCTCCTGCATTAAGGTGTTTGAACCAGGTGTCTGTAACTTGAAGTTTTTTGTTCACGAAGATCAGTTACCTGTTTCAGTTTTGCTCATGACATCATCAGTTAAAACAAAGCTAGCCGGAACCTTCCAATTCTACTCCACCTCCTTGTCTAGAGACAGACCTGGTGAATAAAACTGTTATTTGTGAATCTTAAAAAGAACCTTTTTGAATCTGAGGTGGAATGGGTAAATCGGTGTTTGCTTGACCAGTAAAACTAGTGGTTAATTATTTTTATGAGGATTGGTAGTTTCTGTGCAATCTACGAGCTTGGACACATCCAGGGGACTATGGGTACACCTTAGCTAGCAAGTAGTTGACTGCTGACGGGAATCGCCCATGTTCACCACAGAGCGCAGCAAAATTTCTCTGTTTTGCATCTTTAAAAACCCGTAAACACGAGTAATAGCCGCAATCGACATACTTATTGATATTCTATGATAAAATCACTTTACATCAACCACTATCTTTGACAGTACATCAGCCGCATCTTCAAAATTTGTGTTGTCCTTCAGCTGCCTTCTAAGAAATGTGGTCTTATCAAGGAGCCACCCAGAACCTTGTAGACATTCTTTGGCCTAATGAGGGGAACCACTTCTGCTTTGGTCAAAATTACGTCACTTTCACCATTTAGGTCCCCCAGGGCCTGTAGATGCTCCAGTTTTATTGGAGTTTTATGAAGCATGAGGTTGATTCAATAAAGATAACACACATTAGCTACATCGTCTCAAGCTGCAAGCTGTTTTGGTCTAGAGTATGAGATCTGCAAAATTGGCTTTCACCTCTATTCGATCAGGTTTCCTAACGAAGTATGGAATTTTGTGTCCAAAGTTGTTATTTCACGTGAGGCCTTTTCAAGCATGAAGTATAATAGGTTACGGACACGCTTTTTTGATTAGCTCAAAAAGAAATTCTAGGTCGCGGTAGACTATAGTGTTGTCCTCATTTCCTGATGCTTTTCCTTCGATTCTATACTGGCGGCTGAGGTTAAAAGTTTGCAGAATTCCTCGTATTAGTATACCAATAGTCAATCACTTGCTGAATCTTTTAAACTGAAGAGTCATAATGCAGTCAGCAGAGAAACACTCAGGTAAAATGCCCACATTTAGCACCAACGTTTGCGTTTCAGCTAAGAGCCTCTCATTCTAAGAATGGTCATGAATCTTAGCTATTCTGTATCCCATTGTAATCGCAGCTCATGTTGAGTAACAAGGGTAAAGGTATATCTCTTGAAATTAACAAGTAGCCTAGGTTTATTTAACCAGGCATGGCATGTCTTTGCGTTGTTTGTATTCAGTAATATTCTTATATGCAACTTCGGGAACGGGTGGCGTGGTCCGTGAACTTCAAACAAAAAACATATTACGGTGAAGCTAATCCATACCAAAAAGCCAAGGGGCACTTGTAAAGCTGTTTTACTCTTAACGGAAATCAACAGCAGCGCGCGCCTTAAGAAACCGCAAGAAGTTTGGAACCTTTGACCCCACAGCTGGCAATCTTTCAACCAAAAGCGACTGAGAAGCATTGCTACTAGTCCACCCTTAGGTGGGATGTAGTGCCATTTATCCTTTGCTCACATTACGAGGTCAAGTATTGACTAGCTCCTTTAGTGACGGCTTCTCAGCCTCACCTCATTAAACTTATCTCCCCAGAGCTGCACATAGAATAGAAATAGTTTGGGGACTAGCCTTCGGGACGAAAAATTCCCAACAGAAATCTTCCAGTTTCTTTAACGCCTGTGCAAAAAACTTGCTTAATTATTTAGGTTGCTCTCTCATAGTATCCACGCTGCCCTTAGACGACTTATCCGCTTAAAACTGCTTTGAGCAATTTTAATTTCTTCATTGTTAAACGAATTACCACGACTGGACTGGAAACCAGGGTAAGTGAGGAAACATTAATAAAGGCAGCTGAACCAAGGTTCGCTGTCTCAGACTGACAATGAGTGATTATTGAATAAAAGTTAAACCATTGTAACCGACGACCAACTAAGTATTTATGAAACTAATAAGAACAAGGAGAACCGATAATTGGTTGGCTGGCAATATTGTTTAAAATTACGCTAAAGTATGTTAAAATGCGGAGAAAACCCTTGACAAGAGAGATTAAAGGATATCTGTAAAAGGCACGTGGCTGAGGGCTCAGTTGCTTGGCAAAACCGGCGAGTCAGATTTTCTGCTCAAAAGACGCCACGATTATTATTGTTGTAATTAAACTCTCTTGAGATATATGACGTTCTGTCTGTGGGATAATTTCCGACAGTGTGTGAGCTAGTGTTTTTTATTTGCAACAATATAACCGCAGCTCGACACTGTGATCGGGATTGTACTCACCGGATACAGTGTAACCATTTCGCCCATTTTTCTAAGCACGTTTGGTGAACCAAGAGCTATTTTCACTCAATAATCAAGAACCACAAACTTGTTTCTTTTAACTTCGAAATTTTGGTGGCCTTTGATGAATAAGGTAATTTTTTAAACCACTCTTAATTGTTTTGCATTCACACTGTTAGTGGAAAAATAATCCAGTTTACGGACATGCACAACACGCATCACACTAGGATTTATTCACACAATACCTCCAAACTATCACGTCTGGAAAAATTAACATGTTTGACGGTTTGACTAAATTTCTGCCCAGGCACACAGTGCATTTTGTATGCAGTTCCTTAAAGCAACTTAGTTCTCCTACCTTAAACTTCAATTTTTCTGCAGAAATTTATTTCAAATATTTGTTTTAACAGTTTTAGGAAACTAACTTTGTCAAACAAAAAAGTTTGCATAAATGTTTCCCTATGGAAATGTGCTTTATATAGTAAATCATCTACTAATTTATTCTTGGCATTGAAGCTGCTTTAGCGATCGGAAATAAATATCTACACGCGTTTAAACACCACGTTGTGAATAAAAATTTCTAAGTAGAATCCGACCAATTTTCTTGCTCCACCAAGTAGTTTGATCGTTTGATTTGCGCGTAATTATTCTTCTGAATGGAATTTACGGGCGTTTCTCTATGCACAAGCACATCAAGCACATCCAATCTTACGGTACCCACTAGTGGTGTGTATAAACTAAACGGTAGTCCTAGGTCGCTGCTCCCATATTTTGGAGGAAAACGAGTGGATAGGAAAAACGTCATTGTTGCATTGTATCTAATTAATGTGACATGCTATTTAGACGTCTTTTGATGTTTTTCTTGCAAAATTTTGAGTACAGGTTTACAAATCTTGATGAAATTTGTTGACTGCACTCTGACACTGCATCTCAGTTGTTTTCTACTGCGAAACCTTTCAATGTCCTGCAAAACATACTACTTAGATATACGAAGACCATCACAACACAGCTCATCGCACTGTTTTTATTTACTCATTTCGTTGGAACGGCCACACTTGTGGCTTCTAGTTTTGCGGCTTGTCCATAGAGAAATTGCTCGAGGATGCCCCCGATCCCTTTTGATAATCCGACCAAAATAGAGTACGTTGGGAACTGTTTTGATATATTAGTCGTAATAATTGAATTGATGAAATAATATCGACCGATTTGACACAATTACTAGTAGCATGTTTAATTTCAAGCACAACGCCATTTTGGGTGCTTTTCTGCCGCTTTCGTTCGCCACAATGTGGGATGTCGCCCACGTTAGTAGTTTTCAGTTTGCTACCTTTTTATTCACCGTACTTTTTCAAGCTTCAATGATACTTTTAACGTTTGCTTGTTAATATTCTTTTTGTCATGAGCAGCTCTGTAAATGATAATTTGACGCTTTTTTAGACAGAAAAGGGCTTGTTGGTTTAGGTTTTCAACTATATGTTACTGAAATCAATGGCAAGCTGAATTCACATCAGAAAAAAGTAGTCGGTTTGTGATAGGTTTAGTAAACAATTCTTATTCTGGGACTACCACAGAACTACACAAAAGTTAACGGATGTGTTTAAATTTTACCTCACTTCTTGCCTTTTCTTCACTAGTAGTATTGTGTGACAATTTACAGCCATAAAAATTTGGCTTTATTGTGGTGTGTGCGCAACGGTGATATTTCATTACAGCATCCTGAATCGTCACAGTCAACTCGAGAATACTATTTAACGAGCTGGTTTTATAATTCCAGGATGATTTTCATTGGCCAAACACAATATAATCAGCCAGATTTGTGCATCTGCTTGTGAAACGAGAAAAATGACTGCCCTTATCTTGTAGTCAAAAACGTGTTTTGTGTACCTGGTAATTTCTTTGGTCTAAAATGTCAGTACGATCCCCGTATTTATCAGGTATTCCTGCAATTGTTTGTCCGTGGCTGTGCATAAACTCTATTTTTCAAGTTAGTGGAGTTGGCAAGCACGTCCGAAAATTGTTTCAAGCTGCTGAGTGTGCAAGGTTCGCCAAACTTGTGCTCTCATGTTGTGTGATCATTGATATATCGATTCATTTCCGCTAATCCATTAACAATGAATGTACTATAAACAGGGGTTACGTAGCCGATTGATCGCGTGTAGGAGTATAAACAACGCTAGTGTATGTGAACACAATAGACGAAGCAAAGCAAAGGACTCATATGTGCTCGCTTTGATTGTGTGGCCTGTTACTTATGGCTTTCATTTATTGGATCAATCCAGCAACCTAGTAAAAATGATCGAATTGCACAATGATGATTGCAGGGCAGGCAGATTCATTATAGTGCAAATGTCTTGTGAAAAAACAAATCATAATCGAAGCGTATCAGAAGGGCTTGGCGAACGATTGTTTACCCGTTTTTTACCAAGCCTTTCTAAAACGATAACGTCTCAATCGGTTCCAAACTTTTTTTCATTGATTGAGCACAGCGTTGCCTGAAAACAAAACAAGATGCATGTAAGCGGTACTTCCACATAACGGAATTGCTAACTGTGACCAAGTACACCATCAAGAACGATCCCAATATCCCCATGCTTAAAATTTGAAACAACTGTTATAGTTTCGTTCGGGAAGATGCGGAAGTTCTACTTAACAGTATTATGAACAAGCAAGATCTGGCAGAAAAATAAACACCTTACCTTTAACAATTACTTCCGTACGTGTTACATCTGTGCATTTTACTATATTTTGGTTCAGTTCCTCTTTAAAATTGCCTCTTACAAGGACACGTCACGTCTTCTGGTCCAACGTTTATGACAGCATAATAGGAATTGCGTTGTTAACGTTTTTGCGGACCTTAAAATAAACAGTCGGGGGGAAATCAGCGGCAAACTCCATTTTCACTGTTTAAGGGAGATTAGAACACTTCCGTGATGAACAACCCCATGAGTAATCAGATTTGCCCGACATTATAATCCAGCGAAAACCTGCGGTTCCATCAAGGTTTGCAAGCTTGCGCTAGCGAATCTTTCCATGAAACTGTGTTACCGACGGAAGAATGGTGCATTGCCCTAACGCACCTGTTCGCAAAATGCATGTTTGCTTTTATGCCCGAAAAGAATGTCATCTTCAAAGTCTACAAAAACCAATCAGCCGATAAGGCAGGTATTTAAACTGGCTAAGCATAGTTGTTATGGTCACTCAGTTTATCTACTTTAAGCAGACAAACCGAAAAACAGGCTGATTTGGAGTACAATAGCGAGTAGTATGCAACCGCCTAAAATTTATTTCATGTTCCTGTAAACCAAGGACTATTCTGCACAGCATCTTTAACAAGACTAAGGTTGAAAGGAAATTCCAAAAGAAATTGCATCTTTAATTTTTTGGAAAAATTAAATTAGGCTTTAAGTTTTATTACAGGATTTTTCGAAAGATTAACTTCAATAAACCAAACAGCGAAGTATCCTCACAAATATCATTTATTTTTTTACGATCGCGAAACCAGGAAAAGCGTCCAGCTGAGTGTACTCACCACCGCTACAGTTCTCACCAGTTTAATTTGAATAAAAATGCACTTTAAAAGACGGTTCGATCGGTTTTTCGGTTAGCGTAACCGTTTTCTCCCTATTAGAATACCGCCTTTCTTACACTGTTTGTCCATGTGCAGGGTCGTCAAGCTTTCCACTCGACTTGTGGATCAATAAAATTTCCAATTGTTTTTGCTCCGATATTTCACTTTGGAAAATGCGAACTCCGGAGGCAGCTAAGATGCGGGTTTCTGAATGGGTAAATCGTCGTACGCAAGTATTATACCCCAGTATAGAGTTGTCGCTAATGTAAATGACTGCTGAATTCTGTCGTGAGAGGTGGTCTTTTCGGAGTAGATCATGCGGTATACGCACAGCCCAGAGAAACAAGCCACTATTCTGAAGTGTAACCAAAAATCTGGTTTAACTCCCATACACTTGATACTACGCAGGGTGAAAGAAGTAGTAAATTCATTGCTTTGTATACTCAGTGATTGCCGAAGTTGACGTTGCGTACCAAGTAATGAGGCTTTCGAAGTCATTTCCACCGAAACAGATTTGAATATAAACAGAACCTACTGCTTGAACTTAGCAGCTTCTTAATCGCACATCACCTTCGAGTTCTGAAATATTCACTAATTAATCGAATTATCAGATATAAACAAAACAACTGGGCACTTTTTTCCTTCTCAAACCTTCCAGATTAAATTTATGTGTATTTTTGGACCAATCCGCGTGTAGTAATTGCTGGGGATAGAACTAAACGAGTTTCTCTCTTCGCGCCCAATATAAAGTCCTTCAGTATGATCGGCAATATAGAGTCTACCCAGATATATTTTGAAAAGATTTGTGCGGATTAGTACAAAAGTCTACCTATGACCAGAATTCTCTTTGAGTTCGGGTGACCAAATTATGTTGCAAGTACTATCTTCAGTAGTGCCCTCATACGGTTCAGAACCCGGGAGTGAACTGTTTACTTATTTTGGATAATCGCATCTTTCATTACACACAAATGCATGTAATTTTCGCTCGTGACGCCCCAAATGTTTTGCTCAGGCTTAGAACCGATTGGGAGGTCATAGTTTCGGGAAGGCTTGCTAAACAGTAGGTAGTTTTTATTTGGGAAACGTTTCGCTTTTGATACAAAAGCTTCATCAGGCCAAGTGAGCAGGTCACCAAGTTGATCATGCTTTAAGGCAGACGGAGAACGAATCAGTAAGACATCTTCCTATTAGCGCACTGGATCAGTATTGAGTGTCAGTCAATGGCTCTTGTTGGTTGGTGTGGTTGTCAAAATCTTGCGTTGGTGGTTTAACGGATTTTCAAATTGTGCGTAATGCGCTACTCATAAGGTTGCGGAAAATTCGTCGGCAGCCCATGACCGGTTTCGCCCTTCTTGGGGCTCGTCAGGTAGGCGCAGTCCCCGAGTTTCCGTCAACCTTATGTTCTATTTGAAACCAAATTGCACGAAATTGGCGAAACGTCACAGACAAGAGATTCAGCTGGGTTCCAGGTGAATCTCTCACAAAACTAAATTTGTTTGCAAATGAGTGTACTTCGCGAGTTTGAAATTAGTTCTGATCGGGTTTGGTTCCTTAATCTTCCACTTCAAATTGCTTCAACTGACAATTAACTGCGGTTGCTGCTGTCAGATTTCGTTGGTCTTTGTGGGCTTGTGAGTGCTACAAAAATTTAGTTGGTGGGTGGTGGGTGAGGTTAAGTGGAATTCAGATTATGACTACTCCTCCATTTGATAACCGCACATCAACACGTGTCAGCTCGACTGATCCAAAACTGTCCTCCACGCGTTTGCCGGGTCTACGCCTTCTATACTGTTAACACTGGGATGCTTGGCGATTTTTACCGTCTCGGCCATCAGTCTCTGTGATGTGAACCGTAGTCCCTGCCTCAAAACGTCAACATTTTGTGAATCTATTTTGTACCCTGTGTCTAGTGCATGTTCTGCAATTGCCGAGTCTTCCAGTAACGTTCGTATACATAGTCCCTGGTCCTGTTTGCCAGGAGGCGATCCTTCAATTGCACTCGTGTAGAGCACAGAGTGCTACCCCTCTGGAAAGCTACTCTTATGTTAACCATGTTTAAAATCCTTCGAATGATCTCCGATGTCCCTGGTTTATATAGAATAATGGCAGTCCCACTTCATTTCCTGTTGGGTTTCGCTACTGGTATCAACACCCTTCGCAACTGACACCTAATCAAACTAGACAGGCACCCACTACCCCGAAGTTTGTTTTTTACTTTAATTTGGGTCTCTATCCGATCAACTTCTTCTGTGCGCAGGGCTCTTACCCGCTCACACAGTTCAAAACTGTCCCAGTGTCGGTTGACTTTTCGAAAACCGTATTCTTTATTTTCTCTCTACCGTATGTGTCATGCAGTCTAAAAATACCAGTGCGCCCGAGTTTAACTCTGTCTCCATACTAAATTTGATGTGTAGACTCACTTCAAAAGCGAAACGTTGCCCGAATAAAAGCTATCGCTTGTTTACCAAGCACTTCCGAAACGAAATCTGGACTTAGTTTACTTTATAAAATGTGCATATTAGTTCTCAATATGCAGTGGATTCTCTCATCCTCCAAACAGGGATGAGTTGATCTCTAGCGAAAAAACATGTGCACGTCAATATATCGTTTGATGTTCTCAGAGTTTTTTTACTTCAGTGTATGCGTTGACATTGCCAGCTGAGTAATAATGAACACCAAATGATAACTTTTGCGCAAAGGGACCGACAAAGGAGTACAAAATCGCAAACTATGGCTTGTCTCGTAGGCGTTTCACTGGTTGAACCACTCTGGGTTTTAAATGTATCGTATGTGTGAGTCTTTCACGAGATCGTCCTAAGAATTATAGTGTTCGTAGAAAAAATGTTTGAAGGCACCTCATTTACCAAGTTCGTCACAAAATGTAAACTCCTCTTAGCGTTAGCTTTATAACGTTCTTCCTGTCTTCTTCGTGAGCAGGAAGCGTGTCCAGATTAACGGACCGATGAGGATAGATCAGTTTTCTGAGGAGAAATTGCTGTGGTTGCCACCGATACACTGGAGGTAACTTGAGTGTAGTTTATAGAAAACTCGTAGAGGTCACAGACTAATTAACAGTTTCTCGTAACAAGCCATTCACGATGTCTTACTATTTTGTAACTTGAGCTAACAAAATTCAACATCAAGAATAAACTCGCTTCTTTCTTCAGATGACCAAATATTCACTAGAAATAGGACCTCGATAGAAAAAAGGTGGACGAATTTTCAAGTCATGCATAAACTGAATGTTTCCCTGCATATAATGTGCTCAAATTTTTGCGACTTATATAAGATCAAAACAAGGTCTCGAACAAGTCCCAAGGAAGCCTTGCACAATTTTTGAACTCACTTAGCTGGTGCAATATCTATTTGTCTACACATAGGTTTCGCATTTAAAACAAATACCTCGTTCGCTACAACGCCATCAGAATTAAACCGCGATTTCAGTAAGTAAATTTCAAGCGTTACGTGACGTTTTTCAATAAGTTACTGGAAAAGACACAGTATACACAAGTAAGATCAAATAGTGTGTACCCTCTCAGTGACATTATCTTTGGCGTGTGCCCATAAATATTAACCACTTTTTACTTTTGAGAAAATAGTCCCTGCATACATTTAGGCACGTTCACCTTCCTTCGTTTTTACCACCACTTTATTCAATCTGTATGGTGGATCTTATGTGCTCAAAAATGTTATGTAAGCCGTCTGGTGCCACGAAATAGTGTAGAAGTACTCCGAGCGACTCCACATCAATGAGGAGTTAAGCTAAGTTTCCCGTCAACAACAAGACCACCGCTACTAGTGTTTCGCTGAGCATTGAAAACGATATGTGTAGCGATTGCCACCGAGCAGATATATCTGAGGCGGTGTTTTCTTCGGAATTCGATAATAAAACTACAGCACATTTGGCACCAGGATAGGCCCGTTAGCTATTTAGAATAAACATACCTCGGAGAGATTTATTGGGACAATTCACTTTCAAGTCCAGTAGGTAAGCATGACATCCAATTTCAGAGAACGGAGAACGAAAGAAAGACAGAACAATATGATCAGATAGATACTAAAACCCCAACGCTTTGGGCCACCGACCACGCGCAATCTTTGGCAAAGTTCTTTGGAGAAAAGTCACTAGAATTTCCCCCATGCATCCGGCTACCATTCATGGACATCAAACGATAGATGCCCATTCTAACACAGGTCTGACCAAATCAGAATACTGCATGTGTTTAGCCAAAAATCCATCGGCTAAAACTGAACCACGTTACCTCTACCAACCACACAAGTTCGTCAAACTAACCTAGATCGATGATGATAGGTGATGCTTCTAGTGACAGCATGTTGACCTGAATTGTGAAAGTTTGGTTAACACTAACCGATCGACACTGTCCTTAACTTTCACTCACGTCTGTCCATACTCAATACGATGCTCATGTACTGAGTCCAGAAAATGATTAAACCAATAATAATTCTTTGCTCTGAAGCGTTGTTCTAAATTTTAACCTTGTCCTTGTCGAAGGCTACGTTCCTGTGTCCTTAGGCATCATCGCACGTGTTACCAGTTTGAACGTGCACTTATTAAGAAAAGACTATCAATTTTCCACAAGAAGAGTGGTTGATACTAATCATTAGGCACCCGCCTCAAACTGTTGAAATGCAAGAGTTTTCATTGACTGTTAGGTAATCTTACTTGTAACCAGTAACGTAGTTGCAAATTAAAATGAATATAAATGTTGATAATATTACTCTGAATGTTGCATCCAACTTATGGTGTTGGACTATTCAAAATTGCATTTTTGCGAGAAAATTGCTGTTTCGCGAAGGCCTTGAAGGGCTTAGAAAGGAGGTTTGCTCTGGAGTCTCAGTAAATGTTTGATAATCATGAGCCAAATGAGCGTAGATTTTATTGATCAACAGATTTCTTTTCCGCCTTTTGATTGGCAGAATATTTGTTTGTTTAAAAAACCTACGAAATACGGTTTTGGGTTGTGGAAGACCATTTTTATGTAGGCCGTTTGATGAAAAACATTGAAATGACGTAACGAGTTTGCACGCTGTAAGCAATAATCAATATTCTGAATTTATTTTATTCGGCAAACGTTAGCATTTAGCGCTTCAGAGTCAACTGTGTCCTGTGTAACGTCTAAATTGCTCAATATTATACGAAAATTTAATGCTTTTATGTTCGGTTACTAGCTGAACAGACGGTAACCAGTAAAAGACGCTTAAGGTGTAAGTATTTTATTAACAACAGACACGGTGTTTTCTGAAGTCCTTAGTGATCATTCTGGTGGGCTTTTATCATTATCATGTTTTTCATTCCTACTATTCTCTTGGAGCTCTGTTAATTCTTACTCCATTTTCAAACTGTGAAACATTTGGCAATTATTTTAAATCCAAACAACTTCATCATGTCAATTAGGGAAAAAAATTCTCTTTTTATCATGGTTGCTGTACTGAAAAAAATTATTTTTGCGCACAACGCAGGAGCACAGTCATTGCACTGAATTAAACGCCGACCAGGCAGATCTAGGGCAAGCGCAGTATACCACGTGAACTATCTAGTAATGCTGGCTTTCTGTATTTTCTGTTGTCTTCACATAGGCCGTTGCATGGGATAGTCTTTTTGCTACGGTAAACAAACCCCAGTTATGTGCAAAGAGCCTCCGTTAAGTCCAAGGAAAAAACCAGTTATTTCGGCCCGTTCAGTTACCAGAATGTACAAGTAAGCTAACTCACCGGTGGCTTCTTGAATACTACGGGAGATGGCTGTTCAAGTTATAACTTAATGAACATTCAAAATTATTGTTGATCCTGCAAAAAAGGATAAATTGAAAAAATGATCTGTTGATGGTGTAGTTTCGTGCAGATTGGATCAATAGTAGCTTACATTATTACAGCAACAAATTTACAACAAATATTTACTCTAAAGGGGCCTTTTAAGCCGAATCTCGTCAGACTTACCTGAAAACACTCCTATTTACGCGGAGATGCGCATCCAAGTAATAATAATCAGTCTAAGCAGTTATTGTATGGGTTCAAAATACCAACCAAATTGTCATTAAAACCTTCATATTTGGTAGAAATAATATTTCTGATTCTGCTTCCGCGCAGCTTGTCAGCAATCTCACCCACAGCTGAGGATGGTTGCTTTTGTAAAATGCTGTATTTAGGTGTAAAACTAAAACACTCAGTCTAGTAGAAAATATAGTTTCAAAATCATAGCATTTTACAAAACTGTGCGATTTTGACATGACTATTTTTTAATTTCAAATCTCAATGTTCATATCAGCTCCCGGACCAACATCCCCCGTGCATGTAATTTTGCATCCTACTTAAAACATTAACTTAGCAAACTCTTGTGAACTTTGGCGGAATAAATGTTGCTGAATCGCAACTTAGTTCTCAATGTGTTACAAAACAGCACACACCACTGTCCGTACGGCCAAATCGTTTTCATAAACAAACCGCAGTTCCCATTTCTCTCTCATTTCTGGTGGACGATAACCGCCTAGTCCTGTTTGCACTTACGAAGACAGGCTGCTTAGTTTCAACTTTTCAAAATGAGGCTACACAAGACGGCCGTTCAGGGCAAGAATTCTACTGGTGTACTTACAGCATCAAAGTGGTTTGGTGAAATTTCCTTTGCAATTCGTTATCAAAAATAAATGGAATCTGTTGGCCCAAGCTCACATATTCTATATTGTTTAGTGCAAAACATTTCTGTATCAAAACACACCACGACTGAGCCAATGAAGGGTGGAATTCGTGCAGGCACTTGAGCATTCTTGTAGTCGTGTGGCGCTCCGCATTCCAAATATACCCCAAAATTGTTCTCCGTGCTCAGTGACCGCGCCCAGCATGATCAGTAAATGCAGCTAAGTTCGAAAAGCATGGTAAAGCATTCAGGTTTTTGTAAATTGCTGCCGCCTCAACAGACTTGCTTTTCGGAAGAAAAATGAAGCGTTTGGGCCTCACTTGCTTTTGCATTCATGGCCTCAAAGAAGGGACATATTACACGCCAACTGGAAGATATTTGTTGCAAATTTTCTACACCGCACCCAAAACCACGGTTTTATGTGATCAAATGTGGTGTTAGTAACTGGCCCATATTAACACGGTTTAAATTTATAGTCAGCTCCATGCAAGTGGAGGTTCCATACCATGGAACTAAATTTGTAAGACATAAAATAGGGCGACAAATGCATCCTTTGGTGAAACAGTGAACATCATATGCGTTTCAAGGCCGAAAACTAAACTTGGAAGAATATAACTTACATTCGTATTGAAATAGCCTTGGGACGCTGTGGCCATCGGTACTATGTATTTTTTACTGTATCTCTTTCAGAGTTATGGGGAGAGATAAACACTAGTCTACGGGAAAAAGTATCGTTTATAAGGGTCTCACTAGTTTTACGGGGTGTGAGATTAAAGAACGCACATGTCTGGTGTTTACGATACCCCGGACGAGCCTGCCCGGCCCGGATTGGAGAGATGGGCAGGAATCACTAATGGAACAGATCAGTTCGCAAGTGCGGAACGTTAAGAGCACCCTGTTCTGAAACTGCAGCCAGCCAAGAAACGTCTCACACTGACAGTGTCCAAAATTGTTTGTTTGTTTATTCCCTTTACATTTATCTTAGAGGACCATTATGCAGGCATTGCCAACTTCAGCAGATAAAAAGCATCTGGTGGGATAGTTGGCTGACGTTTACTGTGATTTTTCTTCATAGCGACAAAATTCCCATTTTTCAAATAAAAATATATACCCTTCGAACCCGTTTTACAACGTTTGAGTTTTACTTAAGCTGTACACAAAGTGCTGCGAAATTGCGACTCAAAGCTTGTCGCCCAAGGGAGAACATTTCCAAAGACATCGTGAGATTAGCCTGCTGTGGGACTGTCCGCATTTAAGGGAATATATTATAGTTCCTCACATTTCTTCACTAGAATCCGAAACAATCGCAAAGCTACTAACCGTTCTGTTGACTCTCAAACTACTTTGCTTTCTTTGCTATGCTTAAGTTGAAAGTTTTTACTCTGGCTGTAGCGCCATAGGTAGGTTTTCAACCTAGAATCATAGCTAAAGCCGCCGAACAAACATATGCGAAAGCTGTTAGCGCTCGTTTATTTCTGGCTTCCCAGTTATCTCACACAGTCTTCGGGTGCTACGTTTATTCACACCTGTAAGAATTTGGTTCTAATTTTTTATTATAAACTGACGCGAACAGTCTTAATCTTTTTTAATTTAAGTGATTTAAATGGGTCACAAAGTCCAAGGCATTTTATCAGATAGCTAGTTGCATAAGAAAAGAAAGTTCACGAAAAATATAATAGAGTAAAAATGGTGCCCTAAATGTAAGTTGCTTTACGGAACGAGACTAAAGTGTTTAGTGTGAACGCGAATGGGGTTTCTCCACTGTCAAGTTGAGCAATGCCGGTTGTTTGATAGTACACAAAATTACTGTGGAACAATAAACCAAGAGAGTCACGCTTAACATGCTAATGCATATCACAGTTTTAGGCGTACAAACCAGTCATAATTTTGTACATATCTCTTTAACTCATGGAAGTCAGCATATCATGACAGTAGAATCATCCAGTGAAACACAGAAATTTAAGTTTGGTCTAATTTTTTAGCCTAGGATGAGAAGAATCCTTCATCACTCAGGTTTTAACATCTCCCATTTGAGTGAATTGACAGAAAGGTGAATTAGGAGGAAATTTGCGCCTAATTTTGTGGCTATATATATATATAATTTGTGGCTATATGTTTTCTTAGTGCGTGTATAAAGGCACCGATCGGTCTTGGCAACTAGCGTACATTTTGTCGAGCACCCATGGTATACATTAATGGCGTTGGCGCGATATTAAACTTGGAAAAGTTGATACTGAATCGTCTTATGTTACCGTTTTAGGTTATTAAGATACACTGAGTCAACCTACTATTAGAAAAATAAAAAAATGGAAAAAAATCCACACCCGAAAAAGCAATTTCATAAATTAAACACTAATCAGTGTAGCCATGCTATGTCCGCTAGATAAATTGACCGGTCCGTTATAACCTGATGCTAGCGAAAAGGACTGCGTGCTAACAAAATCCAGGTACTTTGATTCCAGGGTATTTATTTGTATCTTCAAAACGTGACGATGAATGCCGCTGTTGCACTGTGCTTAATCCTTTTTCAACATCAATGTTGCCGAAAACTCTACTCCAAACTTTCAATTTAATAAAATGTTTAAGACCAGAAAAAAGATCCCGATTGGCCGGCATTTATTGCAGTAATATACGGTAAAAACGAACTTCACGGCAGCCTTCCTCTACTTCTATATTTGTTCCTCAATTTTAGAAAACAGTCTGAAGATTTTGCAGCTGAACTCACAGTCAGAACTCTGCAGCGAAATAAACAGTTAAAGCTCGACAATTTACAGCAGAACATGAACTTTGGGGCATGCAATCTATTTGGTTACACAAATGAAACTAGTGTGTATTTGTTGTTTAAATCAATTTCAAAATGATTCTCGTGGTATGTTTCATGACAACGCGAGGTGCTCTACAGATGCCTTCAGGACTTTCATAGTATTTTTGACTATTGGTCGATGAGCTGCAACCACACATTTACCTACAAAACTGAGCTGATTTTGACAGTTAAAATATAATCGTTTAGCTGTATCACCCTTTCGGTACCTAGCTGTCATGCCACAAAAGTAAGCATGGGAGCTGGGATTCTGCCAGGTCACCCAAGCCTAGACAGAAGAAGCTGAGATGTATAGATAGGATTTGCACTACAGGCCTTCCGGTCAGTAAATTCGCTCTCTAAGCACCAAACCATCTTCTCCCCAATTGTTTCGGTCGCTAACAACCACAAAAAACATACGCAAAATACATATCCGATCCTTTTCAAAGGTTGAGAAACTTTTCTAGGGTGAAAGCTTTCAAGGACCACCTTTACCACTGTAGTATACTAACGACCAGTTGAAGATTGTAGTTATATATCAGCCTTTAGATTGTTCTCTGGACTGGGTGACTAGAGGCGATCTATGATGCAACCACTACCTGTAACGATTAGCTTGCATCAAACTGTCCAGCGCAGCAAGCAAACCAATGGCAATCATTACGAATGAGCTATCACTATTCACTTTAGTTACAAACAGTTAAAACGCATTTCGTAGGCTATTTCGAAAACATATCAAGCTATATTTTTAGTATCACTTTTTCCCCCGAACAATATTTTTGGATTCATTTGGGCTGAAAATCGTAAAACCGTTTGCACCAATAGTTGAGAACGGTTCATTGTTGTTATAAGCAGAAAACGTCTACAGTGGTACTACTGTACGTTGGTGTAACCTGATATACTATCCCAATATATTTGATTAAGTAGTTGGATTAGGGAGAAAGCCAGCAGATAATATTTCTGCTCTTCTATAGACAAAATTCTCCACTAGATTCCTTCTTAAAAAGCTCTTTACCATTCAAAAACCTTTCATGTGAATAGGTCCTAAGGAGCCCCTGTCAATATACTTCGGTAACTTACCATTTTTTTAACTTGTCCAAAGGGTGTGAGGAAATTTAAATTGCCTTGTAAATAGTTTACGCGTAGCGGGAGTATATGCTCTATCCACTACCACATATTTGTTGGACGCCGGAACTAAATTGCTGCTGTTAAAGTAAGCACAGCTTTTGCAATCTCAGAGACAGATTTGACTTAGGAACATAAATGGTCGATTTCTTGAGCACTGCCCATGTAGAATGCAGAACAAGGGTAAAATGTGGGTAGAATAAAAAAGTGGTCGAGTGCTGCGAATTCGGAGTCTTTTTGCAACAAAAAATTGTGTTTTGATGACTCCGCTTAATCCAAGGTGCACTGATAGTTAGTAAAAGTTTTGCGAATATAAACGTAGTAAGCAGGTGGACGATGGGAAAATTATGTACCATTTTTGAGCCGAGGCTAAGCCCAAACCTTAAAACGCGCTCATCATTAACAATGAAGCAATTCCTCGTTTTTTTCGGATCACTATTTTTGGGATAGGACGAAAGAAAAACGGTTGGGAAAAATGAAAAGACATTTCGATTTTCTCAGAATTTTGTAAATATTCTTCAACACCAGGATATTTTTTCTCGTGATCTGCAACATTTTTATAAAATACTCGAAACGGTTTTGCAAGCCAAATATATGAATAATGCTTTATTGCGGATGACACAAAGCTAACGGCTAGTTCTGTTTTCTAAACAGTAGTGCTTTTTACTCCTAAAGTGCGACCGATATCTCACCTGCTCGGGTCTTAATCATTGATCGAATTAAGTTTTATAAGTGTAAGCATTTTGGTAATGGTTGTCTAGACCGTAGAATTAGCTCAATGTGAATCACAAGCAAGTAGAATTACGCTCAATTTTTAGTCAGGTAGACCGGCACTATATTGTTCCGCTAAATTTTAGGGTTTGGCGTCATTAAAAAATGAAAAGTGTTATAGTTTCTGCCGATGTATGAAAGCGGTTCGTATAGGTCTATAGCTACCATGGGTGATAGTCATTATTCATGCTGTTGATCGTCACTTGAGAACATTATTTAACGTATGAGTTCAAACTGAATTATATGTTATTCCCTCCTTAAGATGTTAGTCCACCAGGTAGCATCCTCATGAGGCACTCGGTCGTCCTGGTATTTCTTGGTATTGACGAGCCCTAGATATCATCTTCTAGGATTCATCTGGTCGGTATTTTCTTGTTATAACCCTGATCTGTCATTACCTAATTCAAGAGCTGAACAATTTTCTGATTGCTTGACGCTGTCTTGAGATCGTTTCCGAATATGGATATCGCTTTTGACTTATGGCTCAAGGAAATAAAACCGGAAAATAAAAACGTCAGAAACCAACCAATCATTATAAACGTAATTTGGAGTTTAATAGTCATCATCAGTTATTATTAAAATGTGTGTTAGCAAATACTTATAGCGGAGTGCCTTTTCATGGCGTTTCTCTGGAGTGAATCAGTAGGTTTGCACGGCGTATTGATAAATGAAGCGAAATGTAGTTGAGTCCACTTGGAACTGAGTGGAAGGTATCCTAAATTCTAGTTAAATTAGGATTTATTTGTTAGTACCATCTCGGTTTCAGCAGTAGATGTTGTCAGACACTAGCCTTCTGGGATTCGTAATCACGGTGGACCAGTTGTAATTTTACGCACGGTAAAGTGGAGGCGCAAAAAACTGACCATTCTTTCGGGACATATATATGTTCCAGAAGTTTGAAGTTCAAAGTGTAGACAGTTGAATTTACATATTAGTTGAAAGTTTCCGGAGGTAGCAGACCGATTTAGGCTCAAATGATCAACAACCTCCGTGAATTTCCAGTCTTCTGAACTTACTTAAGGAAATGCTACCAAATCTTTGAGTTTGTGTGCACATACGATAGTTGGCCGGGTAAAATCCGGGCTGACTTCTCAATGGGAGAGACCCTGTAGAGTTGCAGCCGCGTTAATGTCCAAACTTTGATACATTTTTCCATTTAGAAATTTAATATCAGATACTTTGGGATTAAATCTTGCTGATCTTTATATGTGACCGACAAAAAACACTGAACATAAGCTTGACTGACGATTAGCCAGAGAATTGTCCCAGTCATACATGAAATTAATCTTTTTTCATAATGAAGGCTTTGATCGACTAAGAGAAATCACTTAAGGTCATTCATTTGGGTCTAAAGCACTGAAAAATCGAAGTACACAGAGAAGCTATAAAAGCTTCTGACCTATTCAGCAATAATTGGCAAACGGTTTTTTCCATTTATTTCGGTGTTTCCAGCACCTCATTGGTTTTGGTGGTTTTTATGTTTTAGTGTACATTACAACCTTTAAATAACGATGCCAACTTTAGCTGTGTCTTTTTAATACGAATATGTGATCAAACAGAGTAACCGCAAATCCCAACATATCTATTCTGCTAGGTTGCAAGCATGTTGACTCTTTAACCAAGTACACTTGGAATAAAAGTAAAAAATGTCAAGTAAAAAATACCGCGAAATACAATCATGGATTCGCAGACGTGGCAACATTTTGATTTCGTTTCTGGCCATCGCGTGGCTCATTTTTTAAGTTTATCTGCCGCTGTGTGGTAATGCTACGTGAAAGCTTCTACCGGCGATTTACACTATCCCCCACCAGAAATCCATCCAAAGGACGATTCGTATATGGTTTGAAATTATCTAGAACATATCCTGATTGCCACTGCCGTTTCAGTTATGCACATTTGTGGTAAACACCAAATTTTGCTAATTTGATTTTGAATTGTTGTGCAAACCAAGATATCAATGGAGCTGAAGGCTCAGTTTAAAGAGATACAACATGTTTAGCCTTTTGAAAAACTTACCATGATACTATCTTTAGCAAAAGGTTGTGTCACACATTCCCCGGTACCTAGGAAAGCCCGTTTCCTTCTTATTAAACATGACTTAATTATATCACATTTTGTGAACTTCACTGTCCATTCTCCGAACATTAAACCTATTCTACTGGAAGCAGTTTTGGTCACTATTGACTGTCGTGAGGTTAATGAGGCTGAAGTCCACTTTCATGGAATTTTCTTGCTATTGTGGTTTTATGCGCGGCAGATTAGATCGGTAACATTTACCAGCACGCATACTACTAGGGTACTGGCGAAGGTGGCATTTTGCATCGACCACTTTAGGTGCAATAACCGAATAAACCTTGCAAAATAAGGTTCACACACCCACGGGTTATGTAACTAGCCAGGTATTATTAAAAAACCGAGTGCTTTTTACATATCATTTTTCTAAGTGTACAAACATGTCCACAATGATAGAAACCTGTTTGGTCTACACTAGGAAAAATAATGAAATGCACTAAATTATTGTTTGAGATATTCGAACACCTGTGTCTGAACCAAGTTTCTCTTTTAGGCCATCCCGTGTGGCTACTCTGTTTCAAAGATATGTTTGTCTAAATGGGCAGAATAAGGTTGACATTAAAGTGTAAATATTGCACATTATTCAAGGAAACAGAACTTCTTTCATTCGGAGACTTCCTGCAGTGCATGGAAAGTTATGGCGCTGCGAACATGCGGTACCGTACGCTTGTACACCAGATTATTTTGTAGAAACTATCGCGTAAAGGTGTATCTAATTTCAACGTTGGCGTAGCACAGTGGGTGGTGCACATTCTAGTGAGATTTGGATCTACCCTTCAAGGGGTAGATAGTGGTAGAATGGTAACCCAATGGAATTTTTTGAAACCTTTTTCTCTCAGAAGCTACTTCACTGCGGAAACTTGTCCCAATGGATCTGCAACGACGTGAATCACACATTGTTCTTAGAGTTTGTATCAAATACTGATGGGCTGATTCTTATTTTGCCCAGATAGACTTTTAATTTTCCCACAAGTAACACGAATCGCTTTAGAAAAGTGGATAAGTATGTCGTAAATAAGACGGTTGATAAGACGCATTACAATTGTAGTCACGGGAAACCAAAAGGGACTGGAGTATGTAGGGGTGTTTCGCACCTCCGATCGCATTTACAACCATATATCTATAAATAATCTGCACCGGAACATTGTCCTTTATTTTAAACAGCGGATAACTCTGAAGAAAATTTTCCGCATCGAGCTTTAGGATTCATGGTAGAGAAACGGCCGTTATGGAACATAATTCATTAAAAAAGTTCCCCTCGTATAAAGTTTTCATATTTATGACAATCTCTGCACCTCAGAGCATTCTAGTATTTGAAAGAATTCCCAGTAAATAACACACAATCCGCACTCTCTGCACTCCGCACTCCTGTCCAGACTTAGCCAACTTGGTCCTGTTACAATCGACGCACATTTTCAGAGTGCAGCAACGCAGCAAAATGTTATATCAACCGACGGATATATTTTACTTTGCTCTGGGGGCTTTAAATTTGGAGACACAAAAACAGTGCTGCTGTATCCCGATTCATTACCTCATGTTGAAGCGTTAATCTCGACTAGCATCCAGATTCTCTTGTGATGCTAAGAAAACAGGTAAATAAGCGGGCAAGAGCCTATAGAACCAATCCGGTACTTTAAGATTCCCTTACTTGTCACCAGTTTTCTTATGGTCTGAACTCATGAAACCGTAAGCTATTTTTGCGGATTCGAAGCACTGTTTTTTCTTATGATATTTGACGTTGGTTAGCAGTACCATAAATAAACTGTTTTACGTTTACTTGTTTGTAGTACAACCAAAGAACGAATATGATCAGCAATGCTTGTGTTCTTTCAAGGTGCCAAGCAGGAGCTTAACATTAAAAGTCACGAAAACTGTGTCAGCATGGGAGAAACAACTTTGGGGTATATCTTCCCCTGGCCTGAACCTACGTCTAATGGACAAGATAGATAAAGAAACTGAAAAAAAATTACCATCGCAAAAATAAAAAATTAATGGACAGAACTGACTAGTCACTTGCGCCTGACAGGCGATTTTTGGACCATGGAGCTTTATCACCACGGCGTCAGCATTAACTTTCACGTGACAAGCAGGAATTACTTGGCCAATATGTTTTTATTTATTCCGTTGACATAACAAGGCTTATTTGAGCGTGTGACCAAATGCGAGCCGCTCCCCTGATTCCGGTTACCGTAGTCAGTTTGAGCATCCTAATCTACTGTTGTTTTCATGGCTGTTGCTGTTCAGTTTTGTATAAAAAAAAGCATGGGATGCGGATTAATCTCGACAAGATAAACCACAGATGTGAAGCGCGGGCTGTCCATATTGAACGTTCGTCCTGAAAAATTCAAACGCCTGCTGTTTTGGGGAATTTCCACATAAGTTTCTCTGCTTTCAGTCTTATTCTGGACGTTTCCAGGATTTAGGTCATACTGAGGAGATTCAACGGAGTAATTAAACGAAGAAGTCTATCTGTTTTGGCTTTGACATTGTTTTTAACTACTGTACAGTTATCGATGAACTGACAGCTGCCTTAAAAGCACAAATCTGATGGAACTGTTGTGCCATTCTCGGAAAACTGGTCTTAGAGGATTCTGCTCCACTTGATTGACTAGCAGACACAAATTCAGAGACATAATAAATCCACTGAATTCATCAGGTGTTAAAACATACTACTAGGCATTACAAAATGTATTCAACATCTACAAACACGTGGTTCTTACTATTTCCCCAATAAAAGTTTGCATTGAGAGTATGTGCTCACGCTTTGTGCGTATAATGGCACGTAACGCAGCGTGTGATAATGTAAAAACTTTTTTCACCAGGTATCTGCGTCAAGATATATATGAACTAAATTAAGCAGGCTGAAATGCTCAATGTGATTAAACGCACGGTTGATCATTTCTTCCCCGATCCAAACATTCAGACAACATATAAGTTTTAGTAGCTGAACTGATTTGTGAACAAAACCAAGAAAATTGGAGTTCTAAGGGCATGTAAAAGCCAGAGAGCTAAACTGAAAGATAGGTGATGAATAACTCCGAACAAAGTGGTAGAAATTCCTATCATGGATGATTCGGCCGTAGCATGCAAGCTAGAAAGCCGCGTTGGTTTTAGCATTTTTTTTCTCGGTTTAACAACTTGAAACGGCCGATCTATGTGCATTTAAAATTTGAACCACATTATGCTTCAACCATTCGTTGTGTGCGTGCATCGATCTACGCTTACCTGTGATAAAATAAACGTACCAATTGGACTAAATGTAGCCATGCTGATGACGAAAATTTAGTTGAGATCCTTTTCGCCTGTGCCGCGGAAATGTCAGCCCATAACAGGTTTACCGCTCCCAGAGGGCTATTGTGTGAATCATGTTTGATAGTTCACGCCACCTTCTGACCACCTACATAGGTACGAGCTGTATCCACCTTTTTCACGTCATATACCTGATGCTCTGTTGAAATTGAGTGTGAAAATCTCATTTCATGCAAGTGACTCTAGGCGAGATGATTTTCAGATGTGTAGGTATCCATAAGTTCTTCGGATTGACATCCCTAGAATTTACAAAAAATTGACATTTTAAATGAAGTTGCTTAGAAATCCACAAAAATCCCTATAGGCAATTATTTGTTACTATCTACTTTTCATTATTAATAATTGTTATGCAATTGATTGTTCGCACTTTTTCGTGCGCGTTTTTAAATCCAACCCTCACCATCTCTAGAACAAAATGTTCTGCTCTTGACAGTTGGAGACTATGCACAACGTAGTTTGGCAAACATTTTGTATTCCATTTCATTTAAATAAACTATACACCCAATGCCTCACAAAGTAGCCAATTAGCCGACTTTATCTTATTAAATTCTGTGATTAAACCTATATGTTTCACAAATTAATGAACAGTCAGTTAACTCTTAATTAGCCACTAGCTTAGGCCAAGACCTGGCCACACCCATCTGTCCCTGACTAGGAATATTGACTACTATTTTCCAAAAGTGGTTGAACGTGTCTTTAAAAGTGAATTCTATTTTAAAAGTTTCTATTGGTCAGCTGTGATGGAAAATATCCAGTTCCTATTGAAAACTGAATCAATTAAATAAAAACCATAAAATACCATAATTATAGGTATTACAGGGTTTATAAAAATAATATATAACCGTTCACTCATGGAACCCTTCTTGTGGCATGTGACCCAAAGGAAACGTGAGGCCTGAGATAACGGTAGGTTGCCTAAGCCCACATGGTAGCAATTCAGGTTTCGGGGTTGGAGTCCAATCACAAACCTTTCGGTAAATAGGTTCACACCTTGAACACCGAGCTGTCTCCAGCTCAAAATTTGTAGATCAAGCCTCATTCGCATACGATGGCTTTTGATGCCCTAAAGGCCCCTTTGGGGTTCTATCTGACATTGCTTCCATGCAACTTACATACCCGCTATTCATAGTTGCTAGCATTTTTCCTCTACTTCATTCAAGTTTGCTTAGCTTCGCTCCAGTGGGACGTCTTAGGATGGACACGAAGATAAGCACTCAAAATTGCATGAGCTTGAAAATATAATAATATAGAGCGTGAAGTTTCCAAACCACCCGACTTCATCATTCTGTATGGTTTGTTCCTGAAGAAATCCGCTCGTGGGGGCTGGGACTCCAAACAGTAGACTCAGGAACATTACCACTGAGGTGTTCATATAAATCACCCTCAAATACCTTTTTTTCTGGGACCCACTTCACATCTACCTGTTGTGCAACAGCAGTTCCTGCGATTGCCACTGGCACGGAAGAAAAACAACGTTCAGATTTACTTAGTGTTTAATCCCTCCTTGTCACGAAGTTAAGCGTGACGTTTTTCACAACCCCAAAACACCTTACTGAAATGTGACTTGAGGCAACGCAAGTTCGAACGTTTAAGTGTTCAAACTAGCTCCACGATTTTGAGTTCGAATCTCACTGAGTTCCGTAAGCTGTGCATTGCTGGTGATGCTCATTAGGGAGGTATATAGTATAGTATAGTATAGTATAGTATAGTTTCTCGGCGTCTTGGCGTAGATCGGTCTCACTTATGGGACGAAATCACAGGTGTGCACCGGGGTGTGATGGAGGCGCTTTGAACTAAAAGCACAACATTCTTCATGAAAAAAACTAGGGTAGGCAAATGCTGAGGCAAATGTTCGTTTGGAGTTCTTTACCGATATATGACATTTGTTTACTGTTTTAAACTGGTTTGTTATTTTCTGCCCCTATTACATTAAACATCTCATGGTTTCAAGTTATGGCCTACTGGGCTAATCGGCCGTACGTTTAAAACAGTAGTCTATTTGAAATACTACATTTATTTTGCATAGGTTCAACTAAGATCATTTTCATAGTACAGCAGAAAGCAAAAATTTAGCCATTTCCGTTGCGAACGATAAAACAAATTTTTATTGACTTCTAGACCAATAATTCATATAGACAGCCTGGCTAGGAATACTACTAATTTGAGCTGACCGTTCTTGAATTCACCTGTCAAATGTCATCCCAAATATTGTACTTCCGTTACAGTGAAAAGCCGTGACTGTGGGAATTGAGATGGTCAGAATTACCATGTAAACATTGGTCATCTGCTGTGTCATGCGGCGTAGTAAGTTAAAAAATGTGTTTTTGTTTGATCACTTCTAGCAGGGTACAATTATTACAACTATCCCGCTTCGTTAGATCAGGTGACTGCATTTTTCGTTACACTAGATCAATTTAGCAATGCCAGACAAACACAAAAGACTCAGTGGAAATTCATCTAGGTGGCACACAACAAACTGTATTGATGAACCCATTTGGGTATGTCGACAGGAAATACTGGGAAGAATACTCTTGTGATATAAAAAGGTCGTGCGTAGCCGCACTTAGATAGATACGTATTTATACAAATGTACATGCATATCAGTGTCGAATCGCGAGATTTCAGTTCAATATTCATCTCGAGCACATATATGCTCTGAAAGCCTATTAAATTTCTTGGCGAATTTCTTCACGACACTTGCGTCTTATATGATCATTAAAGCTAGGCGTATTTTCCAAAAAGTTATTTATTGTTTGCTCTTATTTCCTAACGAGGCTGTGAACTACAGTATTGTCTTATTCAGCGGTACCCTGGGAGAATCGTTTAGTAAAAGTCGCTTTTTAGCTTACACAGAAGACCACATAACAGTTTTGTCAGAAATTTACCAACCTCACGTACGCACTGCTGGACATATAAAAGCGACTTGGGTGAAAGAAGCATGTACTTTTTCAATCGGATGGCAGGACTGAATTTTAATGAATGGACGGGAAGGATGCACATTTGAATCACGTTTGTTTCTATTTGTTCGCTATTCTAGTTCCTTATAGATTAGGATTATTGTAGTTCTGGATAAATGCCAGTCATAAGTTCCTTTGTTATACCTAAAATGCATAGTTTATGACCCCCGGCCAAATAAAATAATCTTCCGGAGCAAGAATTTTCGGCAGTACAGTTGTTTGCCTCCGACCAGTAACCTTGACGTAGTGATGTGCATGTACTGCACGCCAGGCAGATACCGTTCAACTATCGATATAGAGAGGACAGGCGCGTGATGGCAACCCACTGGATTTAGTGACGGTGCATTCCCGGTATCTCTACCACAAATATTTCAATTTCTCGAATACATAGTCACATGCTCAAATTGTACCTAAGCTACCGGATGAGATCATATGAAATCTTGTGAGCTGCACCTGTTTGGATACAAAGCCGTTTCTCCGACGTGTAATTTTTTACCAGCAAAACAGATGTTTTTAAATTATGCTTCCTAACACCTTTGCATTAATGAATGCGTGAAAAAACCCACAAACTTCACAGCAGTACCGCATTTGTGAAACTATTGATTGCCGTTTTGGAAGTAAAAGCAGTTGATCAAGATCAGTTCTTCAATAGTCCGAAAGCTGTTGTTACTATCTGAATTTCTTATCATAAAATACTTTTATCTTACTCTTGAAGCTAGTGGATTTACACTGTTCTGGTTGCTTGGGAACAGTTTCTGTGTTGGTTGTCAATGGTTACAGCTTCTCTTGTTCACACTCAAACGATTAACTCAATTCAATACTAACATCTCTATGGGAAAACACTTAATTTTTAAGAATCGCTAGAACAAATTAAGTCAAAATTGAAATTGAATTGAAATTCAAAAGCATTGACAACAACCTCAAAGGACGAGAAACGTTGCCCTTAGGCATTTTAGCTTTGCATTTGTTTCCATGAGCCTTTCACAATCGGCTTCCGTTGACTCATTAATTTTGCACCATCTAACAAATTACACAATAATTTGCTTGTCTGAAAAATGTTCCCTGTGATGTAGCAACGATAACAACGGCAAAAACTGAAAGCCGATAGCCATGGAGCTTCATCGCCGACAGTGAACACCATACATGTTCCACCCGGCATGCACACTAAGTCAAATTAGTAAAAGCCCGTTTGTTTGATAGGAGGGTGCAAGTGTAATAAATATGCCAGTAGACTACCGCTGTCTACCGGTAAGTCCATAGTGGGCTTTTTCTGTAGAGCAAAAAACCATTATCCTAAAAACCGCAAAATCCAGGCAGCGTATACCCAAACTGCCGATGTTGCAAACATTCCTGTAACGGCGTTGAAGTGTTAATGAATTACTTGCCGAAAGTATTGAAAGTGATTGCATATTTGTCTTTTTTCTTTCGGCGTGGGTTGCTTGGTGCTTTTACCACTGTATGGTAAAAATAAGTGAGGCTTTGCTACAAATACTGATAAAGTGAATGATATTACAATTTAACCTTTCAAGGCATTTATTGGCGTAGAAAGGTTTTCGTATAATTCCTAAAGATTTGTAGCTATCGAAAATGAATGAGTCACCCGGATATTCTAGATCATTGAAATTAACGGTCAATAACTGCGAAAGTCTTCTCGTGAAATAAACCGCACACAGATGAGTGAGTCAGATCGATAGCAGGCAGTCCTTATCTATGTAAATACTCTTCAAGGATCAATGTCACCACCAATTCTTACCAAATGAAATAACTTCAGAACCAATGAAACCCGACGTTCACCTGAGTAGTTTCCAGCTATCTCACGATTGGAAGCAAAAGGTAATCACACGGGACTATGACTATGGTTGGATGTTGAGCTCATTTGCATGAAGAAACTGCGTGAGCTAAAGACTCTGTCGAAAACTTCATACTTAATAGAACATTGGTTTTCTTTCCCACAATGTGCAGCACAATAGCCCAATCAAGGTTACGAAGGATGTTGTTCAGCGAAGTTTTGGTTGTTTATGAAAGATATATTAAAGGACAGGTGCTAAATGATCGCCCAAATAATAAATGGTCGTTCAGCTGTAGCACATTTCTGCGTCTACCTGCCGTGCCACCAGAAGAAAGTAGGAGGGTTGGGATACTACCAGGCTACCCAAACCTAGACAGAAGTCGATATGCGGAGGCCGGGTGCGAACCGTAGACCTTCCGGTCAGTAACTGCGCACTCTAACCACTGCGCCATCTTACCCATACGAGTTAATTCATACGAATCCGATTATTTATCACAATGCTTCGCGTATGCAGTTTTAGGTGCAGACAAAGTAAGGGGTAACTAAAGTAAAAACTAACTCAAGGTAAAATGTGTGTAACCCTTACCCCATTGTCCATGCTGGGCGGCTAGCACATAGGTGCTACGTGATACACTCCTATTTTCGACCACACAAAACGCGTTTTCGGGATGCAACTCCGCCAAAAGGAGGTACGAGGACTGGCTGTCAGGTTGCCTTAGCCTAGACAGGGGAGTCGGACTCGAACCGCAGACCTTCTGTTCAGTAGCTTCGCGCTCTAACCACAGAGCCATCTCGCCCCCGAAACCTATTAACTTCAATTCTGATAAGGTAAGCTTTATCCACACTTCCTCTAAGCCCGTCACTCAACAGCTATGTGCAACGTGCGTCTCTCAGGATATCTCTTTCTATCCATCAGGTCATATCGAATTTTAAAAACCGCCTACCAGATGTTTTAACAATTATAGTACCTAGATGGTCAGACTCGCTTGCATGACTAGCATTTTCTCTAGTATGTCCACATTTTTTACTCATCAGAACATCTCAGTAAAGATGGCTACTGGGAAGGCCCAACTTAATCGCCTGTAATGTCCACTTCACAGTAGAATGGATACTAGTTATTCATAACGTTTCAAGCAGACCAGTGGGCTCTTTACCTGATTCCGTGTTTTCCTGTGTCCAAGACATCTTAAGTTGGTCGCTGTCCGGCGATATCTCCCAACATTACTATATATATATATATATATATATATGTATACTTGTGAAATGGCTTCTCTCTACAAAGTCATCAACAAAGGTAGCATTTGTCAATACAATAGTCATTTGCGATTTTATTGTTGTACCACGTGTCCATTAAAAAATTTGAAGCCGTTGAACATAAAAAATCGATCCGAGTCAGAATAAGCGTTAACGGAACACAGCTGTGCATGTACAACGTAGATATTCACATTTAAATACCTCGAAGCTGTGTGTGTGTGCGCGACAAGCAAAAAGTTAGAAAACCCACCCAACGTCAATATATCTACATCGCCCTGGGATAGACTCGCAGGTACAAAGACAAATACCGCTCATCAAATTAGAGCTTAGAAAAACTAACACTTCATAAGTGGTACTAGTTGGAAATTTTCGGGTCCGATCACTACGTCCCAGTGACCTTTCACTATGATTACCGGCCACAGTCCTTGATAGATAGCGGTGATTCATTCATCAGGAAACTCAGTGTACGTTAAGTTCCGTAATAAGGCAAAGAAAATAGGCTGGGCCGTACTAGAGAGACTAATGTATATTTGATTGAGGTTCACATTGATTTTACCTTTGGATCTAGTTCGTTTTTGTCTCAAACATAACAATAGTAAAGCTCAAGGACAGCGTTGATTCAAAGAAAAGCTTCTGATAATTTGACAAAATAGTATGACAGATGAATGTATCAATGCTTTCAAATTCAATATATCGCTTATCTTCTTCCGGGAAGTGGCCTTGCAGGAAATATACTTCCAGAGCAATGACCAAAATTTCTGAAAACTCAATCATGTTTCCTTGAGCAGGATTTATGTCATACCCTCCCCTGAAAAAGATGAATCGAAGGCATCAAACTGTACAAGCACGTGTGAAACCGAAACACAAAGAACCGTCCTTATTACACTTTCTGGTGTTATCAGGTTGAAGGTACCACACGTGTAAGGCAGACAACTTGCGCGAAGCACCGTATAGTGCTTTATTGCATGGGCAAGTTTGCTCTCAAGAATTTCCTCCATTGGAAGTAGTTCACTTTTACTAACAAGTCAAAATAAGTTCAATCAAGTCAGATTTCGCGGCCGAGAAGAAAACGCCTCATCTTTCCGGAATACCTCTGTTTACTTTCGTTATCCCTTCAAACCATAAGTCTTGCTACAGTGGAACAATTTAACTGTAGTCACTTGATATAATGTAGCTTAAAAATGACGCCCATTTTTCACTCAGTTTGAGTGTTGTTTTAGATCCACAAACAAAATGTACTGTTCTTTGTCAAACACTCTAAAATGTGGGGTTAGCTTGGAGTTCCGTCATTTCTGTGAGGTTAAAATTTACTCCTAGCTGTGGTAGAAGCCGGCCTCTTCACTAGCGGGGAATCAAGTTTGTTCCATCATTGTTTATTTTGTGTAGCTTCAGAAGGGGTGTTATCAGCCGTTTTGTTGTATTTTGCCACTCGTGTGTTGAGTGGAGGCATGTCTTTTCCGCCCTCCACTGCATACATTCCTTCCCTCTTCTTCCAGAAGATTTATTCTAGGAATCCGAAGACGCTCACGTGCAAGAAACTTACGTGCGCCGGTTACATTTGATAGCTTGTGTTTTTTGTGACTAATATAAGTCTTGCCTTTAACTTCTTGTAAAATAACTCGTTTTCTCCGAAGTAACACCCGAAAAATTAAAAAAATACAATACCCCGAAATGTTGATCATTTATGAATAAAATTCTGGCTGCAAAACAGGAGAACTGGCCATTCCACGTTTGTAAACCCATGGATTCTAAAAAAACGTAATAGGTGCTCCTGAACATTGTATTGATTGATTGCATCATCTCACGTAAGGCTTGGCACATCTCAAGATTTGAAGGTATATTATTTATTCCGGTTTGAAATAGTTGTAGGAGCTGTCCGACAAACAGCCTGGTTTCACAAGGCGATGAACTCAAAACTGCTAAGTTGTATTCTCTGGTCGCTCTCCATCGGTGTAGATGTAAAACCTCGCCATGAGCCAGTATCGCATTGTTTACATGTTTGCTGATATCACGTGTTTAAGAATTATAGACCAGGTTGGTTTAGCGGGTTATAGTTTTTGTTACAAAACCCACCATTTTGTTTCGATTCAAATCTACTTACCTACGACAATCTACACCCTCAGAAAACTCACGAAATTAGCTATATATATGTTATATGTTACTTTGCACCGTGCAAGTTATAAAGCATGTCCCAGGGTCTCAACCCGCACTTGAATTCAGGTTACATGCGATGTATGAGTGACGTTTGCTATCGGTTGTTTGAAGAAAATTCACATGCATGTGTAACAGTCGTGTAACAGACTACTTGGTGCTCAAAATGATCCTGATGCAACGGATTAATTAACATTACCAGTGCTGCATACGTTTTATGAGGACGCTCACATGCACAATCTGCCGGAGACATAAATGCAACATATTTTTCGTCGGAGATTATGCAACACTTCTTAAACGATCTAGATTGTGGAAAGCCGTGTAGCGAAACTCCAAGCAGTCAGTTGATTCACGTTTGCGCACAGCAAATACGCGTCAGATACTATTTTCAGTTCAATTTCATTGATTTTTTTAATTTAGCTAACTTCGGGAAACCTTCAAAATTCAGCTTTATTGGTCCGGAGCAGTCCAGTTTTCTGACAAAGTAAGCAAAATGGTCTAAACTAGGAACGCTGGAATGACACGTGTGTCACTTTAACACTCCCATATCTGGTGTTTTACGAGGAAACAAATATAAGGAATATCCTGGAAAAAGTTACCAAGTACAGTACCACAGGTAACCTGCAACCCAACCTACACACACGTGAATACACTCAGAAAAACGGATTTTCGATTTGCTCAACGCAATGTTTAGCATAAGTGACGTATATTTCTGGATCAGAAAATATTTTGACTTGATTTTGAAATTTTGAAGCGTGAAGAATATTTTCGCAGAGGCTATGTAACTAGCGTTTTTCAAAGCCTGGATCAGTAGTGGGCAAATTAGACTACCAAAAATATCACTATTCAAACTGAAACGTTCACCATTCCCTAGGCTATTACGTATGGATGAACTTTTCATAAACAATCTACATATACATCAGTAAATATTAAGTAACCTGAGCACAATTTTGACAGTGTAACATGTTTTTCTAGGTATACGGTCAGTTTCGGCGAGAAGCCCTTCACTGTCGGCCGTGTTGTAGAATATAAGTAGCTCGGGTGCGCTACTTGGTTGTTGGTCTGTTCGCCGAGCTGGGCAGTTGGATTTTAAACATTTCATCACCAACTGATGTGACATCGTCAGACATCGTCAACCCCGCACTGACGATGTCACCTCGATTGGTGATGAAACTTTTACAAACCAACTACCAAGCCGTTCTTTGTCCTTTGTTATGATCCACAAAAACTCTGGGAACAGCTGAGTTCACTGTAGACGCGTCTGTTAAAATGGTGGTGCCGTTCCTTATTTGTACTGACAAAAAGTGCTTGATTAAATAAAAAGGCCATTGGAGGTTAAAGTGTCACTCTTTTCCCCATGTTAATATGGAGACAAAATTTTGGCTTATTTAGCCGCCAGTTTCTGAGGCGTACTGTGACCCATCATTAGTGGTCGGCTTATCTAGAATAGGCTGATTAGTTTCTAAGTTTACCAGGAAATAACCTGTTATACGTCACATACATCATCATATTCCATTCTTATGGAGTAGTTGCAAGGTATTCCTTAAAAACGATGTTTGGGGTATATTTGATTGGATAATGTTAATTTCGGCACCTGACAGCTAGCTACACGCACACTTCTGTGAAAGGTACTAATCTGAATTCTTTATATGTATCCGATGGTTCACATTGAGTAGTAAAACGTAAACATGACTGCAACCTTAGTCGTTGCTCGCGCAATCTACAAAATTGGCCGTTTTTTCACCGAAGAATATGGTAGAACCGTTTTCCGTTACCAAGAATTCTTTTTAATTTTCATGCTACAGTTGATGGGGGTATATAGCAGAAAAAGCAGTAACTGGCATTTTAGCTACCCCTTCCGTGGTCGAAACCTAAAACAACACCCTGTTTCGTATGGATAACAAGCCAAAGTCGCTGGAACGTCTTATTAGAACCCTTGCATTCCTACCAAAAATTGTTTGTGCTTTTAAAAAACTCCAACATAATGGCGCCGTCGTATTACATCGGGTTACATCCACACTACTTAAAAGCTCGAATTAACCGTAGAATTTCCATATCTGTTTAAGGTTTCTTGTATCACGTGAGGTGTTGTGAACTTTTGGATCAGTATCACAACTCAGATGTATATGCGCAACAAAAATGATGTTCAGAACGGTAGGTAAACACCAGTCACGTCGTATCCGACTGTCAATGGGTGCCGGCAACTTATTCTTTTCCAAAAATAATGATGTAACCATCACGGAGACACCTCAATAACCCTAAACTTGTCACGTTTATAGCTGTTTTGCAGGTAGGCGGGTGTTTATCTGTGGCAAGACATTTCGTCCAGTAGCTAACCAAGATTTAACTCAGGACTGGTTGCAGTCAGCAGGTTGTTAATTTGGCAATGTCACTTATGTGAAGGATAGGTGTTCAAGATACTAAGCGACTGATGAAAGTACAATTTGTAGCAGTTCGTAAAAGTGAAATGAGTGCATTTCGGTCAGAAGAGAGAGGGTACATCCCAACAGATAGAGTGATTTTACTACAAAGTTTACAGAGCTGGTGTCTGGCGACGGATGAAAAAAATTGCCTGGAATGTTTCAAAGGACCTTGGTGCCTACTGAGTAGGCTATTTAGATGGACCGGTCAATCGCCTCACAAAGTGGGGGTATTTAGCTCTTTGAGGCTTCGAGCAATTTAGCAACAATATTTTCGCGTAAGCAGTGTCCATACCGCCCTGTTACGTAGCAATAACTTGTTCGCCATGCCAGTCGGCTTTTCCGAGGTTGAATACCGACAAGTTTAATTTTGACGAGCGTGAAAGGAATGTTAAAAGCTTTCCTCTTTTAAATCTAACGAATCGGTACAGTCACGCTAAAACAGGAAGAGGACTATTCAGACGAAAATTGTGTAAATTGATAGGTGCGTCTATCTCAAAAAAATCTACCTGCAGAGAAGATATAACCAGTTAACCTTGAAGGTATAAACTCACTTAAATTCTTCTCTGGCAATCAACATCCTACTTGTTTTTCCATTTTGGACGATCATGTTTACATATTCAGTGAAATTATCTTGAAATTATCCAATGGTAATTTGGAATTTGCCTTGACTCAGATACCAGGTGAGTTGGATGTCTGAAATTAGGCTAACAGAATAGTAATGCACCTAAGGAGCTATTTGTTGGTGAGAGAGCTATCTCGATTTTCAACTGAGGATAAATCGCAGGTCGGAATAGGATGCAAAGCACGAATGATGCAGGGGTAAAAACGAGTGCTGTTGGACGAGAATCAAATCCACTGTTTCTGGCTCATTTAATAAGCTTTTTTAGCAACTGAGCTACAATGAAAGCCACCCTACGTTCCACATATTTACCGGAGTTTAACGCTCATTCTGTACACTCCTCCATAATGACTTTAAAGAATAATGCCCGTGAAGCATGATTGTGCCTTTTGCAGTGAGTCGGGCGATAATATCGTATGATTCAGGATTAGTATGATAATGGACATGAGTGCACATGATTCGAGTTTTGTGCCGGTTTTCCCACAGAATACAAATAAATCTGTCTCAGCAAATAGATTAACGATCAGCTTACCAGCTGTACCCCAGTAAACTAGCATGGAAGCCACAGCTCTGGACTTGAATCATTCGATTTTCCATTGCATGAGATTTCGGTCATTCTACTTGACATGATTCCAGCACATTTTCATCACAATGGACCGGAATATGTAACACAAACTCTAAGGTATGCATACCGGTAACAATGTGCACCAGATTTGGCAAAAATAAATTACAACTATCCGGGACTTACGATAATTAATTTGACTAGCGTGTACGAAATACGGTCGTTGCTGCATAAGTTCTCTTATAGTCAATATATTTTTATTCACTGTTTGTCGGGGAATAGAAGTACAATGATAGTTTTCCGTCTGTTCTCCCTCTTCGTTCTCATCGGGCAAGTGAAAATAATTTGTCATCCGTAAGCCTGTACAACCGCAATAATGTGGAGCGGTAATATTTCCCATCTTGGGACACTTACGTTGCAATCATACGATTTCAATATACACAAGATACCAATAAAGTAATGCTCTTGCTAATTAAGCGGCTCCGATCAATGAATGCTTATAAAAATGGAAAAGGTGGCATCTACGGATTGTCGACAAATTCACCATGAAATATGAACTACCGAATTTACGTGCTCTTCAACAAACGGCGGTTTGAGCCCAACTGAAGACTGAAACTCTGAATGCCCATACTCTGGTTCAGAAAGAGGTCAGAGTTCATTCGGCGATCCAGCGAAAACAATGTTGGGCACGTTAGCCTAATGAGTTGGATGGCTCTGCATATAACTCCATAATCCACTAAAAGACCTGTGAAAAGTTTTCGAAAATTTCTGGTTCCCAGGACTGACAACCCACTTTTTGTTTCTAAAAAACTCGAGGGTCGATTTCCCCATAGTAAGAACAGTGTAATAAAAGTTAACATTTTTTTTACTTTTTTCCTCAGGTCAAGCAACAAGCGTGAAAAATTCCCATAAGTCAGTTTTCTGCTTCCAAATGTGGTGGGTAGCCCAGTTCCGATAGTTCAAGCGTCTTATAACTACATGAAAATAATATTTATTCACGTATTTATTTTTCGTGACAGAAAATTTTCAAGTGCTTTGAAGTTTAGCTTTGAATTGTTACTGGAGCGTATGTTTTGACGTTAATCACCGATGTCAAAAGCGGTGAAACCGAATGGTCCTTAAGTGTAGTAATCTGAATACGCAAGCTGACTTTTTCTGCAAAAGATACTCTACCCAAATGGCCATAAGCGTTCCTACCAAATGACCATTTTGTCATTTCCACGATGTCAACTTTGCAGAATTATATTATTTCCACGGTCTCATGTTTTGTCTCGCAATGCCACTGGGTCAGGTTTCACTTTTGTTGGACTATCATACTTAGTGCGCACTCCAAGTTCGCTAAAACCTAAATGACACTCAAATCGCCTTACAATCTCTCCTGTTAACCAGATTTTTTCCTATAGCAATCTCAATACGGTCAAGAATTTGCCAGGATTTAATTTAAATCCGGGGATACCTTTACAGCGAGGATATAACTCCTCACCACTTGAT
Source organism: Clonorchis sinensis (assembly GCA_003604175.2). Lineage (NCBI taxonomy): Eukaryota > Metazoa > Platyhelminthes > Trematoda > Opisthorchiida > Opisthorchiidae > Clonorchis > Clonorchis sinensis. Next base: position 88,713,427 of record CM030370.1, on the reverse strand, counting down.
CTTTTCTTTCAGGTGAATGCAATGAATAAAATCTTGTTTCACTTGACACGATTTGATTAAATATTTTTACCGATCGATGTTTGTTCTACGAGGTTTTATTTGTGAGTTAACGTGACGTATGGTCTTCCAGATGCGATACTTTTCAACTAAATATTTCGGCCTGTGGCTGTTAGAATCCATTATCTGATTTTTACGCTAGTTAAAAGACAAATGCTAGAAATGACAGTGCGCCAACAATCGTTGTTTCGCTACGTGGAATTCTTTCCCCCTGCAACATCCCATGGTTTCCAAATATTTCCTGTAAAAAGGGGAGCAGTCTCCAAATGCCCACAGTGTTCGCATGAATGTGTCCGGCGTGAAAAAACTACTAGAAATGTTTGAATAAAACAGCGTTGGTATTATCCTGTGGTTAGTTGGTTGAGTGGAATCAGTTTTATTAGCTTGCGTAAGTGTAAGCCTATCGCTAGATTCCTTTTTCGTTTTCAGAAACTCTTTACTACACCGCAGAATTATTTTTATAGTCCTTTTTGTCATTATTCCAAAGTATACAATACCTGAAGATTAGTTTTACAAGCTAATTGAAGTCTATAAAATTTCAGGCAACAAAGTTGACCTCAAATTGTTCGTTTTACCTTCAACCGTCGAAACGTTTTGTGGTAGTTGAGCGGCGCATGGTTTATGTGCGCACACACACAAAAATTTCTGCACCAAATATCAGACCACCTATAGAATCGTGATCGATTCATTTCTGGTGGACTAGACATTAGAATAATGACCTCTCTCGAAACCCAGATTTCGTGCAATGGGCTTGTGTTTGTTGCAAAAACTTGTCGAGTGATTTGAACACACGTTGCAAAAACAAACAGGCACGGTGGAATAATAATTTACCTCCTCCCTCCTGAAACTTATATACTCGTCCTTCTTTAGCAAGCTGATGAGTTAATGCTTGTTATGCACAACTAAAAAAACCATAGCTGTTCTTCAGATCCAAGTTAAATGGTCATTTTGAGAATATCCTCTATAAAAGCGAGTTCTCCGACACTTGATGGTGCTGTCAGGACGGTAAACAGCTTGGCTACGTTGTCAAATGCCTGTGTCTATAAAGGTTCCGGTTAAATCATTCCTATCAAATTTATCCTTGAGGGTCTTATGAAAATCATAAATTTGTGAGCACAATGTACTCCTTATCATCAGCAAAAACTGCAATAGAAATTAGACTAACACAAAGTAAGTCTGAGAAGCAATTCTAAAGTATCGTGCTGTTTGTACTTGATTTATCTGGAGCTTTAGGTATGAGTTTCTTGCATTCACATTCATAGCACAAGACGAGCGATTGAACTCACTCTCTGGGTTGTTTTATTTTCCACCGTTACCCTGATATTAATAAACACCAGAAACAATAATCACCATCATGGCTTTCTAGACCACGAATGATGGACGACCAACCTGTTTATTCCAAACAGACAAATGTTCAATTAAAAACGCAAGTATGAGTGTTCAAATACGATTTAGTGGATTTCGCATGCACAGCATGCCAGGGCGTACGACTAGAAATGCAAGAAATACGATAAATCCACAAGTATCGAAGATGGGTGTCAAACCGAGTTCGTTTCGTAGCTCCTACCATAAGCTTCTTTACCACCTTTTTACCGGAGCATAATCGGTAGTACGACACTACATTATGGGAGATAATCGTGGTCAAAGACGGTCAACTTGCTACCCCGCCGATTTTTACCATGGCGACATAGGGAGCTTCAAAATTTTTTTGAAAACCGTGGTGTTTCACTATGATTTAAATAGATTAGACATAATCGTGCATCATTTTGTTCTGCTAAACATGATTGAAATGCATTTGATAAACGCAGACTTATACTTGTCTCTCACGATTGCGAGTGCCTGTGTTCTCTATTTTGTCTTGTCCGAGTGAACGCTGTTCTCGAAATAAGCTTTTATCTGCTGTTTCAAGCAGCCCTCTTACCTGCATTCTGATCTCAACGCATGTGTGCTTAAACCACGAATATATGCGTTGTACGGTTAGCCAACCAACGGGTCCGCCATTCTTCTGGCATAACTGAAGTAAACAGACGTGTGTATATGAGAGGTCCAGTATCTTAATAGATCTTTCAGACCCCGGAGCTTCCATTTCTAGCCGGTCCCTTGAATATGCGATTAGTAACCATGACACAACCTAGCTCATACATTAAAAGAAATCACATTTAGCCAGGTAACTTCATATAATACTTGATAAGCTCCAGAAAACAGGCTACCAAAGTTATTTCAACAACCTAACGGGTAATGTGTTATGCCTAGAAATCAATCTTGATTTTTTCGTCTGCGTGATTTAAACAAACGGATGCCGCTGAACAGTCGGCCTACACAAGATAATACGGTACGATTAACGTTCATATATTCCTTGTTACAGTACACAGAGTGCTAATGAACAGCTACCATCTGGGTTTTTATAACGTGTAACTGTATCCATTAAAGCGGAGATAATTGTTTGCCCACACTTTATAGTCGCGGAGGCGGAAAAGTTCAAAAAGCTCGTGTAAAGCAAGTTGTTGCAGAACACAGCTTTTCACATCGGATATTCATTAATCCGACGTTTTGGTTACCACTGTTTAACTTTCTGAACTCCGATTCACTCATCGAAACATTAGATTATTCAAAGTCCAGCATGAATCGTCTCCCTTACAATCTAGTCATTTGTCCAAATCGTAAATAACCACCGCGAGGGGAACGAGCTAGTTGGTTGTAATTAGATCTTTCACTGGTAACCTCATAAGAAAGTGAATTTATCCCATAATATCTGATCCCCCCTATTTTGTTGAACGATGAAACGGTTTCCGGAATGATCCTATTTGTTGACACTAGCAATCACGTGTGAGACATAACGTAGGCAAAGGCCACAAAACGGCTGCGTTTGAAAATTCTGTCAACTGAGTCTGGTTCTTGCACTAGCTTTTCCGATTAACTACTCCTAAATGCTTTTTCGTTTTATTGTTCTACTACCAGAGTGCTACCGGGTCCGTTCTGTGTTTGTGAGCCTTGTGTGTCTATGCCTTCACTTATTCAAGTGACTGACAGGGACGGTCGGCGGATCAACTGAGGCCACGTATGTGTGATTGTTCTGACTACTGTTGATCGTCTGGCCCCCGGACTTTGTCAGATTCGGAGTTCTCCGAACCGAGTAGACGAATGGCAAGTTCCAATAATGCGAGTGGATTGTCCAAAAGTTTGTTGCAAAGCGTCTTGTGGTATATTTTACGTGTATACGGAGCTCTCACTTCAAGTACTACTAATATTTTAGGTTATTGATATCAATTAATCGACTTATGCGACCAGTTTGTGTCTTGTGATTCCTACATGACTTTGCCTCAGTGTTTAGTTTATATGTTCGGCAGGCGCGTGGCATTATTATGGGGCTTGTTATGGTGGGGTTCGTAACTATCATTAGATGTCGTTGTAAGGAGATTTCTTGAGGAGAAACTTTTTATTATCACAGTCTCAAAGTTTCCTTCAGATAAATTTGAAAGTGTGGCCGCCCGCTTGGTCCCTGGTAGTTTGTCATCAGTTGTAAAGGAGAAGATATTTTGTTTTGCCTTAGTGTACCACTGTCGAATTACTCTAGTGCATCTACTCGTATGAGTTCTCTTAAACAAGGCCTCTTGGCAATATATACGTGCCAAGAAATCTTAAATTTGGTCATTAAGATGCGAGCCGAGCTCGGCCCAAAATAAGCCTATTATTAACATATCAAACTTGTTATTTTAATTCACGCTTTAAAACTAGCTGGTCAGGGTCTATAAGACCACTTGGTCATTCACGAACGGGAGCAACAAATTTTTTTATGAAGATTGAAGAAATACCCCCCAACTGTTTCATTTTGACCCAATGCGCAAGATTTCTTTATTATTTTCTTGATAGTTCACTGCAAGACAAGCCTCTTAGTGAGGAACATTCCGCTAGACAGCGGTGTGATCAGGAAGATACTTTTCTGTTCTCTTTGCAACAGCTGATATGTTCTCGATTCTCAAATCCCTCTGAATACCCCCCTTTCAAATCACAGAAATACTTGACAACAGCAGTCGATAATACTGGATGCCACCTCATTCACTAGGAGAGATACTGATAATAAGGAGCACAATCTCACCAGCAGTTACTGTTGTATTTACGCCGAATGTCATAACGTATACCGTATGATACACACGTCTTGAAATGCAGCAACCACGCGATCGGCATTGAAATATATTTCTGTGCTACTCCATTAAATATGGTGCTCATACGCTGCTGGTACGTGACATAAAATGCAATATCCTTTTTTCTGGGTCGGGTGGAGTGCAAAACTGATTGATGAATAGCTTTGGCGATACCATCGAAAATAAGTTTTTGGAGACCATCTCCAGATGGATAAAGTTTCAGCGAAAATTATTCTCTTTTCACAATAACAAAAAATTTAACAATACTTCGTGATCTAGAATCACACCATAGTTTATTGTAGCGTTGTACTTTTGTGTTGCACCAATCATTCAGCATTGAAATAGCTTTGTTTCACGCCTCACCAGAATGTCAGTCCGGATGTCCTCCACCAGGTGAATATCCAGAGATATCTTTTTATCGCTTCGTTAAAAATGAGAGTAGCCCACGAGACAGTATTATCGTGGTACTTGTTTGGATGAGGATAAAAAATTATAACCGTACACGGTGAGTACCACCACTCAGGCCTCTAAGAGACGCGAGTGTTTTGCATTCTGTTGCATCTGTTTGGGGTTGTCCAATCCTTTTTTATTTCCATCTCCCATATAATTTCAACGAATTTCACCACACTTTATTTCGCTTTGCTTTACTTCATTGCAGTTACTTATATTCTACTGTAATTTTCTGGCGATTTACTTTATTACATTCAGTCTGGTTGAGTTTGACTTTGTTTTTCATATGTTCGTATAGAAATACTCTAAAGTGGTCTTTGGTATGTTCGCGGTTATACACATCAAAGTGAGCACTATCTGACACTAGCTAGCCGGATTTGTGTGCTTAGAACTGCCTTGTGATTAGTGTTGGCCACCAGATACTCTTTCGATTATACCATACGTCTCGGTTTCTTGGATGACTTGAAAACACCGGGCGACCAGTTAGTATAAAGACGGTTTTAATGATGCCTGCTTCTTCCCTTTTCCCACTCTTAATTCCCTAGGTTTAGGTCAGATACGGCGTGTTCAGCTGGGTACACACATGGCTCAAGGCAAACCGCATGTGTACACGGTGTTTGTCAACTGCCGTTCGATGAGAGGCCAGACCGGAAACAGATTCTGGTCCACTGTGGACGCTTGACCCCAAAGCAGCTCAATAAAAAGTTGCCTACAATTGTCTAACATGCTCTATTTCGTAATAACCGCAGATGACTGCATTTGGTTTGCCAGCCAAAAATACTGCATTTTTACAGCGCTAGGATTTCTACACCTCCAAGAACAGTTCCTTTTAATGTTGTTTCAAGTGTGTAAAACATTCATTCTTATTTCACATTGTTTCCTATCTCACCTGGAATTAATATCCGCAGTTTACTGGAAGGTTGTATTGACAATCTGCAAACCTGTAACAACCAGTCCGACGTTTTCCTGTATGTTTGTACATATGCATTCTGAAATAATGATAATATTTTTTCTTGGAAATATATAAAGACTGTGGAACTAAAGATCACTTCCAATGCGGCTTGATGTGACTGAGCCATTAAATAGTGCTGATGAATTTAATTAGTACTCTCGGCGGAAGTGAACATGAAACTAAAGGAAGTTGTGGGTGTAGAGGAACGAACAGCGCTGGAAATACCACTGAATCATGCTGACTAAACTAATTCCCTGCATCAGTTGCTTTGGATCTTCCTACGAGGGTCAAGCAGCTTATTCAGTTCTCAATGAATACTGAGAACTGATCGATATGGAAGCATATTTTTTTGGATTTTGCAGCATAAAACAGATGCCAACATGTTTCTTTGAACAGAACAGCTCTATTGCCTTTACTGGGCCGTAATCATTTATGATCAGCTAGATCCGCAGCATTAAACAAATAAAACTGTTTCATGATTTGCACTGTTCTGTTCTTGGGCGGTTGCAAGGCTATTCTACTGGGTGCTCTGCATATTTTCTAAATTTTCAACTAGAACAACGACATCCACGATCATATTGACAGGTTAGACACATGAAATATCGTCTGTCTTCCGGAAACCACCCAGTCGATGGACCAAACTGAGGACTAATTGACAATCACTCAAATGGTCCTAGAAAGAGTAGAAATTAGATCTTTCGGCTTGACATCATATGCATCAGGTTTACTGGCCCCATGGTGCTACGACAAACTTGTAGAACTTGGAAATAAACAACGCTTTTATAACGATTCCTTAAACCACCAAACAAATAGGGAACAGTGTATCGTTGGTGTTTTGGCACAGATGATAACATCTTTTCCAGACTGGTTATTAGCAGTCCTGGCATATTACTAGAATGCCACCATTTTCAAGAGTCAACAGGATGGACATGTGGATATTTTGTGTAGGTAACTGTCACTGGCATTTACGGCTATTTATACGGCCTACCACGAAAGTTGGGTGTTCAAAGAGTGTTAAGTTGGCTTCATTGTCTCTACTTTCTTGTACCCATCCGCTTTTCATGCAGTGAGAAGCAAAGCCGCTGACCTGCAAAGATCAGCTGACTACCACAATAGACCCTTTAAGTTTCTCATTCCCACGACTGTTTATGAGTGAAAGAAAACGAGGATTTTGTGACGGGTGTCTCTCTGTAGTCGTACTTGCAAGATTTGTTTTAATACCCAAGAGGGAAAAATGGGGTTTCTACTTAGAGGTTTTGTCCTCCAGCTGACACCAATCTATATCAATAAGCCGGAACTCTAAGATTTATGCTAATTGGAAATGTTCGCATTGGTTACGTACCAAACGAAACTGTTGCAAAGATAAAGTTGGAGAATTCTATCCCACCCAGTTAGCAGTAAGTTGGTTGTTCGAAATGAAAACTACTTCCTACATTGAGGGTCATTCCTGTTAAAACAGAACCTAGAAAAGAAACTATGTCCTAATTAATCATATTGTGACATCCCCGTATCAGCACCTGACGTTGACCTCATTGAGGATTTTTTTCAGCTAGTGAAATTATTGAACTTAGAAATCCGTTTATGTTCCTTGGGTGAGGCTACATTGATCGGTAGACCACAATAGATGTTGCAGTTGGTTGTGTCAAAAAGCAGGTTGCTGAAGAACGAAACGCGACATTCATGTTGAACAAATAGGTAAAATGTTCCTGAAATGAAAAGCCAAATAAAATCTTCAGCGGAAACCTGATGTTACTAGTGAAATCAGATAGACTAAACGCGAACGTTGATTGCGGAAGAGTCGATTCGAAGTGAGAACCAAACACCCCTTTAAACTTATGGCCTAAATAAAAATGGCAAATAGGAGCACAGCTATCCGCTTTTGAATAAAACGAAAATACATCTGTGAGAATGGTGCGAGACGAAGCGTGAACAGCGAGGAGTGGAGGTGTTCGACTGTTGTGCTGGGCGATAAACTCAAAGCATATTTGGCTCGCATTTGTCGATGTGGTTATTTAATCTGGTCGGCGGAAGGATACTCAGGCAGCAGTTGAGCAAGAACAATGCTAAACACAATAGAAAACAGAAAGCAAAGAATAGACACCACCGAATGTCTCTTGGTTTCTACTCATATCGGTGTCTTCAGATACCCAGTGGTTGACAATCGATGCCGTGGTTTGTGTTTGAAGACGACAGTGGGGTTCGGATCTGAGAATTGTCAGGGGTAGTACAACGCAGCTTGGCTGGTTAACTTAAGATATACAATGGAGGAAAGAAAATAGCACGTAGCCGCTACAAATAATAAGATTAACAAAGCATATCACGGAATAGGTTCCAGGCTCCCAAGAAGTGAAAGCGCCCTTGGAGCTGCCGAAAATCCAGCTTAAGTCGGAAAAAACCTCTCCATAAACACCACCACCAAGCAATTAAATTCAGGACCGATAAATCCAGGTTTCTTCTTGAATGCGGTTTGAACTCCTGGGAACTTATCTGTAAGGCAACACTTTATATATGATGACAATTAAATACAAAACAGGCATGCTTCTAAGAATCAAGCCACTTAACATCAGTTATTCAATGACAAAAAAATTCGTACATCATTCATGGAATACTGGATATATCAACGCATAATTATTAGTTAGAATATTTAATGTACAGACGAGTGCACCATATATGGGTATTTCCAAATAATATTTCGCACGCTATGGAAATAACAAACTAGGCAAAGTTGCGTTCTAATAAGGAGAGTAAAATTTTTTGGAAAATCTTCACAGGAAACGCAGTATTGTTTTCAAAAGAAGTCACCTTAGTTTATTGACTAGATTAATGTGTTGGTAAAAATATGCCTATTGTGGAATGCAAGAGAGAAAGTTAAGATAGGCAAATGTTAGCGAAATGCACTCATTCGCAACAGAGACTCACCTGGAACCCAGCCGAATCTCTCGTTTATGTCTGCAAATGAGTGCATTTCGCTAACATTTGCCTATCTTAACTTTCTCTCTTGCATTCCACAATAGGCATATTTTTACCAACACATTAATCTAGTCAATAAACTAAGGTGACTTCTTTTGAAAACAATACTGCGTTTCCTGTGAAGATTTTCCAAAAAATTTTACTCTCCTTATTAGAACGCAACTTTGCCTAGTTTGTTATTTCCATAGCGTGCGAAATATTATTTGGAAATACCCATATATGGTGCACTCGTCTGTACATTAAATATTCTAACTAATAATTATAATTTAATTTACTTCAGTTAGAATATGAGGAGTCTTCAACAAAAGTTTACTCAATTTTCAATCGTATCAACTTTGTCATTGATATCAGCTCCGATACGGTTCTAGCCTACTGTCCAATATGTATCTCAGAATGTTTGTATACAATAGCTGTACTAAAACCTAGACTTTGGGCGCTGCCTTAGACGTGGACGCCGTTATGGCGCGAAACGCTGTATCTGCCCCTCTCAGACAAAGCACGCTCATACCGCACCAAAGCAACTCCATTTGGGCGCATAAATCAAGTGTCTGGCTTCCGACATACGCACACGTTTGCAAAACTAGACGTAAACGGAGAGAACTATTGGAATCCGTGATTGTGACAAGTATCCAAAACCAGAATTTGCCACAACCCAACTAGTCGTCAGATGGATAAACACTCACGTAGTCACCCTTATATGCTATCGCCTCGTTTCTCTTTGGATAAGACTTGAAATAATTTTTTCGTCTTTGGACCAGATATCAAGGGCAGATATCTGATCCACGAGTTCAAGAAACCAACATCAAATGGTCGTGTTTTTATTCACTCATAAACAAGTGATTCATGCTTGCATAATAGCAACAGTGAAAATCCATTTCATGTACTGACACGTCGTACCATGTTGCTTCAACGGTGCGTTGTACAAACCGGTTCGATTCACCAAGAAGAAGGACACATTACCGTTCGAATACTTGTAATTACCTAATCCTAGTTTCCTGGGTAGATCTAAAATTGTTGCTTATTCAAAACGTCTGTTTGAAAAACTGCAGTTTGTCAAACTACGGTTCTCTGGTACAGAGTACTTTGATCTACTATGAGGTCAAGACTTACGGAAAGTCAGTAGGGGATATTATTCTATCACCATTATTACTGCTATTAGCATTATTTTTCTCCCAAAAATACACCAAAACAATTTAATCGGCCGATCTGTGCAAGTTTTAGTTATAGTGATTTTTGCTGTTCCCTTTATAAAAAATGCATTGAAATTTGTGTGCGATAAAAACACGAGAAATTCGTCCACCGTAACTAAAACCCTCCGCTGTCGTCCTACATCATTACATCTTTTAAAGTTCCAATGCATTGAAACCTTCATCCAAATTTCAGTTAGCCAACCTATAAATCTAACCAGTGAAGTCCTGGAAATAAATCCTGATTGCGAGAAACTGACAGTTACTACTTACTCTACTGACTGAAATATTAACGTCTGACGTTTCCACTTTTCTACGTTCGTTTAGCACACCCAAAATGAAATCAAATAACATCATAAGCGAGATTTTTTTCTGGGAGTCGGTGGAGTTTGATTCGCCAATTCTACATAATTTGGTGTTTAAGAACATACTGTTTATATAGACTCGGGGGCTGCGCCTACTTGATGAGCTCCAAGAAAGGTGAAGCCACAGAAGTGCTGTTGAGGAGTTCTGAGCAACCTTATTTGCGATCTTATGCCAGAAACACATTTTCTTTAAATTTTTGTACCTGATTGGTCTAGCTGACAAAGCTCAGACATTACTGAAACCGACTTATTTTGTTTCAGAAGATGGTTGATTTGAAAGTACAAATTTTCATTGTTCTATGATCAGCGTTTTCGTCCACCTCTCATCGTGACGTCAGAAAAGTTCGAAATAGCCACACCGGGTTGAAAAAATAATATAGAAAAGGTTAAAAACACCCTTTTGGCATTCAAATTCAAACCCGGATTCTGAAAATTTATGTAGACAAGATATAGTTCGTAATTACTTCATCTACAGTGTGATCAGTTGCCTCGCAAGTGTGCTTTGTACGTAGGTTTGTGCTCTAGGTAACCGCCTCATAAGTCCTTGCAATGTGGGCTAATTTCAAAGACTTTGCTTTCAGTGGAACCTGAATGAGCCAGCTGGAATGAAAGTGACTCGATAGGAAGCACATCTAGGACCTTAAGACGGTCCTGTTTTTGGGGAATAGTGAATCTATTCCGTAGACCCAAAGGTACATTTAGCCGTAGTAGTTATTGATAAATTTAATTGGGAAACCCACAGTCAATGCACACACCTTGTTTGTCAGTTGTGGAGCAGCAAAGTGCATATTTTGTCTGTGTCCAAATATGCGAGTATAAAGTAACGTTTTGGACACCTCGAGTGACTCCCACTTATCCCGCGTGACTAGCTGAAATCAGCGTGGTATTATGTTTCTCCGGAAGCAATTTCATCTTTACGACCTTACGTGTGAACTGAACCTGACAGATGTCGGTTACTAAGTTCGTTCATTTCGTTCACAAGAGTTAAGCGTTTACATTGGGTACGTTTGCTTAGTGATTGTAATGAGAGCATGTAGAAAAGCACCTCAGAAAAGAATGGGAGCAACAAATATAGGCCCCACACCGTACACCTTCTTGATTGATTAAAGTGATTGTCGAAACGGACCTGCACGGACTCTTTAAAAGGTTGTCTGTCATTTGAAAATTTTCAAAATAGATGAACACATAGAACATAGATGCAATAACCGTCACATCATACATTAACAATGAGGTAAAATGCATAACTCAGGTGTCAAGTCCTTAACCTTTTAGACCTGATTTATGGAGATTGCCACTCCTCCAGGTTTCGCTCATCCAGAAACAAAATCCCAAATAATGAGGCAACTACTAGTGACAAGGAATTTGAATAATCCTTTCTGGAATTATCACTAAACTCACCATTTTACAATATCAGTTTCGAAGGAAAATAAACTTAGTAAATTAAAACAACTTTAATAAACGTAACTCAACAAATCTGACAATAAACTTAACTGGATAAACCCTACTGAATTAGCTCAATAATAAAAGGGTAAAGCATAATGTTTCTACACAGACTGCAAAGGTTTTCAGTCACTGGAAAGTTGTGGCTGTGTTTAGGGCTAGTATCTGTATAAAGCGGAGCACCTTATTAGACAACATATCTTACTTCCTCCCACTGAATCCAATTCTTCGCGTTAGAAAAAATGCAAGGTTTTACGTCGGTCCTGTCCTGGCGTAATCACAACACACACACGCACACAACTCGAATTTCGCTCTGATTAAAGCCCATCGACAGTGCATATCCTCGGCACTGCCGTGGTTTGAACTCCTGACACCTAACATGCGAGACGAGCGTGTTACCACCGCTCCACCAGTGCACGCTGGGTCCATCTGGAAATGCGAACATGTTAACACTTAAGCAATGAGGTTGGTTAGCCGGACTGCGCGAACGATGACCCAGTAACTGTCTTGGTTGTGTCGATCGACTGACAACGTTCGCAAACACCCCCCGTTTTGGTGCATACTCAGCAGAAAAGTTACGCCAGGGCACGAGGATTGCTGTTCAAACGACAGTGATCTGAACTTGAAATCTACAATTTTCGCAGACACCTAAGACTGTACTTTAGACCGTTCGCGATTCCGTGGCCTGCTGGCAGTAGATGATACGTTTGCTGCCACTTGCCTCAATGCGATAGCATGGATTCGTCAGTGTAATATTTCCTTAAGTTGGCACTTTATTAGCACCGTTTTTATCCACGATGGCATCTCCTGGTGCATTATTTAGATACAGTGATGCGCTCACTGAAGAACCGCCAGCACGTCAGCGTGTGAACGGATGAACTCGTAAAAAATACTTCAGGCTTGCTTACCTATACTGAACTTAACGAACGACTATGTTACCAAGCGCACAGCGTACACCCGATATCACGATCAGCAATTAGATGATTAGGAACGGACACCTGACAAAACGTCGATCAGGTGAACGAACGACGTAATAGTCCATTCAAAACCTGTCGGGCCGTGCATTCCGAGTTCACTTTGGGCCAAATCTGACAAGGCTACATTATGCAGCAGTTTATTTCATTTGACTATCTAGTCGCTTGTGACTGTTCTTTCATCCGACTGTTCTTCACGACTTTGGTTAGTCTCTTCTGTATACGGCGGCGCCAAAACACATTGTTATCACAGCTTTTCCAGCACATAAACCGGTGTGTGTTTTGAACTCGCAAATATATTTGTTCTCACGTGTATGGAATGGGAACGGAACCGGGTGATTGACGCAAGATTACGTAATCGGTAAATTTGATCTCAACGCCATGTGCAAAATCATTTTGTGCCATTTTCACCTTCCTGTTTTATGTGAAAATTGTAGGCTTCGATTTCAATACGCGTGTCACCAAGATATTATTCCTACAGATGAGTGCCATGAAGAATTTGTCTACTGCATGCAATGCGTTACTTTGCTTCCTCCAAAAAAATAATTGCACTAATATTTTCATCAGTGCATTGCGCAAGATCGAGACTACGATCTCCACACAATTACACCCTAAAGACATCTATTTTGTTGGTGATCTGAGATATTAGCGCAAAGATGCAATGTACCAATACCACCCAAACGTCAACATGCTGACCATGCTGCACCAACAAAGCAAAAGTTAATCACACCAGCTTCAATGCCCCAGTCTCACTAAATCATACAGCTCCATCTTTAACAGTCCCGCTAGGTTAGTCGAGGACACTCCTCATGCAGTCCATAATGTATTCAACTCTAGTCTAGGTACTTCGCTTACTCTTACTACTATTTGTTCGCTGAATTCCTCAGAAGATTCTGTGCTTTCCATCCGCATAAAGTGAGGTGGCTAACAACAGGATCTATGCAAACCTGTAATCCCTAAATGTCCGTTATCTCATTTCAGCGAAATGTTTATCATTAAAAAATACTGATTTTATTTCAACCCGGTGTTGAATTAATCCGCAGCCCCTCTAACACGTCGGCTTCCCAATCCGTTTTTCGAGTAGTGACCATTTTTGTGCATGATGTATACTTTAATGGACTTTAGTGGGGAAATTCCATACTTGATTGGCCAGACCCATGTTTTCGTTAAGTGCCGAACTCTAAAATTTCTTGTTCTCAAAGCCAAATAATAGCTTTACAAATCCATTTTCCATCTCATCATAACGTACTGTCTAGTCTTTCATCCTTATCTGCACGCTTGTGCTTGAATGATTCTGCGGAGACCACTGAGGGCATTTTATAAACCCCACCTTGGCATATACATCTCCGTTCTTCACAGCGTAGTAAGCTCAAATTAAACTCGATTTAGGTACTACACGAAACCCTATATCGTCTTTTTATGCCGTCATCTGATTTACTGTGCTATCTGCTCCCGTCAACCTATAATTTTATGACATTTGTCTATAATCCCGACAGTTTCATCACACATGTGGTAGAAATGTTTTTTCTCTACTTGACAAGCCGGTGCCCGTAACAAGATTCTCTAAGGCATGGGGCTGTTCTCTAACCCTGTCACTCGAATCAATGCTCCGACGTCGCCCGGGTTCAGTTAGTGCACTCTCACTTCTAGGCCGCACACCACACAAACACCGCCTTGAACACTGTCCTACCAGTTTATAAGGCCAGTTATAGTCTTGTTTTCCGCAAAATGCATGATGTTCCAACCCGGCTGACCAAAATGGCTGATCACATTGTTATAATGCATGATGTTCCAACACGGGCTGACCAAAATGGCTGATCACATTGTTATTTCTTGCTACTGAACGCAAACCCTCTCGTCCATTCCGCTCATCGTGTTAATTTCCAACAAAAAGCCAACAGTTACTTACTTGTGTACAAGGGCTTAGCGCCTAACGTGGATCACGTTACTGCAGGTTCCGCAAACTACAGTCAACGGCTTAATAACATTTAGACGAAATATTGATTTCATTGAAGTTTCCATCGATTTACCGCCCTAAAGTCACCGTCACTCGTCTGTTTCCACCTCTAACTGCGTTCTTTTTCACTTAATGAAAAGCTCCGAACGTACCCATCCTTTCCTATTTTTTTTAATCTCGTACTCGTACAGCCCCCACAAGATCACTTCAAAGTGAGTTGAACCAAACTTATTTCTAGTTCAAAACCGAAAACTGGACTTCGAACCAGGTTTTCAGGATTGCCGTTAATTCAAATAATGCCTTTCCACTGGCTAAGCTGTGAAACCCAAGCATACACGCGTATGGCGAACTGGATATAGTCCATCTTTAAAATTCAGTCCTTATTCCTGTTCCAAATAATCCTTCAGTGTGAGTGTTGATTGGGAAATGCAGGGGGATTTGATTCCAGGAAAAAATGCTTTGTCCTACATGCTTACGTACCCGACATTTTTGCACAAACCTTGCGTCCGTCAGTATACTGCGCAAACTTGTTGACGGCTTCCAAGGAACTCACGAAGGTTCTAGATTCAGGTGAATAATTCAGCCCTAAACTAAGCTAGAGCTGCATGCTGACAAAGTTGTACACATTCATAGCTTGTTGATAAGTTCCGAAAGACACACGACGAGCTTTCAGGCTGATGGTTTTCCCAGTAAAGTAAGAGACATAAAAGAACTATTGATTTTCATTGCAATGGGTGTGAAAAACACGTTAATTTTTTGTGTTCCACGTTAATTTTGGACCACATAAACTACGAATGATGGAATACCATTTGCGTAAACGGGTGTTTGTTCATGTCCACTAGCTTCTGCTGGATCAACTAAATGCCACATCATTGCGGTTTACCAACAGTTGCTCAGAAATATGATTCAGTTGTATAATCATAACAAGGGTAGATTCCGATCAGACTCAAACGGTTGGTGTTTTTCGATCTCTTAACTGGTAATTTCCAAATAAAGGGCTTATCCAACCACTTTACTTTTGTGAACTCTCAGAAATACTCAAGTAAATAAACCATTTACAGCTGGTTGTGGTCTGCGCCAGACTGAATTTCTAGACATTTATAGAAAACGTGCCCACGAATAAAGCCAAAAAGGGACATCGTTTCCGTGCAAGATGTGTAGCTCACACACATTTTTCTTATGATGTGGCGTAAAATGAAAGAATGACGAGCGCTCAGTCGCAATCGTCCGGGTAAGCAATATGCGTAAAATCGGAACACGTCCACCTCTGATATCGCTGGACAGCTGATGCCATGTCATGCTCCTCTGACTGAAGCGCTAGTATAGATTAGATATCGATAAAGGAAAAAGACGATAGTGCAGAATACAGTTAAATGCAGCTCCATGATGTCCATTCGACTTAACAAACGGCAGTATAAATTTCATGAGCAGTTCTCAAAACAAAATGCGGTCTATTCTAAAGATCAACGAAAGCTTATTTGGACAGCTAACATTAATAACTACTCGGTGAGTACTGCCTAGTAATCCAAACACGGACTATGACGTATAGTCTCTATCGAGTTTCACTGATCTAACATCTTATCAAGTAATGTAAAAATAAACCATGTAAAATTTACTTTTACTCCATTATACCATCCAAAGTACTGATTTTTGGCTGAATGAATCACGCCGGTACGCTTCGTCACACGACAACGTGAGTCCCAGGCAAAATCCATTTAAGAGGAAACAAAATTGGGGGAGGAATTTTTATTTTAGTATCAAACCAGAACATCTCTACACTAAAATCTCAGTACCTATTGAGTTTCTGTGAAGTGCCTGCCACAATCCTCAGCGCTTTTTGCTTCCAAAGTTTGTGAAAAGCGCGACGAACATTCGTTGTTTGACATGGAAGTCATCACACACACTCAAGAACTGAAAAGTTTCTCTCTTTAAGTTTCGTCGTGCTAAAAAGAAGCATATGCTTCAAGCTGTGCTTTCATCAAAGTAGGTTGATCTCGGTTTTATTATTAACATGGAAGGATTTTTATTTTGTGTGTGATTTCAATTCGCCAGGCATTAAATTATGAGTAAGATTCAAGACAAACCAACGAAATCACATGAGCCGGTGGAGTTTGGTTCCGAAACTGCACTAGCTTTGAACATATGAAGCATCCCCTATTCCCCTTACCCAGCAGGCAAGTGTTGGACTACGGCCCTTATTGTGGTCCATAAGAGTGACTGCAGCGGACAAAATGAAACATTCGCACTCGCATAACTAAAATCGGTAATCAATCCTGAGTTCGAAGTTTTGATTCGATTATGAAATTCTTATGTATTTCTCCACCCCTTACCACGAATGGCACGTTCACACATGTAATATATACTCCTGTTAATCATGATAATCCTGGAATTCTCAATAATACTTTACCTCCATTATATTGCCCAAAGCCTACAAAGTTTTCAAATTATATGAGTGAAGTTTCCAGGGTCCCAAAACTTCAAGTTGTTCCAGGTCCTGGTGGTTTGTCACGAACATGCTGTAGTCTGTTATTTTTCATGCCACGGCGTTCAACCAAATAATCTCCCTAAAATAGAGCTAAGAAAACTTTTCTAACTATTTTCAGAAAGATAAAGGTCATTATGCCCCTTTGAAACGATACTTTGGCGAACTATTGAGAAAAGTAGTCATTTTTCGTCAATATTTGCTTACGCATGCTACCCGGAGAGTATAATTTAAGAACCAATACATTATTCTTTTTTAATATTGGTTTCCTATGTGGTGAATTCGGGTGCTTTTTGTATGAGCATACTGCTTTTTTCGTCCTGTTTGGTAGCATATTTCAAAAGTAACTTGAGAGGAAGTTTATAACCGGTAATTGCTCACACAGGTTTGCATGCATAAAAAGTGCAGTGGGTTCAAGTGCTCATTTTGGACGTTGGATCGGTTTGTACGTTGCAATATAAGTGACAGTATGAAACTGTCCTAAGTTAGGAGCATTAAGCAGTTTTCATTCTCCGGGTCCTATTATTTACTACTTAATGTTCCAGATGGTTTCATAATATTTCGTGCGTAGATTCCCGTCCTGAATTACACCACTTGTTTAAACCTTTTACATGGTGAGCATTCTATAGGGGATTATGATTTTCAGTTGCCTTCCAACGAAACAATTTACAGTTCGCTCATGTCATCAGCTTTTCACTAACTGATCCATTACATCTGAAAGAACACTAACTAGCAACTAGGAATTGTCATAGATTCTCTGACTTTGTTTTGTCCTTCATGGATTCAAGACTTCCCAGATCGCATTATGTTGTGTTTCAACAATAAAATTTGGCAACCGAATTCTGGACAACTCGTCTATCGATTATATTCAGATAAACATCAAACAGCATAGAACAAATCACTTTAAACAACGTTCACTTGAAAACAGTACGATGTTCTATATTACTGAGGTTCACAGTGTCAGTATTTCACTGAACGTATACGTATTTCAATCTCATGGATTGTAAATGAGAAATTATTTCTAGAAAGTCGAACGCCTAGTTCAACCAATCTTCTCTATTGATTTCACCAATTACAGATGAAAAATAACAAAACTTGTGTGAATGGAAAATGCCGTAAAACGTCAGAATTTTTTAATGATATATTTTTGTGATTTGTTACCGATATAATAACATATAAAATAATATTTCCACAGAAATGTTAAACTAACGAATAGTACCATTCATTCAGTGACTCTAAGAATATGCGTGCTTGCCATTCCGGTGTAAATACCCCGCCTTTCTTGACCTTACCAAGCTAATGTATTCAACAAATACCTTTGTGGACACGTCTAGGAATTGCGACTTCTGACCAAGTAACTTCCCCATTTTCCTTAATTCACTAGGGTTAGTAGTTTATCGGAATCATCAACCACAGCTATACCAGAACTTTCCTAAACCAAGGAATGTTTTTGGTGGTAAAAAATCTTCCAAATCTCTGATTATTAGCTTGCAATCTGACATAATTTAAGCATTTTTCTGAGCTCTACCTGTGGCAACCCGAGTGTTTTCGTGTACGGCGTCCTTAGAGTTTTTTTGCAAAAGATGAAGCCCGACATAGCTGTCTTGATCTGTCTGAGGAAGAAGTCTTTGAGCTCTCTAAAGAAACAAACATGTTAGTTTCATGCTGACGTGCACAGTAACCTTCAAAAGGATCATAGTGAATGTCCCTTCTAAAACCCGTCGATCGCCTTTCCAGCGGTGACCGCCTACCAAAGAGTGACTTATGATTAACTGCTTCATTTGGTCTGGACAGAAGTAGACATCTGTTGTTAGAAAATACACCCAGCCAAGGATATCTTTGTTGGTGTGAGCTGCGACTGCTAACGAAAGTGAACTCCGTTCACTGATAGTTTAAACGCACTCTCCCTTTAATAAGCTCCCTTGCTCCCTTAAGTTTAATTCCTTTGTCTGATTTGACTGCTTCCCGGTTAGCTGTGCACTGAAGCTGAGTTACTAGGCTTTCAGCCAGCTGCTTCAACCTTAGAGTGCATTGCGCCATTATTATTGCCAAAAACGTAGGTCTCCAGGCATGCGGCACTGAACACTGAAATCTACGTGTGATCCATTTACGGTTACGTCAGTTTTACTTACGTCAGCTTCCTTCACGTTTGCATTCCTATAAGCAGTTATGTGACCGATTGAGTAAAGAAAACCCACGGTTCGTTACCTGTCACATCTTGCACGAAATGGTGCTTCATAGATACGAAGGATGACTATGAGTTGGTGACCCACCTTGCCAACTCCGTAGTCGGTGAGATTAACTTTATCATTTGACTAATTGGAGAACCGAAAGAATGCCACTTTTGGGTCAGTCATGAGTGAACTCATAATCAGTCAATTGAAACTAGGCCTTTTTTTACCTGCTGCACAATAGATAAAGTGACGGTTAGTGCTAATGGATGTTGTCGGTACTCATATATCCTGCAAAAGATTTTTTCTCATCGATCGGTTTATACCTCTTCGTATATCCCTGCGGACTACGTCAGCTGGTAGCAGTCACGTGGTCGCCTTTCATTGATTTTGAGCTTGGTAGAAAATATACCGTGATTCAAGGTTAACGAGGAGCAGGCAGTACAAGGTAGTTCAAATTATAGATATTATATTTTGCATCAGGATTACAGGAGAGTGGCCATAATGAGATCAAAATAATAGCCTCGTGACGTGTTTTATTTCGCCAAAAAGTTACTCACCTAGATTAAATCCACATTCTCAACAAAATGGCGGTCTTTGACAAAATTGTTCCGTGGAACAGTGAACATCCCGGTTCAGTATCCGATCTCTCCCTCAGCGCTTAGGTGAACGTGCACACTTTTAGGGTGAAAATGGAAGTAAACAAAGTTTTTGTTATCAGCGGATATATTATAAGTGAAACTATTTACCCCGTTTTGGCCTGGTCTCATTAGACAGTAAGTTGACCATATTTCATGGTCTGCACGTTGCGAATATTTCTGAATGACAGTAGCCCTGACGCACACTTGACCTACATGAATGCTCTCAACTTTCGGAAATTTTGTCACGACTGATGCATATTAAATTTCCATACATAGTAAATGTGAACGTATTTTGCGAGCAATTTCGCGTGCCACTCTCTATCAGCTAGGCGTCTATGCTGAATTTTTCATGAGTGTCTCACGGGCTTGACATCAGTTTCCGATTCTGCAATAGACTACAAACAATAGGATTTAACTGAGTATACGTAGGATGTGGAATGGACAGCCTCATGGCCGGCCGAATTTTAAACACTTTGACGACAACACTCGAAAAATAGGAAACTTTTATCACACGTGTCGTAAAGAATGTAATGACAAAATGTAACTTATCTATTTTTCTAAGGTTAAGCAGCTTGGTAGACGAAGCTTGGATTCTGTGATTGTCTTCATACCAGGGTATAACACAAATGTACGAAAATGTACAGCTACAGCAGTAGCGTATGTTCTGTGACACATGTAGAATTATACATACGTAGATATAATTGTTGTTGAATTAGTATAGAATTGTTGTTGCATAGACGTAATAAACTACTCATAATGTTGCTGAAAACCCTTCGACAGCCCATGACCGGTTTCCTACTTCGTGTGGCTCTTCCGGTAGGCGCAGTCCCCGAGTTTCGTCAGCATTATGTTCTGGTTCAACTTCACTTGAACAGATTTCCACGACTGCATTCATTTTCTTGAGCTGTCGAATAGTTTGCAGCAACCTTATGAGTAGTTTGACCAGTCTCGGCTAGATGTCACGCAATAAAGCTAAAGCATATATTCGTTGTTCGATGCCTCATCAAAGTGAATTGTGTCTAGTTGTCACCCATATTGTGTGCGCTCATAATGTGTTTATGACTGCCAGGGGTGACATATTTTCTGTAATCCAAGTGCAAGATACCCTACAAAGTTTACACGATGTTTAAATATCAGTATGCGACTTCCTGTAGTTAGCGCCCCGTTGGTACGAAGATGGCATGTCTGTTAACAATGTACTAGGTGACATGGCTGCAGCAACGTTTGTTGGTGGAATGTTGCTCTGTTTTGAATGCAACGATATTATCCCAGTTTGACTGGTTGGATGTAACAGCTTCATATTACGCACAAGTTTTTCTTTGATGGTGACCGGAAGTGTGATTAAACTACGCTTGTCCAAACGGTGCTCAAGCAGTTCCTTGCTCCTTTATTGCCGTTTAATCCAGTGGCAAAAGTTTGAAAAACTTCATGCCTATTTTCAGCAACGGAGGTGACCACTTAGCGGATAGCGCCTTGGTGCTTTATCCGCAACTCCACAGTACTATCCAACACACTACCTGAAGTACATGAAAATCGATTTCTCCGAAGGCATATCCAATACTTAAATAACGTGCACAACTGATTGTGGGTAAATGTTAATATATACATAGTTATGCAGTGCCTTGAGTCGGTTATTTCGGTCAGTTGATGACGAGACGTACAGTGTCACTTCACAAATGATGTTCATGAACGCATTCGTTTAGAATGCTATTTTACTGTGTACTTTGAACACATCCGCTCTGCACGAAAACTCAGAACTAACGATGGACGAATGAATTATGGCTCAACACGAATTTCCTCTGGGCATGAAAAACACTCGCTTCTGGATACAACTGTCTACTTGCATATGCCCCTATTCTTCATTCGAGCGAGTGTGTAAACTAATCGTCTGCATATTCCCAATGGTCTCCTGTGTGTTATGACTGTCTTGCTTTTTCGGTGACAGGACAAAAGCACGGTTCCAAAAGCGTCGTTTATAGTTGTTTTGTTCTCCTCTGAACACTTAATCGATTAGGTGCATGTAATTCGTGTTTGCTTCAATTCTTGTTGGCTCTAAAGTGGAAATAAACCGTTGGTACGTAGACGTTGGCTCTAATTTTCTTTATGCTTTGATAACGTTTTACCACCCACTGTCTTAAAAGGATCGCACTTCAAGGCCTTAGAAAAAGAACAATTCGGACTTCGCACATACTGAAGAAGTACGTTCATCAG
This sequence comes from Clonorchis sinensis, assembly GCA_003604175.2. Classification (NCBI taxonomy): domain Eukaryota; kingdom Metazoa; phylum Platyhelminthes; class Trematoda; order Opisthorchiida; family Opisthorchiidae; genus Clonorchis; species Clonorchis sinensis. The sequence continues at coordinate 88,691,428 of CM030370.1, read as the reverse complement.
CCGATTTTCGAGATGATCCCCATAGAAATAAGCACGAACGTCGCAGTGTGTGTATCATATTGATTAATATGACAAGAGAATGTGCGGTCTCATCGCTTAGCGATTCGGTTACCTCGACAAAAATCAATCAAGCACAAAAAGTTCGGAAACGTATAGACAAGAAAACATATGCCAGTCGCTGTCACCGATGAAGCACTCGACCTTTTGTATGGTATTCTGATAAGTCTAATTCATGTTCGAACTTGTAAGTTTTGTTTAGACTGAGGGAGCTTTGTGCACTCGTCCATGCTTTTCATGTTGACTGAGTTTGTCCATAAAACATACACTTGTTGAACACTTGTTTGAACAGCCGTCCACCTGTTTTGGCGCAATCATTCCGGTAAGTCCACATCGAATAGGGGAAGCACGGCACTCGAGTTTCGCTGTTTTCAGAGCTCATCAGCACTGCATATCCCGGGCCGTGACGGGGTTTGAACCTCCGCACATCTGACATGTGAGACGATCGTTTCACCACTAGTTCACCAGCGTAGGCTGGATGCAACTGAAGTTTCACGTCTGAACAGGTGAACATGTTCGCGCTTGAGTGACGTGACTGGTTGGCCGTCAATTCGGTTGACAGATGCGGAGGTACTGTGAGTTGCCTGGATTGCTGCACAGCGATGTTGGACATACCGCAGTGGGTTTCTCTGTGTATATAAAGGTGAAATGAAGGTACCCTGTAGCTTTGTATCAGGGTATACATTATAACCGCCAACTCCCTTTTGAGGTTTTGGAGCTGAATGAAACGTTGAGGTAATAAACGTGCGTCTTTTATGTTCAGCGATCCGCACACGCAGTTAACTGGTATGATAACCTGCCTTCACCATCCGCGCACAAAAGTTCATACTCATAATCTCTCCAGTCGTCCGCTTATGCAGAACCCGCTGTGTATACCAAGCGCCTTATCATTATTCTGTCTAGCAAAAATGCTAGGCATATTGCCTTAATATTACTATTACTACTAATCCTACCTAGGTTTTCAACAGTTTCGTTCCTGTACGGCAGCTGTATGCTCCTATGACGTATTCAGTTGAATTAGTGTCGCTTACTTTCAACGTGTTCTTAAGTGATTAGCGGAGGCATTCCCTTTCCTTACTGTCCAAACCAGCTCAACTCCGTCACCTTTAAAGACTGTTCAAGAACAGGCTCTTTCTTGTAGTTACTACCGACTTGACCACCGCTCATTTTACTCTGATGAAGTGATATTAGCGATTTTAATTGTACTTTGATGACATCTTTGCCCACACATGAAATAGTTGTCACAAAATTTGCCATATAATTCTGCAGACCTTCCTTCTGAGTCTTCTATCATAACGTGCCGCTGGATGTTTCTTCGAAACAGTCATAGTATATTTGAATAATGCTACACACGCTCCTGTCCAAAGCTGGCGCAAAACCAAGTATCACATAACCAAACAACTTTTGCTTCACCGTATGCTGCCACCTTCACTAACATGGGCACACAAAACTATGTGTAACCCCCTATGTTCCGCAAATAGGAGTATAGGATTTTTTAAAGGAAGGTACACTGAGCCGGAACTATTCACATGGCATGAGAAGCAAATCAATCGAAACTTTAAAGGAACCTCAACTGGTCTGGTGACATTGCAATACAAGCCGTCGGGTGAGCTCTTGACTTCCTTCCTGAGGACCGACCATTTTTAATCGTTTACGTGGACCTTGGGTGCCGCACTTGCCTGCGCTTTCTAGACACAAGCACAAGACATTCATCAGATTGTAAACCAAATGAATAAGGCCTGGTCGGAAATATCAAAAAACCGGATGTCTTTAGCCCAGTATGACCTGGAAATCACGGTAATTTACAAGCGTGGTGCACACACGCTCCTCTTTTTGCAAAGGTAACTGGGACATTTTATGTTCGATAGAAACAAGAGGATGCATTTACATGATGGTACAAGTTTCCTTTGTCACTTGAATTAGAAAACGGGATTTCAAAAGGAACGCTACGCGAGGTAGAACAAATGGTGTTATTCTTAGTAAGACGGAAAAAGCATGGGAGCTTTTTGTTACCGTGGGAACATTGAAAACAAAATCAACAAAAGTGAAATAATTTCTTGAAATCACAGTTTTCCTCCATTCACATGCACACATTTTTCATACAAGGAGGAAGTAGACTGCCGATTTCAAAGTTATTCTGACGTGTTTAAATTAGATTTTCAGTGTTTTATTTACACATGTAAACAAGGAGGTAAATTATCACACACCACTAGCCTATGTTAGACTGCATCTTTCTTTAGGATAAACGATTTCGGTCTTGTGGAAGCATGGTTCGGTTATCCTAATTAAATAAATTCAATGCTCCATCCCAAAAATATTTAGTCCCATGTCGTGTCTTCCGCATTGCATGATATGACTTCAGAGAAACCCTTCACTTTCGCTGTCTTCTGGACGTCTTCTTAAAACATATTATCAGTTTTTGTAGCCTGCGAAGCTTGAGATTGTTATTATGTTACTATTTTGCTACATCTAATAAAAGCAGTGTAGCGTCTGAATATTAGCGCGGATAGCTTGCTGTTTATTCCGGATGAAATGCTGATTTCCGTTAGAAATTTTCTCTATGAACTACAACATAACTTAACGGATGGTGACAGCTTTGTTAGAACACCAGTTAGTTGTGTGGCCATAATTAGCTGACTACTAAGTCAAAGTGTACGTCAGGCTGTAATGAAGGGTTTTTATTACTAACAGCAACAGACTCAAGGCTGTTAAATTCACCACATCTACGAAACGGACATGGAAATCTATCAGCAATCAGTGGACTGCTCATAGGTAGTCATGTAACTTGGAGAACTGAAACAAGTTAGACGAGGAAGAAAAATTAGCCAAACATCGTTCCAACTTCTAAATGAAAATATCATTCTTCCATACACTTGTAAAAACATTTGCCAGCACCATTATAGCTTTTGTTGAATAAATAATTCGGAAAATGTTTCAGATTTACAGAGTCGATTACTTTACTAGATCTATTTTTGAAACGGTGATGCTTCTCGCTTGCTCTGACTGCAAACCATAGAGTGGCTTAGTAATTCCTAATATACCTGCAAAACGACTTGGATATACACAAACGCTTTCCCTCATTCGGTTGTTCGGCTTAAATTACAGTGAAAAAAATTTCCACTAAATATCGCTATTTTTGCGTTCACAAAGCGCCCTGTCACATGCTTCATTCATAATTCACCATTTTCATCGAATTAGCAACTTTGTTCGGACGCTATCGATCGACCAGTTTTCTGAGAATTTCCCACCAATCAGAAATTAGTAATTGGGCTGGAACGACGGTAAATTAGACAAATTGTTCAGCAGCATAGAAAAGGGGTGAAAAAACCCTTCAGCTTAAACTGGTTACAGAAAGCAGCGGCATGTTCGACTTTGTGTTGTAAACTATATGCGTATGACTTGTTTATGTCCTAGTGGGATGAAACGGAACGAAAATGCATACCACTAATTTACATTTTGAAGTACCTCTGAACTACAGTTTTAAATTCAAGATAAAAACAGATTCAATCATGGTTTCTGTCACACCTACACCAACGGATAGGTTTTGATGATTATTTCATACAAAAAGAAGTAAAGCAAATTGACCGTCGGACACATTCAGATATTTTTTGGTTAGGTTTCAGGTCCGTCTCCAAGAAGCTCCGGTTCTTTTCCGATCAGGAAGCTTTGAATATGTTCTGCGACCATCTGGCAGTCGCAAAGACACATACGCAGGAGTATTCGTCGTGTGTCGCACAAACGGAGACTGTCTCTGAGCTTCATTATTCGGCCATCCCCGTTACCTGATTGAGGCCCGAAGATAATAGCTGCATTGTGAAGAGGCTTTTTCACGTTTCTAAATAGACCATTTACTATTTTTCGGCTCCCTTCAACTCACCAAACTTGGTCGCGATTTTAACTTGAAAAACTATAACATTCAGCGATACTTTAGATTTGAAAAAAGTATTTTCCAGTTTCTGAATGTTTTGACAATCCGAAACCTATCTTAGAGTACCTGAACAGAGCTCCAAAGGTGAATAAGTGCTAGGCTAGCATATACTGAAGAATGTGCAGTCCATTGTGTATGTCAAGAGAATGCTTGAACATGACTTTGGGCTATTTACCTATATAACAAGTCATCTTTGTACCTTCATAGAGATTCTTCAGCTGAGTAACCTTGAGACTTTCAGCCAGTTGACTAACGGAAACCTTCTAAATATGTTGGCTTGAAGATTGTATTAGAATATAGACCGTCAACGTTTTGTCAGCCCTTAGGTTCTTCATTACTACTTATTTGTTACAATCGTGTTGCACATGACCAGCCTCGCGTTATGTTAATTCGCGCACTTCACGATTACCGCGACTTCTGACCTTTTTTCAAGGCGCTCGTCATTGCGAAACGAACCATGAAACTTTTTTTAGGATTCGTTTCCAAGTCACGCCGAAATCAACTTTAATGTCGCCATCCGTTGTAACTGGTGTTAGCCCTCGTTTCTCATCAACTTTGTGGTTGCAACATTTTAGTTGCCGGGTACGTAGCTATGCCTCTGTTCTCATTTTAGTACCAAAAGCAAAGCTCGTCTTAACGCTTCTAACTAGCACCGTTTCAGTGTGTCACATAATAAGACTTACGATAATACGTTATATCATTCTATGCTATAATATGGTGTTTCATATCCTATTATGCCACGTTGTACCGTATTGTACTACATTGTACCAAACTTTACTGTAATACATCACGGCACACAATGTGGTTTTATAACATATTTCGCTACCTTTTTCAGGTTATAATATGCCAAGCATCACATCGGTGACATTTGAACATCACGTTATATGTAGATGATCAGCAAGTTGTCATACCAACCAGATGGTCGCGTTTCAAATTTCCCACCAGATTTTTCCATTAGAATTCGCTTTGTATGCAATGTGTGGTGTAGTGTTACCTTAGTATCGAGAATTTCTTGGAACCAAAGTTTCCAACCCCGTTTTCACGTAACTTGCTGTTTGATTAGACAGTCCTTTTTCTATTCAGACGCATTTCTACTAACAGAGGTATCCTCCGCTATGTGTATACTATTTTTCTAGAAGCAGTTGTGCACTTCCGTACAAGCCACACGAAGCGGTTGATTGTAGGTTACATTTTGGGAAGCGATTGCCCCCCTGGGACTATGGACGGCAAAAGAGGCCTTGGTGATAAAGCAACCTAATTTCTTTTTTTTAAATCATTTGAAGTCTCACATGAAATTATACGTACGAATATATTTTCAATCGGTAGGAAGTAAATCATGAACGTTCAGCGGATAATACGACTTCTCGCTCGTTTAACCAAAAAGGGTTCTGTCGGTTAAGTGCAAGTCATCCAGGTCTGATTCCGTATTCTTTCTTTATATTCCGCAGTGAAGTCACTGAGAAACTTTTCAACAATGACAGCTGAACTACTTCCTTCTTAGTAGGACTCATGATATATATGTTTTTTTCGCTTTTTTCATAAAATCAAAGGCAAATCTTATGTGTACAGCTGAGACAACACAATTCAGAAGTTAGTTCAATCCAAGTGGACAGCTCCAGGTTTCCCACGAAGGACTTTGCTGCTGCAAAACACTGCTTATGGATTTTGCAAGTGGTACTCTAAGATGTCGCCAGTTCTAACCCATGAGAATCGATCCGACACCAAAACCTAGTGAGAGCGGTACGTAGAAAGCCTTGGTAATCCCAAAAAGCGTTTTATGTGGTTTCATCCAAAACCGAAATTGGCATGTTCTTTCAGTGGTGTGAACACGTACATTAGGCTGTAGAAACAGTAGGTGCATAATTTATCAGCTTGAAACTTTGTTCTTGGTTGAATAATTAGCAGGTGAGCTACATCCGAAATCCTCAAAATGCGCAAACTGCACAAACGTCATTTTCTTGATGAATTTTTTCAGTACTATTTCCCTTTAGTGAAGAATCCATCCAACTCAACGATATCCAAACCAAACTGTCAAACACGATTATTGACATCGTTCATTACACTTTGCCAACAAATGCAGCCTAGTTGTCTTAAAGATGAAAATAAAAATACGTGACCTGATAGACAAGGCGTTGCTTTATTGATTTCTCCGCAGAGTTGAGTACGATATGCCCTGCACACAAATAATCAGATAAATGCGGCTTGTGTTTACCCACCCAGTTGGTTTACCAACTAGCATGTGATAGCCAGTCATAATCACCATCGATTTTGTGCATAAAGCCTTCAATACAGCGTTCAGCTTACAGTTATACAAAGCCAATAAGAGTACACTTTCAAAATTTGCACCGCATTTTTCAAGTAGGTGGCAATGTGGTGGCAGTGTTTAATTTTATGACAGGAAAAGATAACAGTTAGCATTCTTACGTTGTTTGATTTGGCGGAAGGAATGCGCCAACTTAAAGACTTAGTCAGTGGTTTTAAGTCGAACACTTTCTGGTTTTATGTTCACCGAAAACCGGCTAGCCACATTGGGGGCTTCAAACGACTGAATGTGTAATCACTTTGATCTACAGAGAGTTACGGTAAAACTCGTACCATTTTCTATCATTCTTAGCGTGTTTTTGGAAGGGCCACATGTTTACTTTAAAGCTCTAGCATTTGTCACTCTAAAAGCCACAAATTTTTGGGTATGCTTTACAGATGCGTCATATTTGGGAATGTTTCCAGCCTTATTAAAACGGAATCAGGAACCAAGTTTAAATTGGCAACCAAGGTTCGTTAAACGTGTAAGGAAAGCCCAATAATTTGTGCCGCGCGCCAACTAGAAACTACTGTTGATGTTAGCAACAGAAAATTGAATCGTCAACAAAAGCTAGTTTCTGTTTGCAAAGATGTTAGGAAGTTGAAAAAATACCAGTTTTGTTTAGTTAATCTGTTTTAAAGTAATTTTCAGGCAAACCATTGAGTTGAGTTTCTAATTGCCGGAGAAAATATTGAATTTATTATACTGTACTGCAGTGGAATTATCTTGATCATGAATGTGAGTGAACCAACAGACCGAAACTTGCCAAACCAGCTTCCGGCAGCATTTCCGACTCTGTGGTTATTCATACAGAAGAGTGGTACGGGCCAAATCTTTTGAGAGATGGTTGTCTTACTTTATTGAAACTCATCGCAATTGCCAGGCGTAACCCGAATACACATCACCGTTATTCATCGTTCAACTGGAGGCCAAATTTATTTGATAGAATATTATATTGAGTGAACTCGCCACTAAAGAGGACGTGCTTCTACCAATGGGAATTTCCTGCTAAAATGTTTCTGCCAAAATAAGTTGAGGCTTCCGCTGCAACAGCTGCCACAATAACGTGGCAGTGATTGGCGCATCCAAGGCTTTGTGATACTTTAATCAAAGGTAGCTAAAATAAGCATAAGGCAGCCAAGTGGATTCTCCCAAACGACCAGCAACGGAGAAAAAATTTACAATTTTATTTTTAATCTTTATACTGAGACAAACACTAAAATCTCCTCAAGGATAAAAATTTATACATCGGGTGTTGTTGACATTACAAGTCCTACAACATTTGTAAAATTGCGACCGTCTGGAGTAAATTACTCGAAATCACGGCATAAATACCAGTAATACCTGTGGGTTGGTTTAGCAAATGGAACGTCAAAACAATCTGAAAACTTAAACAGGTTCAGTGTTTCCCATGCCTAGTGGTTTGTGTTTCGAAATTCATTTCCAGCAGTCCAAAAAACAAATTAGGGCCTCCATTGCACTTGTTTCAATTAAGCAAGGTTACGCCTGAATAGCCTGAGATTTTGAGCTTTCCTTCCCTTCTGTGTTGTGATTTTTAAGAAGTATGCTTGCATCATACACATTGTAGATCATCTCTTGTCAACCAGCACATACCATCATGTTCTTCTAAGGTAATTTTTACACATACGCTTAACCCAGAAACACTTTGCACACCAAAGTTCGTGAACATTTCCCCGGGGATCGTCTACGAATCTGCCACCCTTTACCAGCTCATACAATACGTCAGCTTCAGCAACAAATAAACCACATGAATCAAGCCGATCGATCGATTTAGCTATTTGAATGTGAGAAGCTGATAATCAGCTGCATCCAATTAACCTCGGAAAGGGCGGTGCTTTTCACATTACAGGATTGATCAAGCCACTGTGTTGCATACCTTAGTCTTTTTACCTCCATATAAATGCCATCAGTCACGCGGTGACGCTGAAATTTAATGAGTTTGGTACACCCTTTGGATTTTGTGAGAGGTTTAAAAGTGATTGAAGTATTTACGTGAACACTGCGGTTTTTTCATAAGTTTGGTATGGTTGCCTGTTGGTCTACGCTGGTATCCGAGCCTTTGAACAACAAAGCGTTTGCCTTAACAAACTTCAATCATCGTTGGTTAGCTTCGTTTTAGTCAGTTGCAATGCTTACAAAATTGTGCTTAATTCGAGCTTTGGTTTTTCAAGATTCCAAATACGAACTACAAGTAAAAATTCCTGGCAGGAATAGTTCGCCGGATGCATTTTGTTCTGAGGATTCAATACGAAGTCCATAGTTAAACCTTGTTTGGAGCTCCATGTATTTACTCTATCAGCATGTATCTATGACACGACGACCTACAAATCAATCGGTCATGATCCATTGTACCTATTTTCACTTACCCGTGCGCGTTATTGTAGACTGTGCCCAAAAGTGGTCAGCTTACCCTGGATTTTGTGTAAGACGCAGGTATCAGGGACAGTAAATGGTCCTATTCTAGTAAATGCTATCCACGAGCCCCGATATAAGTCCTCGTCCTTTAATCAGATATCAGGACAAACTCTCTGTTCGAAAATCAAAAGACCGCCTTTTTTCTAATCCGTTTTTACGGATTGATCACACGAATCTTGCGCTAGGACAATCAGCACAAGAATTCAATGGAAATTGACTAAAGTGTGGAAGGTGAGCCAAAGGTGTTTATTTAGTCGACAACAAACATTGATGTGGAGCAGACTATGGCAGGTCACTCCGTCTCAAAATTTTGGAAAAATTGCTTTCATTTGTGACAGACCAACATGTAGCAAAAACATTAAAAACAAAAAATGAGACAGCCGATGTAAAAAGCACTCCAAGCTGTTAGTTGTCTGCAAATACTTGTGACCGACTGATCTAATTTACTGACACTGCGAATGGCTGTTATTACTGGGTTGTCGCAACGACAGATCAGACAATTTTGTTTACAATTTAAGTCCATAAAGACGTAAAATAAACCTGCAGTAATCAGAATGGACAAATGATCCTGCTTATGAAGTAATGACGGACTGAACATCTAAGATATGCGTTTCAGGGCCGGAATAGTTGCGTATTTCCTCTCTCCAATTCAGTAAATTAATTCATTTTGAATCTCCATTTCCGAAGACAAGCCAGTTGTCATTATCAGTTTTGGCCTATTAAGCCTTCATCTAATTACCTTTTATGCAAACACGCATGACGAAATTAATCCAAATCTTCATTACCCAGCATTAGCGTAGATTGTGCTTTCATTTATTGATTTATTTTTACCGGAAAAGTAAAGTATGACTAAACGAAGAAGAAGGGTCTCACCAGTAATGGTGATTTCGACACGAGAATAAGTAAGCAACTTGGTCGGCTGAATTTGGATTTGAATTTATATGTAAAACGGTAATGATTTTATTTACAATACTGTCAAGTTGACGTTTTACGGATAGGGTAAATTTTTAAGTATGTTTTTTGCTCCAAGTCAACTACCTTGAGTGGCTACTAAATATCTTCTTAGCAGAGATCCGTTAATTTTGTTTGGACAGCTGGCAGAAAAGTACTTACAACTGCTTCCAATGACATTTGTTGCGTTTCGTCAAATCTGATTTTTTTGTCTGAGACTGAGATTTTCAAAGCCCCCTCCGGAACTTTCATTATTACTTAACATGCGATATATTTTGGATAGTCCTGACATTGGAACTTTTTGGATAACAATACTTAGCGGTCTTTTGTCTGCCCAAGCGCATTCCAGCGGAAACCGTGAAAGTGAGATTAAGCCGGGATGTAAAAGGCAGTTTTGATAGCACCAAGTGGGATTTCGGTCTTGTACTTTGGTCATATCTTTAAGCTGCTTCGAGTGCCGCCGTCGACAAGAAACATGGTTTGCTTCTGCGCTGAAGAAACCTTCGATCCTTTGGATAGATTGGCTCTCCCAAATATCCAGGCCGGAGGGGGACGGCTCGGAATTTCGTAAATGCTCCTCCGGCCCTTATTTCCATACCTCTAGTCGAGTTGGGGTGTACAATGAACTGCGTTATCCAGCGTTCTTCATCCTTTCCACTTTTCTCACTTATGACATTGACGCCATCGGGGAGTGCAGACACGATGGGATCATCAATCCAGGTATGGACAGAGATTAATTGATTTGAATTCTGCGGACGAAATCGTTCTGTTGATCTGTAGTTGTATGTTCACATAAAACATTTCAAACCAAGTGTTGTAGGTGGTCCCACTTTTTGGTATGCGTTTTGCACCTTCTTTGCATTAAATGCTTAACCTTCCATTTGACTTCTACTCCTTAGCACGGTCTTCTTATCTCCTGTTTGCTTTAGGGGAATCAAGAATCAGCTGTGGAATTTCGTAACATGATATCATCGACCATGATGAAGAAAGAAGTACAAATACGCTAAAATTGTACGAAAGTTATTTTCTTATATGAAAAACAAAATGACGATTGGTGGAAATTCAATAAAAATAAATTGCGTATGCAGCAGTTTGTTGTTTGCAACCATGAAAATTGCCCAAAGTTCCTTAAAATGTCAAAATTTCTAGGCTACATCAAGCCGTGTTAAAAGATTTTATCTGTGCATGCCCTTGTTTGATGATGAAACTGGGGGATGACGGAAGTCATTACAGTATTAATGACTCTTTAGGGTAAGTTTAGTCCCTTGAGAGGTCTGCATTTTTACCGCTCATATTCCACCTGTAAAGTACGTTTATCTACTTCGGTTCTGCATTCCTCTGTGAGTACTGTGATTTCATTCTTTGCTTTAAAAGTGCCCTCGCCAAAGTTCAGCATAGCTGGTGATCCGGAAAAAACAACGCGGCTAAATATTCTTATTTTCATTATATTTCCACCCCAGTAACTGTGTATAAATATGGGTATATAACATGTACTCTACCCCGTAATACTGTGACAAGTTCCTCGTCAGTGCAGCATACGATACTGCCGTAAAAATCCCCACTAACCAAACTTAGCTTGTGGTAAATCCGAAAAACGTTGCTTCGCTGTGACATCAGAGAATTTTGTTAGGATGGATGTCAATCATGAACTGGTTTAAATTTCACGTCAAAGTATCACGTGATATCAAAACAGGATTTGTGTTGTGTGCAAGAGTGTACACCTCAAGCAGGAATCCAAAATTAACATTGACCTCCAAACAGTCACGTGGGGTGTAAAATTTAATCAATAGCTGATTTTTACCGATGCCAGCTGTTTTTTTTCATTCGCCTCCTTGGTCAAATTCTGTATGTACCTAGCTGCGACTGCACGTTTGCCCCGAAATACAGAATAGCGTAAACAACTTTCACAGAAAAATTGAAAAGTTACCTGCAAAGTTCCAAACATTTTGGTGGAGCACATCACTCACTGGACAGTATCTCAGGATATGATGTTTAGATTCATGCAAAGTTAGGAATTCATTAGTGTCGGACTAGTTAGAAGCTTGGAGTTCTGACTACTTGTAGACAAGACATTGTCTTATCATAAGCTACCTTAGGCCCTTAGGCATTCAAATGAATGATCTCCGTTTGGGTTATGATTCTCAGTAGCTGCGAACAACACAGTTCTTAAGCTATTTTTTGTAAATATCGGCTAAATTAAGTGGTTTTTAATGTCTCTCGCAGTGGGGCTTCAAAAATTATTTTAGCATCTTCTGCAAGTTTTCAGTTTGACCATTCTCTGAGCGTTACAGGGTAACATGCTAGTTTCACCAGACTGAAAAATTTTAAAATTTTGTAACATGCTAATTAGAATCACAAACATTAACATTTATAAAATTTGTTCTGCATGCGTTTTTGTGAAAACAGTTGCTACCAGTCCGTCACATTCTAGCGAGTACCATAACGGGAAGACTGTGAACAGAATTATGTCTGCTTCCACATTAGGCTGTTTTCTATCATGCCCCCAGTTTTTCTACTGAGGAGTTCAGGTTTCAGGTTATCTTGACTGCACAATGACGTATGACTTGTGGTTCTTAAAAATGTCTACATCGGCCTGCTATGTCTTATTAATTCCTTGCCGTTGTAACGGCAAGTCAGTCTAATAAATTCTACGATGGAGCCACTCGACTACATTTCGGTAGAGTCGTGCCAGTATTGACGGATTTTCAGTCTGGTTTTCCCTGACCGTTTTTGGTGAATGTAACTTTGAAGAAATGCAAATCGTCAGACAGAGGAATCTATGGTGGATTTATAATCCTTGAAATACCAACATCAGTCTTTCGTCTTCGGATTCCAGTTGACAAGTCAAGGTGCTCATAGCATTATCTATCAGACAGATATTTGGGTAAGGAAGGGCAATATCTATCGTCATTGCAGGGTATCAAGGAATTTTTATTTGTTTTGTCCCACTGTGGCTTATCAATAGGATGGTAAGCGGATTTCAATGGCATATTCAGCGAGTTAGTTTCCAGTACACAAATGCGGCCTTTGTCATAAGAAGCCTTCGTACAGTTTCGAAGAAGGTGGTATGAAACATTTCTTGAGTGCGTCTAGAAATAACTCGGAGCTGGCTGGTAAAGAACAAAGCAACGATTGGTCCAGGAAGAATGCGTTGTTTGCATATCTTGGTGTGCAATGGTAGTTACCACCTCAACCCGCATTATCACATCTGAAGGGGCGAGCAATTCCGAACTTCAGCCGTATGTGTGTGGCTAAGCAGTGGTCACAAGCTACACTTCAATTTCGTTCACCGACCAGCCACCTGTCAGAATTTACGAGTTAATTAACATCATGGAACCTTAAAACCTGCTGAAGCGCACAAGGAACAATAACACTGTAGCCCGTCGGGTCACCCCATGAAGCTCCAAAGAAAAACATTTCAAGAGTAGCATGGAAAAGTGAAATATCTTGCCAGTGTAGCTCACTGTTCATCGGGAATTTTTAGGCGAAATACAAGACATTCGAAGCTAAGGAGAGAACAGTATGATCTCATTTGCGTTGAGCTAAACGCTCACCTTCACCTTGACCGCTATCTGACAAAAAAATCGGGTAGCCATGGAATTTCAAACGGACCCCAAAGAAGTTATATATGCCACCCGCCCGAAATCTGCCTGACCACATACCTGAGATCCAACAGACAATAGTGAAAACAAGCGCTACTAGCATTAATGAAAGGGCTTCACCGCTGACATCTCAATCCGAAATCTGAAATGGGTTACTATCTGCTAAACAAATGCAAAAATATTGATCCGCTACTTGGACAAATCTGTGAAGAACATTTCTATTAGTAAACAGTTTTAGCGACACAAAATTCACACTAGAAAAGTAAAATGGGAAGAAGCTGTAGCATTACTAGACTGTCGAATAGACAAGTCACAGTGGGCAGACTATAAAATTCAGTATCGATCAACCAAATCCTCACAAACAAAGCTTTATTCAAACACTGTCCCAGGCAACATCATGGAAGCCACAGTCAAAGGAGAAAATACCAGGAAACATTTATCTGAGAAATTTTATCTGGAGACCCCCGGAAACAGTACTGCGACACAAGCAACTCCTAATCGTGAGGAGAAAGCCAAAGAATTACACTCCTTAATATCAAGAATAAATACGAACTGCGCGACTGTCAGGAAAGTATAATGTGGCGTTATCCAACCCAGGAGCATACTTCAGAAATATCTATGGAAACCGAAATGGAAAGCTGAAAACCGTAAAGAGGCCGAAAATCGTATGGAAAATCGAATGGCACGATCGCAAAAAGCACTAGCTGAGACAAACTGGAAAGAACCTGCCTGCGAGAACTTGCCGCCCAGAGACAACTGTTTTAATGAAGAACCTGAAGGATATTAATTCAACGAGGACCAAATTTGCAAACTAGCCCAAGCAAGAGTAGAAGGGCAAACTAAATCCTAGAACGCGTTGAATTTAGCCGATATATCTATAAAGAAAGGTACTGGAACTAACACAATCTATCAAATTCTGAATTCAAAAAAATTCCGTAACCATCAAGCTCCGCCTAAACTCGGGAAAAAAATAGGAAAAATACCCAGATAACGTGATAATAAACGAATAAAATATAAGCCAGTCTAGACTGCAAACAAGAAAGGGCATGGATCAGCAAATCAAGAGTTTAAGAAGCACAACAAAAGAAAAATTTTTGCAAAACAGCTTTGTGTCCCATGAACCTGAATTAATTCAAAAAATCAAACACAACTCAACAAAAAGTGCGAAGAGGCCGATCAAAACAAGAAAAGAAAATTGCTAAAAACAGGTGTCCAGTTGAGTAGACGAATGACCAGAAGGCGAACCGAAATGCAACACACAGAAAACACCAATAGTCTAATCGAGACAAGGAAGCAAAGTTGCTGAACTGAAGATATCTAACGGGCCGATCAAATGCAAGTCGGACTGCAGGACAACACAGGACCAATCAAACTTACATGCAAACCAAACTCCAACAGCCTCTCCTGTCAGAGGTAATAAATACATTTTATAACCTATGTGAAATTCCTTAAAAATTGGACGAAGTACCCACCCTACCGCTCGCTGACGGCGCCTTCCTGCATGGTGACGAAACGTTCACAGGTTAACTGTCATCCTCAGCGAAAAGATCAATTGCCAAACATAGGAGCCCAAAAGTACCTTGAGTAGTCTATATAACAAGTAGGATATCTCCACGCCCATTAGGGAAAGCGAACCATGCGCGCTCAGTATACCAAACCTGGAAGAATAACTATGTGCCTGTCGCCATTCTATGGTGAGTGCGCTGTAACGACCTAAAAACAGCGCAGAAATCCCACTCCGGAAAATCCGGAATCAATAAGCAATTACCTTGGGTGTGTTCATTTTTAAGAATACTGCAACCTTAAATCGTTTAACCTTAACCTTAGCACAATGCACACATAAATACCCATGCATCAGTTACTGCACACGAGAATAATGAATTTGCCCTGTGATATTTTCCGAGTACATTTGGAGGTGAACAATAAAATAATGCCCAGAAAAGTTACACGGCTTGATAACATTTTCGCCTGCAAAACCTTGGTACAATTTTCTTCTCTTTCAGTTGAGGAGCCTCATTCCTGTTCAATTTTTAACCGTTTTAGTTGATTTTGACACTGAGTTACTATGCTACTCCGATCAATTACACTTCAGTACGCCAATCTTGCTTACTGAATAGTACGTGGTACTTTGCACCCACCCATAAATTTTGGATTCAGACCAAAATCAAACGGTTTGTTGATTCAGCAGTGTGTGGATAGACTTCCTTCCGACCCAGACGCAAAAGATAAATAAGGCTTGTATGAATTTTGGTTGCCTCTACTCCGCTCTTGGGTGCAAGTGCTATCACTACCATTTTAGTTAAGCCGAAATACAAACTCAACCAATAATCCAATGACGTATTTATTCGGTCCTTCTAGTTACTCCTCATGAGCGACCTAGTGGGCTGATTACTATCGGATATATACCTCACCCAGAAGAATCCTACACTATGGAAACATGGAGGGGTTTGCTGTGAGAAAGCTGCAGCAAGCTAAGAAGCTTCTCAATGGAACTAAGGATGGTGGGAATCATAGCACACCATTTGACCAACGTTCACATCATATCATTCACTAATCCTGACCGTTCGACTGATTGTTGCTTATTTCTTCCAGTGGTACAGTGCACTGAAAATTTTGACGGTGAGGAATAATTTGCGGTGAAATTTTAATCCCGTGTGGCCGAAATTATACACAACAGTAACCGTTCGACAACATTATTGAGTTAGTCATACAGATTTCGCATTGTGCTTTGCTGGGATATACCATTTTATGGTAACGATGAATAAATCAAACGGCATGTCTGATTAGAGTCATCAAACTGATATCTGATAAATCTTTGACAATAAAGTCAACAAATTCATGTCCCGACGAAATGTAGTGATAATTCTTAGGATAAATAAACAAGTTCAACTTGATTTTTCAGTAAAAAAGCAGCACTATTAAAAATAAGCATTCCGTATACATGTCCATAATTCTCTCATGCTGAACTTCTCAAACATTCCTGTTCTTGTTAAATATGTGGTGGATACTGAAACGCTCAGCTCCGAGCAGTCTTTTGTTGTTTGTTCGTGTTTACCGCGTGGGCTTATGTGTACAAAGCAATTTAAGCTAGTTCATTCAGTTCGGGAACCTGGGTTTACTGTTGATGCATTTTTCGTTTGATTTGAAATCTCTAAGCAGCTACCAATATCAGCCCTTCACGACTTTCGGAAAAGTGCGTTGTCACTTTTCAGACTTTACACCTAATACCTTCTACCATTTACCTTGTTATTTTTTATTCAGATTTTATTAATAAATGTTTGACGGTTGCACGGAGTGTTTCACTGCCGACCCTGTTATGCAGATGAAAAACCGCGGGATTTCTATCATACTGAACCCTGGACACCCTTCCAGTAATTATCCGAACGGACCAACTGAAAATGGGCTTCATGAGTCAGTGTGTATGCGCTTATACTGCTTCGTAACCAAACCCCGTAGTCTGATCACCAGATGAACCTCAACAAATTGTTCTAGTGAACTTACTGTCATATTCCTGAATATACTTCTGGTACGGCTATACCCTTCAGTTAGAACATCAAATCATCCAACATTTTGAGCAGATATGCTCCGCGTCAAGAGAAATTTCTATCGGACACAGTACGGAACATTCAACTCTTCATAATCCAAAAGTCCATGTGCTCCCTACCGGCAAGCCTGATTATTTATTCTTTTGCCTCTATGGAATAAACAACAATGTGAGTAGAACATCACCAAATTTGTTACACCTTGAGTTTCCACATCACTTGCGCTTGAGTGAGCCAAAGTGTTTTACGTTTTGAAGCAAATGCGGAAACACCAACCCTGGTGATATCAGCCGAAAACAAGATGAGGTCAGTTTTGTTACTCTGGCTCCTAATGTGGCACTTTTTGATCGTTCAAGCAATGAAACTCAGTGCCACAAACAATCGAAGTGCTGACAAGTCACATAACGCACACACATTCCAAAGACCTGTCATTTTTGTTTCAAACAGCGGGATACATGATAACGTTATACTGAGGCTAGCTGTGTGCTTGGGTACAGGGTTGAGATTTTTGGAAGTTGGCCTTAGTGCAGTCTATCCCCGATCCTTTTTGTACATGATCATGCTGATAAAAACGTTGGCAGGTTATTACAAAATGTATGTGCGCCAAAATAACCATGTTATGTTTTCTCATTTCATTGTGTATGGCACGGTTGTGTGCGTCACAGGTGAGGTTTCTGTGTTCAAGCAAATAAAACATACTTTTATAGAATTGAGTGTTTTCGTTAGCAAATGGACTAATAGGAATTGGATCGATCATCTGTAGGAAGGCTTTTCGAAGACCGGCAACTATGTGACATTTTGATAGTGGTGTTATCAATAATGCGCTTAGTGTTGGTAAACTAGGCAAATCTAATATGGCCAGAAGATATATTTGCCTTATGATTCAGCAAGGTTTTTCGTTTGGTTTTACTGGGTAATGTGAGCCTTTGTATTGAGACTATGATGCAGTACATTGTTGTATGTTCTCAGAATATGCCGTTTTTTAATGCGTTAGATTATGTGAAAATTCGTGGTTCCAATATAATTATCAAAAGGAGAACTGCCCCGGAACATGAAGCACGGTCACCAAATATAGTAATCTGGTCCTAAAATCCAAACTGAATTTTAGCTGTTCGTTACATTCTTCCTGCTTAGTAAACAACAATCAGCAGATATTGTCAGTCTTGTCTTCCAAAGGACCTTGGTGAAATGCCTATACAATCTATTCATTAGCCTGAATGATAATGCCATAGAATCCTTCCTTAAAGTTTAGCTGACAACTGTGTACCGTAAATAAGGAGCCTTCACCACTGGTTGGCCAAAAACAGAGTGATCGCTAGCTAAAACTGGTCATGCAGAGAAGACCACATGTCACTATCTTCGGACGGGTTTGGAAATGCAGCCAGGTTTTTTAAACTCAACATCAACCACAGCCCAGCACTTGACAGTGAATTGTCCAGAAAAGGCTTATAGCCCATTCGTGGTGGCGCACGACTCATGTTTCCTATGGGAAGTTTACATATTTAGCTGTCATCGCGTACTCCTGAGCCTATGCGTCCAACGCTTAACCAATATTGATACTATTGCTGCGTCAACATTTGATGTAAATCAGCATTCCCTGCACGTTGTCTGACTGACCGCATCCGAAATGCCATAACCAGAAAATATCAGGCAATAAAGCTGATTGAATAGCAGACCACCAAACAAAAATGTGCAATAAACAAGCAAAGCCTCATGTGATTTTAACTATGTCTCATTTTTATGCCCAAAAGATTTACCGTTTTCAAGACGCAAGCAATATTAACTTAATGTTTTGTCAGAGCCGTCTCAACTAGTGGGTAACCAACGTTAAGTAGCAAGTTCAGTTGCCAAGAGTAACGTGAATATGAATTCCATAAACCCCGCAATCACCTACAACTAATTTAAGCGTTTGCGCGAGTTAACTGCGACATTTCCTATCGATCCGGTGCCCCTGCTTTGGTTTGCTTCCCAGACCAACTCGCAACAGTCCTAGAACTCAAGCTCTTTTTCATACGTGACAATGAAAAATCTTGACCTAAGTCTGGTATAGTTGACTAAAAGATTATCTTCTCTTTCGTAAAACACCATCAGCAGCACTTTTGTTAATTTAAGAGCTTGAATAACCGACAGCTCAACATTGAGAACGACTCACCAAAACGCAAAACAAAACATAGTGCTACGCTGCTGGTGTCCTGCGAGTCTGTCGACACATGCCTGGTGTCTGCTAACATGTATTGCCGGATGACTGCACTTCCTATGAATGCATTAACAAACTTTTTGATGGAAACTGGAAGGTAAGATCATAACTATTTTCTTCAGTGCCTTTGTACAGAAAAAATCAAAAAATTATTTATGAAGAGCGTTCGTTCGGCCAGAAGACCGTTCTATCTAGACCACAGTTAAAGGAAATATCTCAGTGTTACATTTGACCGGCCATCAACTCACCAAAAGTTGCGTCTGTGCTGGGCGTAGTGACACAAAGTTCTGGAAATCAGAACAAATATATGATTTACTTGATATTCCTAATTGTAAGTGTCAACATCTTCCGCTCCTGTGATAAAGACTAATGATTCAAACGACAAGAAGTACTCACAGATTTCTGTATTATTTGCACACTCAAAAAACTTGGGCATCATACAAGGGATTTTGAGAAGGTGCCAGACGCCCCATGTTTCGGTCGTGAGTTAAGAGGAGATTCACTAGTTAGTCTTTGACAAAAATACTGCGTTGCACTCGCTACATACACGTCAAAATCTAATGATTCAGGAAACACGAAAAGCAAATGAGAATCATTCGCCCACAGACCTGAGTTGTGCCAATTTTCATGACAGTGGTGCTTTTGCTTCACTAATTTTCATTCCACATTGTCTAGACGGCTAGACTACTTAGCCGTCGTTCAGCGTGATTTTCAGAATATCAGGGTTCAAAATTAAGTCTAATCCCTCAAGTCATGCGGTGATATTACTACGGGTAGCAGCATGAATCATCTGCCACCTGACTGACGACCAAACAGGCAAATAAACCTAACAATGGGTGAATAATTTAATAATTTTTTCTGCATTTTCATTCTGCATCCAAAAAACCACTCACTGTCTTGGAGTAGGTCGCCAGCTGGCACTGTTCGCATCGATTTCCATTCACTTATCAGATCAAAGGGAGTGGTCCACATCACACATATTTTCTCTTGTCCCAGTTTATTCAGGACTTCTGGCATTTTCACTTCAGTCCACGCCTCCTCTAAACATTCCTGTGTATTTTTCGCCGAAGCAACATTCACATTCAGTTTGGTATCTCCTTCGTTCAGTAGACAACACGCATCTTACTCACCATAAATGGCAAGTAAATCTCCATTCTGTTAGGTGAAACTAATAAATGAACGTCGTGTGAAATGACTCACAACATGCATACTAGTCATGACGAAACAACCACGCAAAAAGCGTGAGTATGAGAGGTCCTGCGGGGTTATACCAGTTTATTATTTTAGCATCAATAGGTGAAATATTCAATGTGTTTGCGAAAAACACTACATATTTCACTGATCGTGGTGAGAAAATTGTCTTATATTGATTTAAAAAGAGAGTGAGAATGTTTGATATATATCCAAGACCACTGAAAAATGGACGATGATAAGGATAAAATGATTAACATGGGAATTCTTTATGAGTAATTAGAACTAGGACTAAGTCAAATAGTTATACCATTACCAATCACATTCATGCAAGGCTGGTTTGAAGTTTATAAAAGTGGACACACTGATATATCCTCAACACTGTTGCAACTGCCTATGGCTACACGCCAAAGTGGACCTAAATATTCTGTTTTGCTGACGGTTAAACCCATAGCAAAAGGTGTTGGCCGACGGATGCACAAACTCGCTCGATGTGAAGCTGAAAATCCCAAGACAAGTCACTTATTTCTGAGACTTGGAACCCAAAGATTTACTGCATCTGTGCCCTATATTTATCCGTAATTTTGGTTACCAAACCCGGATCTACCTTTGTTGATTTTCCCGTCCGGTGTGTTTGTCATTTGTGTAAATGAAAAACAGTCAAGTGATTTGTCACAAGGATGGAAAAATATTCTCACGTACGTCAATATTTTTGTTCACTTAAATGTCATAATATCAGAATAGTAGCTAACGCATGTTACTCTCTTTCTTTTTCCTAGTGGCTGGGAACATTTTACTCTGATGGAATAATCTTGTATAGCTTGAATGCACCATCGAATTTAGGCATTTGTCATGCGCTCAGCTGTAATGTCGTTCCTAATACAATTTTACTCTCGACAGAAATTCATCTTTTACCATGCAGTCTGTCATTTTCAAGAAAACCTGCACGATGACATATTTATCCATTTTGCAAAATATATTTCAGAACAGACCATACTGAGAAAGGGGAACACAGAAGTCATAGTTCATTAGGCGGGAAGAACTGAGTGCACATGACCAACCAGAGAACACAGTACGATGGCATTTTATTCGCAGCGTCACCTGAATCCCAGCGTGATACAGTCGACATGGTACATTATTAAATACTATCGAAAATAACAGGCTGAAAAAGCGTCCAGAATGGCCAAATCTGTATTAATCGCAAGGCAGTTTCCAGCAAGACAGTTTCCAGCATCGTTGAGGACAGAGCATTCGACCCAGTATAACTAAGGGCTGTGAGTTTCACTTATCTACCTCAAAAAAGGTAAGGTACTCATAGCCCCCAGGATTTATTCTTGAAGTTTATCTGTCGCGTTTCACATAGCCACCAGCCTTCTTGTCATATGATGTGGAAAGATAATTTGTCCTTAAGTTGCGACCCAGTAATTTCGTGCGGACCATTAATTGTACATGATTGTTGACTGTCAGAATGAATAGGAAGACACGAACGACGTTTAAGAAAAGCGTTCGCCAGTAACAACACACCAGCATTTCAAAACACAAAAAGCAAGCTGCACTATCGTTCACCTCAGTCTAGTAGACTTTTGGAATACTGACACTCCATCGAGAGCTGAGGTTGTGCTTTCTCTCCACACCCTTCTCCACTACACATACCGGAGAACCCAAGCCTTTCCTTCCTGTAGTGGGCTTCGATGGTCAGAATAGCGCTTATGGCCAAATAGTGAATGCACTGATGAAATCATTTGGTCTCCCTTACATATGTTCGGAGTTTATCTACAATAAAAGTAATTCACGGATAACTGTTGCATGGAACAAACAGACGGTTACCTAAAAGAAGGTAAAACCCAATGTTGGATACACTTCTTATAGGGGGTAGTCACATTGACAGGGTAGTTTCTATCCAACGAATATCTAACAGACCGTATTCTACAGCAGCCGCGTTTGACTTTACTGATTTCAGATACTGATTTTAGTATGGCTTGTTAGAATTTTTGCGCTGACTTCAGTATTATTAGCAATATGGTCCAGTGCAATGGTCACCCGCTAATGTCCTGTATCACTAGGATTCAGTAGGTTTACAGAACCTTAGGAATACTGTAGTAGATAGATGTTTTGTGGCGGCCGTATCAAGTAAATGTGTTCCAATATTACAAGAAAAAGACAGATTGCCTTTTTTTAGAAACCTGACAATTAGCTACTTACGTGGCAGCCCTCTCTCTACCTTAGTGGAGGTTACATATTCCAACTAGCGCAGCGGTCGTGTGCAGCACCGATGTGATTATCAATTTACTGGTATGATAACCACCTTGCTCTCCAAACGGTCGTTTCGGAATAATCAACGGAAACCAGGCAAATCCTGGCTGAAATACCGAATATGTAACACAAACTGGATCAGCAATGGAGCTTACAATAAAAGTCACTGAAGAGTGTAGTCTAACGGATAGAGTTGCGGGAAAGCCCGGTATCATTGTGAAATTAGTGCACCACTGACACACGTATCCTGTATGTTCTGCTAGGTTTTTTCTATTGGGAATGGATCAAAATGGATGACATTTTATGCAGAATGGCAATATGCCTTATTGGGTGGATCCTGGAGAATTTGAACGTTGTATGACTATGCGGCGAAAGAATTTCAAACTACAGTAGCGATAAATCCATTGTAACCACTGACTGATCTATTAATTGGCACTGGAATTATTGGTTTGGTTTGAAATACATACTAAACTTTATATCGCTACATACTTCGGTGGTAGAGGCGCTCATTTGCCTTCTGGAAAATCTATTTAGGCTACGGCAAACATATGTAACGTTTCGGGTTGTCTTATCCCTAACGGATGAACACACACAACTGCAGGTCTAAACCTGCAAATGATAGCAACAACAACTTGGGGTGGCCTATGTGAAGACATTCCGTTGAAGAATATCACAAACCAGCCGAAGTTTAGTTAGATCACCTGTCAAAATCAAATCAGTCTCCAAGTGGCTTCATTTCCCCCATCTTTTCTTCGTTTTTTGTCCCGAATTCGGGTTATCTTGAAAGAGCAACGACCAAGCACAAAGAACACAGTTCTAAGGTAAAGTACATCCATAAAAGTGTGACGAAAGTTCCTTCAGTATATTGGTTGAAAAAGAACACTTCATCATGAGTTCTCTTTTCCGGGGTCCTTCGATGTGCTTCTATAACTATAGTGCAGTAACTTCAGTCTTCCACACAGTTAAAAGGACCAAGTATTCCGCGACTTGTGTTTGCCGGCTTAAACACTTCTGAAATATCAAACGAGAGAAGATTTGGTCGATTCACTTCGCCGATATTACCGTTTAAAGAGGACTTGTGGAACCCATGTAACTGTGACACAGCGTATGTTGCACTTCAAACAAAACACCGCACCAAAAAATGCGTTGCTAAATTTATCCACCTCACTAGAAGTTTGTGTTTTGTTGCTGTTATGATGAATAAGGGAACGCACGAAAAACATTTGCAATTTTTGATGTTCAAAATGCTTTTCAAAAATATGTGTATCTGCTGGATACGTAACCAGGTATACAATATAAAATTTCACCAGCCAATAAGAGAAACAGTGTAAATATTTCAACTAGGTGGAAGACGGACTGAAATACACAAAGTGCATAATATGGAATAGTTGGTTCGGGACGAGTGGCAAGATAACCCCATTTTATAGGTCACGTCTTGCCTCCGCTCCTCGCAGCTGGGTTGTTTCACTAAATGCTAACATTTAGGGTGTTTGATTGCGAATCACAATTTTGGATAATTGTTCGAGGGCACGTGAAGAATGTCTGGCCAGTAGATATCAAGCTACTAAAGAAAATGGGTTATAAACGATCGTTGGATTTCAGCGAGAACGTTGTCTTTATGCACAAGAAAAATAGTTTGAATTGTCTACCGTTATCCCCTAAAAGAGCGCCAAACTTTTTGTCACTTTAACTGTAAATCAGCTGATGTGAAAGATAGTTTCCTCACGGCTAAACTGCATGAGTTGACTGACGATTTCATACTCGTCTTCAGAAAATGTGCGACCTAATGAGCCGTCAGTTTCTGTTTGATGTTTGCAAACAGTTGAGAAGGTGTAACCAACAAACGCCTTGCAGGCATCTAACAATTCTTCCTCGAGAGGCGGGCGTCAGCTTGTGTATCAAGCATTGCACATCGGAAATGTTTTGTCGACTTCTGGTGTTCTCTCCCAAATTGAAATTCCACCTATCTAGCTCTTTTGCCTCCATAATAATTCTTGCGAAATTCACCGGCGTCACAAGAAAGTGAAAGAGCAAAGCGACAGTTTGGCAGTAATGATGGTCAGCCAGTATGCTTTCTTCTACTATCTGTTGCGAAGAATCATAAAAGGTACCGTACATCCTCTTGATGTTTTATGTTAGTGGTTTATGCACAACAGGTTGCGAACCCGTAAATATCAGCCCCACCCCAGAATGTGTTACCCTTGAAAAACTCTGCTCTGGTGGCTGGTTATGCAGGGCGTTTTATTCAGTTACACAGACACCTATACGATGAGTACCATTTCTTCCGCATGCGAAAAGCCGAGAAAAGGAAAAGCACAAACTTGTGATGTGAAAGATGAAATTGTCTAAAGGATAAAAACGAAACCTTAGCCAACATCTGGGACGTGAATAGTACGGGTCACACAATGTCACCGAACCCGGTGAAAAAGCAACCTTTTTACCGTTCCCATGCAGCACGTGATACAATCATCTTTGACTGGTAAATCCGATTCAAATACTATTCTTTTATTGTTTTGATCTATTTGGGCAATGCATTCCCGTCGTTTGCCGGTACAGCCTGATGAAGTATGCCAGACGGACGTAGCGTCCATTCTCGTCAACCCTGTCTGGCCCTTTCGGAATATATATATATATATATATCCCAAGTAGCTGTCATCTATCTAATAAACATCTCATCTGGCGTCCAAACCTTGGCCTACATTTGCGTCATAACCGGTGCTTTAATAAACCAAACCCCGTCACGTCACTTTCAAGAATGTACGTATTTTATGTTCTAATTCCTCATTCACGAAGTAGCTAATTCATCAGCCAGGAAACTGGCATCGGTGTTTTCAGAGTCTAGTCTTTAGTAGCAAGTGCAATCCGATCTGAATTTCGTAACCGACAAGGATTCAAAATGTTATTGGACACAGAAGAAAACCGCTGGATGTTTCATTATACTTAATACTATTTTTAAACCTCCACTCAACCACCCACCATGTTTTGCGAGCTTATCGTTCTGCATTATTTACCGCTAGACGATACGTGGAGTGAACTATCGCATTTCGGAATCTTTTTTCATGAGTAATTCCGTTGTTAAGACGCGATTCACACCTCAACCGCATAGCAATATATCGATCATACCAAAGTGCATATTTGTATTAAAACCGCAAACAAAAAATGTCGCATTCCATTAACCATAAGCTGACCGGCACACCACTAGCTTGATAACCCTTTTACAAGTTGTCTCCTGGGAAAATGTTTAGGTGCAAGCACTTTCCGTTACACTTATGAAAATAATCTCAAAACTAGTTTTTCTTTGCTAATTTACGACAAGTTTGTGGGCCTTCTTCTCGCTGTGGCTTCGAAAAATGCCGATAAATTTAAAAATTCGGGACAGATTCGGTGGAAACACTGCGCACCTCACCTACGTTTCAGTCCGAAACCAAAGTGAGTGAGGATCATCAGAGCGAGTCAACCAAAAGCTGAACATTTGGCCAAAGAAAAAGAAAAGAACAGATACCTCGAATATAGTATAGGTTGTGTTTATGATAAGGCCATTTGAAGTCACGATTTTTTGTTAGGCTGAGCGGTTAATTCAACTAGATTAGTGCAGATCTGGAAGGAACCTAAGTGCGATTAAGCAAGCAAGTGGGCAATTACGCCACTTCGTTCATATGTACATTTTGCAAAAACAATGCCCGAGATCCTTCTCAAACCTTACGCAATGATCTTCTGCCAAAGCAAGAACTAAGATTTATGAGTTTGATCAGAGACTTTCAATATGTACTGCAGACGTATAAGCGCTTGCTTTTCGATTTCCCCATTTCCCACAATGGTGATCTCAAACCTTGTCCAATGTAATGCTGGACTCCTGAAGCACCAAACTGCTTTAGAACATTCGGTTTACCCACTTAAGGAACAGAAGTGTAACTTTCTATAAAATTTAACCTTAATGTTTTGGGTACGCCGATGAATTGCTTACAGCAAGGAGAAGTAACGAATACCCGCGGGCTTACAAAACTTCTGAACGTGGACACCTATATTAAGAACTTATATGTTAATCGGAACTTTTATTCAGAATAAAGAGAGAGCACGTCAAATTCAGTTTTGGTTTCTAAATTAAACGGTGGAAAATTTTCAGTGATAGCTCTGTACTTCCTTGCAGGGTATTGTCCTGTCTTTATTCAGTTGACGAATAAGATCAATAAATTCTTACTCTACGGTGTACATTCTTCAGAGGTCCAAACAAGACACAAATGTGCCCGGTAAAATTTAGAACTCGGTTTTTCATCCCGGGTTAATAGTTGACATCATCCAGAAGCATACCTCGAAGACTTTGGTTTCAACCACCAGCTGTGTCGCACCTTCAATAATCACGAAATAACCTGAACGTTATCTTAGAAACCGCCCATTTTTCACAACTCTCGTTACTTTGCCATCAATGGAGATAACATAGGCGCTGCGTAATAAAAACCTGAATCGCAAATTTCGATTACTGCACCACCGTCCCGCCAAGCAGAACTGTCTATTTTACTTGTTTATTCAGGAAACGTAGTAATTTTACCCTAGTCTGATACAGAAATACGTGACATCTCATGGTAAAAAGTAGGTTACAACCAAAGGCCGCCTATTTTTCCTGTTATCAAAGGGAAAATATGAATTCTCTGACTTCACTAAGTAGTAATATGTAGATAGACAGCGGTCGGCCATTTGTGGCCAATTTACATTTTCATATGAATGATACAAACTGGTTCATTTGAGACCCGTGAAACTTCAGAATTAAGAAAATGAATGTCAATAACAGTATTCGTAAAACTGAATCACAATCATTCAAAGGTATACATTAGTGAGGAAATTAAAAATACGTTCGCGGTATTCCAACAAACTATGGTGAAAGTAGCCACTGTATATACATATATATATATAGGCAGCTTTTAGGTAAAACGTCGCCAGTAGGTTATTTTAGGTCATTCGTCATGTGGCCCCTTCCGTCAGATTATTTACAGATAATCCCTCGCAATGTCGAGTCTAAAGTAGAAAACACTGTCGTCAGCAGCCTCAGTTCCGTACTGGACCGATATTCATCCTTTCTCGGTCATCTGCACGAGCTTGCCCAAGTTCAGTACATTTCCTGAATAATTCGCAGAGTCTTTCTACCAACAGAGAGGTAGAACGAGTATAAAAAATACACTTTTAAAAAGAGTGGGCAAACTTGATTCAAACTAAAAATGTTCTGTCTACAAGCTAGCAAAAGCCATGAATCTAATAGGTGTTTTTCTTCAAATTAACGCAAAGGCAGACTGCGAAGTATCACTATGGGTGACGCTTAGTATAGAATAAAACGACAATATTCTGGAGATAGATGAAGATTTTCAGGCTTCGTTACTAAGCAACTTCCACTCAGAGACTAATGGATTGAAAGTTCTCAACATTTTGACGAACGCAGTTACCTGGTTGATTGATGTATATGTTCAAAACCTAAATTCACGCTGAAAACCTGTCAATCTGTATACGATAGTGTTATATGATATCCTGGAAACTTTGAGTACAACCCTTTTTGATTAGTCTAAGTTTTCCAGAAAAATAAAAACACGTTTGCAAGATGCTTTTAATGGACTGTATTTGTAAGTTTTCCAAATTGTTTGTGAGCATCGTTAATTTCACATCACCTGAGGACCATTTGGGTGTTAAGCACATTACTAGGATCACCTTGAAATAATAATTCAAAATGAACTTGAAAACTCTTTTGAGTTCTTTTGGATGCGATTTTATTGTGGTCCGTTTGGTACGGACACTCGCCAACTTCTAGGTTATGTTCTTTGCATTCATGATTTCAGTTCCTAAGTAACGTCCTCAGAGTGATTTAGCGACAGTCACTGGAGTTCATACACCAGATTTTCAGAGTGATACATACTAAAGCTAACATCTCGTTTCTGAATTCATCTGAAGGAACGGTCTAATGCTTCAACATCTACGAAACGGAACAATTCACGAAGCCTCTGTTGATCTAGGTGATTAGTTTCACCGCTTTAGGGACAACTTCCTTTGAGCGTAGCCTGCCTATTTCACTACTGTAAATATTTTCGGAGCTCTTGCTACATGGACTCTCTCCCATAATAAACTTTTGCCATCAGTTGCGCGATTCATTTCAGCAGTGCCCTACCTAGTAATATCTGAATGTATCTTTGAAGCCTTATGTAATTGGCTGCAGTTTAAAACTATCAAATCTACGTCTGATCGTATTATTAAGGGTGAATAATTGCTGTGGGTACTTATTGAATTTCACTGTTTGCTGGGTCAGTGAAATCCTACTCAAAATTAAGTATGAGCTGAATAAAGCAAGTAACTGAAACAAACAGCAGATTCCACACAAAAGCATTTCTTGTAGTCAGAGCCTGATTAAACATCTGACTATATTTCTAGTGCTGGTATTTTCTCCTAGGACAAAAAATGTTTTGTCACCCATATAATAAAAACAACTGTTCAATGATCAGCAAAGCATACACGTTATCACTCAGCATTGTCGTGAATTTTAGAAGGTCCATCAGTAGACGCCACAAACCAGAATAGCCTCCGCTATTGACATCACAGAGCCCTTAATTCTTTCTCTAATCAAAACATTTCTGAAATTACACCGGTAAACTTATATGTTGAAGTATTTTTAGTGAGTAGACCCATCTGGTACCACTGATTTTTTGTGATGCAGTTGGAATTGAATCGGTGCCTGGATGAACTTGTTCTGCAATATCACCTGATTGATCGCAACTTAATAAAGGAAAGACAGATAAAATCCATAGTTTCCAAAACTGTGTGTTCCGCTTGTGCTCCACTAAGTGAAGATCGTGTTGCAGTGAGCAAATGGTAGTGCTTTCTGTCGATCCACAAGAAAGAACAGTACGGCCGTATACTTTCTACACCAAAATCATAAAATTAGTTCCTCCGATTGAATAATAACTGACTGTCATAGTATGGTCCTTTTCAGGAAGCAGCAAAAGAAAGCAAGATTCTCACTTAGTTAAAGCCTCATTATTACCCTTCATTCCCATTCAGAAACTGTCTTAAATCGTGTCTGTTATTTTGACTACTTTTGCTTGCACCCTGTCATTGCATGTTCTCCGTGGAAGGCCAACGAAAATTGTGGACCCAAATAAACAGTATTTATCTGGAACACTTAAAAAAGAAAACAGACAGCGTCGACGAAATCCGTTTCACAATTTTTTTGCGTAGAAAAGAAGATATGCTGTTATATCGGTTCGACCTCTATGATGCATGAAGTTCCAGAGTTTCGTTATAAGAATTCATCTCAAAATCCTCCTGACCCACTTTGTCTTTATCCGCTCAAAGTAGCCTATTTAGGTATTTGAAAACATTGACGAGAAAACTGACATTCTGGTCCAACTACCAGCAATGTTGAGGGTATGGACCAACGGTACCCATTTCCGGACTAGATTTCAGCTAGTCACTTGACTACTAGGTGTCTTTATGTAACGAAGTGCAGATTATATAGTTTTCATGGGATATCTGTCAATGCAGCGGCGTGTAGGTCTGCATAAGAAATTTATCCATTCAGGCCCCCTGACCCCCTGAGCATACACTCTTTCAGCTAAGGGACAAGCCTGAAGTAGTCATGTTTCTGTGCTGAATTTTAGCGACCGTGTGGCCGAAAAGGATGACAAAATACTTGAGCATTGTAGTCCTTTTAGTCATTGTAGTCATTGATTTTCAGCTTAGCTTACACAAACTACCTCCTAGCACCAGATTCACAAACAGTGGATATCCAGCTCCTGGAGTAAAACAACTTGAAAGAAAACATTGGGGGGTTGACGAAAAGATTTCAAGCAAGGCAGAATACCGCTAAACTCGAAGAGCCGCACCACTTGCTTATCCTTTACACGTGCTATATAAAGAGGGAGTATGATTCAAGGAAAATATCCATCGGGTGGATGGATTCGGAAAACAGTTTACCGGATTGCATTATGGACGACATACTCCGTTGAACTTTCTTTCATTTTGAACAAGGATGAAACTGTACAGCTACCTGAACAAAACTGAAAGCGGGACTTGTAAGCGTAGAAATATTTTTTCTTCAAGTTACTTGGTAAAGAATGACCTAACAGCTATGCGAAATTGTTACAATAAAAAACCAACCTCCCGAGTGTCAAGAATTTGGCTGATATAATGGTCTTTTGCGTAACGACTGCTTGATTTCCATGTGTGTTCACTATCCCCACCTATTCCACTACTACGTCGGAGTTAAAGCCAAGCGATCAATCGGATTGAAACACTGGCACATTCACCGCTCACAGATTACGTTAAAGATCTTTCAAAAGTAGAGAATATCAGTGATGTCAATCGGAAGTTTACTGCCTGTTTGATAAAGAGTTAACTGTTGGTGAAAAGAACATTAGGTAAAATAAACTCTTATAAATAGATCACTTGGCGAATAAAAGGAAAGTGGTTCAATAAACCCTTCAACATTTTTCGGCTGACAAGGTGGAACCTGTAAATCATCAGGAGTAAAAACCCTTCTCATCTTTGACCGATATTATAAGACGGTGAATCTCGTTTTGACTGCGTGTGGGTAGGTGCAAATTGTATCACCTACTAGTCTTTCTGAGTAAAATGCGACTCACTGCCTGCCACATCACTGCGGGTCCACAAAAGTAGGACTATAATTCTCCGTTACCTCACACGCCTGAAGATATCAACTTCAAGCTTCATGTACTCTTGGTTAAAACTTAACTGTGCCAAACCGAATGTGTTCACTATGTTTCATATTGCCAGCACAGACGCCATGTCCCTAAAGTCAGCGGACCGGCATTATATCGATGCGTAGCAAAACTCGCCTGCATTCACACGAACACCAAACGAGCGAACCTAAGCTTACCCCACTCACCACAATCAGAAGAACACACTCTGTAATAAGAATGGCAGTTAACACACTGGAAACCAAATAAAACATTAAAATTACCAAAAAAAATTCTGATCTATTTTGTTACATCCTATCTGACTCTATCTGTGTCCTTAAATTGGTACGGTCAAGCTGTGGTTACACACGAGAGACGTAAAGTCTCCAGATTCCTGCGGTGTATAAATTTGATTTGACGTGTTCCAACATGCTTCCCAAAAATAACATTAGCACAATCCAAATTTTCTAGATCGGCCAAATGTTAAATTTACATTTGAACCAATACACAATGGTCATTAAAGTTTTATGGAAGAGTCAGCCGAAAACAAGCCTGGTCGGGCCAGTATGTCAATCTCGGCAGCTTGTTTCTTCCGTTGCAAAAATGCACAACCTAATCAGACTGACGGCTACCAAGAAGAGCTAATTTCAGGAGAACATATACTTCCAGAGAGCTGGTTTTCCGAACGCTTCGTACTCAGAGCAAGGGGCAAATTCTTTGTGCACTCACTCCTGTGCCTGCGATGACAAACCGCTTGTCAAGTGGAACAGACGCACACAGTCTCGTGTTTTTGAGTGGAGGCCTCAAGAAACCTAGCGCAGGTGAGATCATGCCACTTTTCGCCGAAAGAAAACTCACACCACAGACAAAGACTGCCCCCCACAACTTATTTACTGGCTATTTGGTGCGATTGAGAGAATTATCTATCCTGGAGTCGGCTGTAACTCGTTACGTGTCTCACAGCAGTGTCCAAATCACACTTGTGCAACTGAAGACTGTCAGTTAGCCTACGAAAAATTCTGTCCCATTGACTTTGACGTTACACATCCGACTCCATAGCTAACTGACCCCTATACCTGCTCCCTTCTTTATGAACACGTGCCCGTCAATTTCAAAGGGCGCTTGCACGTGATTTCTGCCTAGCACAATAAAACTTAATAATGCAGTAGCTAGAAATATCCATGGAGAAGAACTCTGTCCCTCTCGTGACTTCTACGAGTAGATTCATCCTTCTAGTTGCGTGAACATTATGCGTTAGCCTCTATAATTTCAGAAGAAACCAAGACACGTTGATTCTTCCTATCTGAATGTGCGGTAACAAAAGTTATTTATTTTCCAGCTGTTGCACGTGCATTATTTTTTTTACAAGCGCGGCAATACAAAGGCAGTGAAATACAAAAATAATATTAGTTATATTTTTAATTGCATCAGCAATCCAGTAGCACTGTAAAGTAACTTACGGAGCGGAAAAGCAGTTCAGAATACAATCAATGCCGAAAAGCTGCAGAGATTAAAAAGTTTGTTGTCATAAATCATGGAATAAAATATATTCGGAGGAAAGTAAACTCCAATGAATAAACACAATGTCCGGACAGGCATATTAATTTCTTAATCACACAGGTCATATAGGTTGTATTTTTGAGAGGAATCATGGCGACGCATAAACCATTGCAACGAGACAAATGCCCGCACATTTATTGCAAAAAAGTGACTTAGCCGTTTTTATGTTTCTCCAAGAAATTTAATCTGTTTTATCACCAATCTGTAAATTTCCCTGATTCTTGTAATAAAAAGGTGTAGTGAATTCACCAAAAATCGGAATATTTGTCTAACTGGCAACTCATTCGCTCACCAGTAATCCAGAAAGTTCCAATCCACTGGTTCTGTTTTTCACCGAATGTAAGTAGGATAGACTTTATTCGGCGTGGATCAAAGCCAACCATATCAATTATAATGACAGATTTGGAACAAATATCGCAGTATGCCTTATCCCTGTTGGGACAAAAATGTTTATCAGGAGTTTTCTCTTTAAAGCCAAGCATCCTGTCGTTCGTAAAACGCATACTCTTGAACTTATCTTCAAACCCTAGAAAAACTTTGGTTGTAAAGACACGAGCCGTTTACTGCCTTATTCCGTGGTACAAAATTTAAAATTTCTGAGTAACAATCTAGGCGGTAAAGTAGCTTGAAGTTTATCCAGTTTCCGAAATAAAAAAGAATGTGTCCAGGTTCAAAACCAGAGTTATTTCCTTATTATCAAAATAAATTAATTTAATTTGAGCAGTTAGACATGGTGGACAGAAATTTGTCAGGCTTTCTCAGTTGTGTTCTAATGCGACGCATTGTAACCCACCCGTCCTCTTTTAGTTGACGTCATTTGGTGCGGAAATTTATTTGAAAAGATGTTCTTTCACAAATTTTATTCTGCGGTAAGTTTGTTTAACTCAATGATATCGATACTTGATTATTAGCCCCAAGTTATAACTTGACTCTTTCATATCAAACACCTATGCGCCCGTATGTGTGCAACTTCAGCAATTCTAGGAAAATGCAACTTTGATTTTTGGTCTCGAAAATCATGGCGATCGATTTCCGGAGAATTGATATCCTCAAGATGCAAGGAATGTTGAGAAATGACGTACCTCACTACCTTAGATCAAACGGCCCATTCTGACTGGATACAACCTCTCCAGTGAATCTAGGATTTCGTAGCCTTGCAACACGTGTGGGCACAACACCAATGTACTCACACTAGTCTACCTACAAACTGCAACCACATCCTTCCAGGGTAAGCCAGTTTCATTTCCTCGTCACCATATCCCCGATATACCATCCCACAGATGAAAATATCCGTAATCGAACGGTGAAGTGGTTTTATAAGACGGCAAGAATAATTCGGCGGTAAAACTCAGAGAAGCTGACGGACACGACAGCCATAGTGAAGACCACCAGGCATTTTGAGCCAACATTACTAGTGCACCATCAGACCGAGGCGGATCAATAGTTGACAGCATGTCAACCGATTTTATCCTCTCAGGTCTGCATTGGTATATGCAGCCTGCCCATCACGTATACATTTAGATCCCGAAATCCTCCAGAATTCTAGTGGCTCAGTTAATGTTGACGGGAAAGTTCGATTCGGATTCCCGTTATTCAGTACTGGAGACTCAAGTGATAACCATAACCTGTCGAACTTTGGCAGTATATTTGTACCAGTGTAACCAGTTTGACGTTTGTGTCACGTAATTATGGGTGAAGCTGAAATCGAGAAGTAAATCACACCGCCACTCACAAAACCAATTGGACACACATTCTGATGCAGCATAATCTATCAACTATTACTGAACATTACTGTCTTCAAACGTTCAGACGAAAAACCCGAGTCAGTATTTAAACGGATACACTCACATTCTCTGGGTAAAACCGGCTTCATACCTCGTACAAACAAGTGGAGCTCAAGTGAACTTTATGGCCTACTTTAGAAGTTTCACTTTGTAAGCTCTCAATCCACACGTGAAGCTTTCCCTAAAATAATATGAAAAACGTTCACTTCGTTGTAAGGCTTTATCCACATTGTTTTGCATTTTTTCCTCTGGCTGACGTAAGAGCTTTAAGACTGAGTTAAAAGAGTCCATTTTGCAGTTTCTTTGCGGAAACCTACACAATAAATAGCCTACCCATTCAAATGTTTATCGATCGAATTCAATGTGGACTTGATTGTGTTGGCAGAACCTGGAAAAAATTATATTTTTACTAATAAATAGAGGACTGTATGTTCTAGTGACGAAAGTTAGCCAGCAGTCTCTCTTGAATTAATCTATTCCGAGATGCCTGCTGCTTTGAAATGCACTATCACGAAATGAAAAACCTACATATGACGTACAAACTACTAAATTCGATAGTTTGTTATAGACTAACCAAAGCATTGTTATCGAATGTATCGATAGTTATAGTTGATTGACTGGTTGTGGAAAAGAACAGAGAATTCCTTCGTAGTGGATATCGAGAAACAGGAATTCGTGTGCTGAACGGAAAACACAGTCGAAAGCGGATAAATTGGGACGAATTCCTTTAGATTCTTCCACCGACGACAACACCTTTTTGTTTGCATTTTACTATTAATTTACTATCGTCTTAACATTGAAAAGTCCCAGGCCTGTTTTTTACATTGATGTCTTATCTAAAGTTTCATATTGACTGTGCACTTGTGACCGATAAAACGCCTCGAAAGCATAATGTTACTGACTGACTTTCATCCGGTTGCTCTATACCATAGCACTTTGTTTGTAACCTCATTCGCCAGCGAGCACTGTGCACCTGGGGTTCGTTTGGACTCAACTAAATACTGGTGCGCGTTTCTTCCAAAAATTCTCATACGGATTCTATGGTGAACCAGACACTTGAGTGCGCTCAACTAAGAGGCTGCTGTCTGTTTCTCCATGCCCGTTGAAATCACATAAAATAATATAAAAATGTTCTGACCGAATTCAGGGGCGAAGCATACGTACGTTAAAGTGACAAGTAACGTGTCTAGGCCATTTTGTCAAAAAATGTATCCACGGAACATAGTATGATTAGGTTAAAACAAACCTAGTAAAGCACATACGATGGTTCTAAAACCAAAACGTAACAAGAATGTGGGCCCTTTTGGAAGTCTGCGTAGCGATTTTATTCCAACGAGTTGTCACAAGGATTTTTCATACGAAACTTTCAAATGGCTCTACTATAGCAAGCCTATATGACGCCATTCCATCTTGCTGTATTGAATTTAACATCCTCAAACAACGAACAAACGGACTCAAAACGCTCACAATACTGAAACTTGCAGTTTGAGTCAAAGTGCCAGTGAACTCTATAGATTCGATTATTTCGGCTGTTCTGTTACTAATCGATTCCTACCACTTATTTCAGTGTTCATTTCAGTGTTGACAGGCACTTTGTGCTTTCTCTAATGTCAAACAATAAACGATAAGCAGTAAACAATAACTTCACCGTAGGTTTCTAGCAAGCGTGCGTGCCCGGTCAGATCTGCAACTACGGATTGTGTCATCCTGAAGCAGGTGGTAGCCTACCTGTTTGTGTGTCAATCAACAACCGCCAAAGGTAATCAGACAAAATCAACTCCTTTCCTCAGTTTTCCCCTTTTCGATAGCGTGGTAAGCAGCAAGTGAATGATTCTGGATGATTCCTATCTCTTCTGAATGAAATTATTGTGCGAAGCGTTCGGGCAATTTGCAGTTTCATTAGTCTTGCCTTTCGTCCCGAATATTGCTTAGTTGAGGCCCCACGCATGCTTCTTGCATAGTTTTGTGGTAGCAGTTTCACAGCTTTGAAGGACTTACACCGCATTATTTAGCTATACAAGGTAGGTAATTACCATATTCCAGATTATAGTGACACTGTGATCTTATCTTCTGTTCACTCAAATGAGGCGCCGCTGTACAGCGACAAACTGGTAGTGCCGCTTCGACTGATGATGAAAGATTTGAGGATGAGTTATCTAGCTTAGTGAACAAACAAAAGTTACTTGCAAAAAATTATATTCAAACTGCGTTTATTCTTCTCCGCTTTCTTTCCTGCATTTATTAAGCTATAACACACTTCTGAAGGATAATCTGACATGTTTTTGACCGTGTGTCCACGAGGGCTAATCACTTTTACTACACGGTCCATTATTACTATTACTATTTTTAGCAGTATTGCGACACGGGATTTGGAAGTATATTTACTCTAAAAATTAGAATATCGTAAAAAGTGCATACTGCTTTTGTGTTACTTTTCATTAAGCGTAGTAATTCTATGCTTCGTGCGGAACCGGAACTTTGACCGAAAGTACTCAAGTTGCATGTGTATTCCTGAGCCAAGTTCATATTCCATAACGCACGGTGGTGTGCATCTTCGCACGTTTGTTAAAAACTACCTATTTGGAATACTTATATCTGCAATAGAATAGGCATCGTCATTCCTCTTCGTTCATCCACTTTAATTAGTATAAAAGTTCACATATATCTCACAAAATTCCCACCAGAAAGTCCTGTTTTGCGTCGCCAAATTGCCTCAAAATTGCACGATCAATGAATCTGGTCATAAAAACTATTCTTCCAGTCATTTAGTTAACCAGATGTTTAATCACATCGTTCGTAGCGTAGTTTTTAAGCTATTTGATAATACCTTTCGCTTCCTTGTTTACCATGGGAATACTGCTTCATGTTTTTGAGGACGTGGAAGATTTTTTCTTGTCATTTTGTTCTATAAATTGCACAAGAATCCTCAACACAGTTTGTGGACGGGTAATTTGATAGAATGGTAAAAGGAGAAGTGTCGACTTTGTAATGGAAATTTATTGATACTTTTTGTGAACAGCTGGCAGTCCGGTTGCTTGTTGTCAATTTTTTTTATCGCCATAAAAGAAACAAATAGGCAATGAATTTCCCCTTTTTAATGATTATACCCGAATGAAGCAACCGGAGATGGCTTGTTTTGGAAGATCTCCTTTTAGCCCCTCATATATTTTCAGCGAGAATACTATTAAAACTGTATAACAGGACTAGCATACTTCCTCTCCATTGTTTCGTTCCACATCTGTTTATTTTACTCGAAAATCCCCAGGGGGTTTAGTGATAAATTCCTATGAGATTTTCAGGTAAAACCAAGCGACATATGAAGAATATCACATCGCTTCATTCTAGGTATAATTTGGTGTAAGTTCAAAGCTCAGACTTTTTATGGTGATTGTTTGTGCTGGTCGATCAAATACACGGTTAATAATATAATATGTGGCCCATTTTGAATGCTTAAGTCTTTCAGTTTATTTATTTCTATGTGTCTCGCCAATTCTAAAGACAAACATTTAGTCGTCGCGATGGTCAAGCAGCTGGAGGTTCCACGAATAAAGCTCAGTGGGTTATCCCAATTCGAACATTTATTAACTACGTTTACACGACCAAAAGCCAAGATTCGGTCGCATACAAAAAAGTACACTACCAAACCCATCTGGCCCATCTTGGGAAAAAGGCCACAAGTGTGTTTCGTGAAACATTTCAAAAATTATGACATTCCTTCTGTCAGAACATCATATATCATTAAGAACACTACGTAGAATCATCCATATTTCTGAGCTGCGTACACCATGTACTTAGATCGAAAATAACACTCAGTTTTGGTCGAACGTTTCGTATATATTATGGCCTTCGGTAGGATTAAGTGTATTTAGCTTGGGAATTCTAGTTCAGCATCGAATCACTTCGAAAAACGCATTGTCTCATGCCCCTAATGACTTTCAAACCTTAACAATGAACCTTTTTTCTTGCTTCTTGTTTTTCTTCTGAGCGATTTGCATCAATTTTGCACGTTTCTACTTATGTTCTAACAGAACAAAGTTCGTCCTTAACTAGAGAAAACGTGCTAGCTGTTTTCGTTTTCTGTCTCTTTGTCTATCCAAAGAGCATTGAATTGTTACATATTTTGTACCTTTTGCGTTCCTAATGAATTCACTCACGATAGATAATTCAACGCTTGCTAGTGTCTCTGTCCACTGACAGCGGAAGTATAGGCTAGATCATGTGAAATTTATTGGACTTCGGTGCACTCTACATAGTGATCGATTTTTTTAATTTGATAGTGTGCACGATGGTCTTCAGTACCCAGAGCGAGTAGCAGTGTACCATGGTTATTTCACACGCATAATAAACTATTGGAACGGGCTGTGCCGTGACCACACCGTCAGCAAAGACGTTTCAATTGATCTATTCGTACGCCTATTTAGATGCAAAGCAGGGTATCGTGAGACAACGGCACTAATTAACTGTGATCACGTAGATAAATTTATTCACGTGTATCGCTAATGTTACTGATGTGTGGCTTATTGACCATCGTATACTAGAAATCATTCATTTTATGTGCATTTTTAAACAACTTTACCGCTTTATGTTATTCGTGATTGATCTGCATAGTTTGAGTGAGATGGTAAAAAACAGAATTTGTTACGCTGTTTTCCCTAAGTTTGCTACATCACCGTTGAGCACAAGAGCAGGATGTGGAGAGGGTGGGACAGATAACGATGCTTATTTAATTCACCAATTCCTAGATGACCTATTTGCTTACCATTCCAAGTGTTTTCAAGGGAAGAATAAAATTGACTCGTTCTTGGGGACTGATTACACGGATTAGAGTACATCATTCTCCTGAACTGAAAGTCAACCTTATGCAGGGCCACAAATGATTTTTCCCTCAAACCGCACGTCAACGATTGCCCCAATCACTCATAGAGCATTACTTGACAAGTTATTTTTTGGTGAGCAAAAATGAAACTGGATATAAGCAAGTCAGGTGAGAAAGTGCACACAAGTTCGAACTTTGCTGTTCAACAAACTCAGCGTCGATGCAGAAATGGTGAGGCAGTGGTGCAGTGGCAAATCAGGATAGTGTTAACCGAGACTCAATTGAATCTAAGGTGAATCCTTCGTACATCCTCTTCAACTGAAGAACTTTATAAAAGATTCAGCTGAGATTTAGTTGAGTCTCCTATTAGAACATTTTTCAGTTGCAGCGGAGTGCCTACCTGCCAATACGTCCAGTTTGGTGTTCAAGCAAGAAGTGTGTGAAAAAACGCGTAATCAATGAGCCACAGAGTGGGCAAAACTGATAATAACCGTCCATGATTTTTCATCAGTCAAGCAAGGTACTGACTTGTCCACTGCCACCGTGTGGACATTTTCTGCACTGGATTTAAGCGGACAGTCCTTTTCAATATAGGAGGGGGTCCAATTAACTAAGAGTTTGTCTGCAACTCTCTTGTAGTACAACATCTAAATGACGGATAGATGAAGCGATTTCCAGGAAATCGTCTTTAGGATTGTAGGCAGAACAAATAAATAGCGTTTAGAAGGGCCAGAAAGTTGTTCTTCAAACCCGAAAGCCCTTTTTGTCTTACATTATAAAAAACTGATGTCAACTACTGTCATCCAATTGAATTTGAGTAGTCAATAGCCTGATGAATTTCACCCCAGGTCACTTCGAATTCTAAAGCTCCGTTCTAGGCGATGTCAGTCATTGCTGGAGCCAAATCGCAACTTCTTATGTTTCCTTTAGTTCAGTTGGCGAGCAGTTCAAATCGATTTTCCATCGTCAGCAGATCAGTTGACAAGTGATTATGATGACTGAGATCAAGATCAAAGCGTTTAGATAATAGGTGCCAAAACCTATGACTTCTCAGCAGCCGTTATCGTGTTGGTCGAGACCATAGTTAGTTCGCAATTTTTAAACGACTACTAAACCTATGCGAATAAACATGAAAGATTTTTTTGGCAATCAAAAGAAACCAATCGTCTAACAGTGCCACCGCACGGTGAATATATAAATAAGGTCAACCTTTGGGCAGCCCCACAGACAGCTTGCAAGCCGATACTATTTAAAGAAGGTTTCTATTGCTCTGGTCGATCACAAACTTAAAACAGGCAAATTTTTAGCACATGTTGTGTCTGTAAATGTCGTCAGATTGGTTGGTTAATCATAAACTCCAAAGTTCTGAAGATTCAGACGGTAACTCATTCTGAAAAAGCATTATGTGGCTGTTAATATTACGGTTACAATCAGTAGTGAGTGAATCAGAACACTCCACCACTTTTAATCAGAAGTTATGCGCCTGTTGGCGACAAATCGCATCGTGCTTAGTTGAACCGTAAGGAACTTTGGTTATGTCGGCTCTAAAGGTGCAAAACAATGAATCAGTAGGCACTTTTGATATCTTG
Source organism: Clonorchis sinensis (assembly GCA_003604175.2). Classification (NCBI taxonomy): domain Eukaryota; kingdom Metazoa; phylum Platyhelminthes; class Trematoda; order Opisthorchiida; family Opisthorchiidae; genus Clonorchis; species Clonorchis sinensis. The sequence continues at coordinate 88,650,551 of CM030370.1, read as the reverse complement.
ACTAAGCCTGCCTTACTATCAATAAGCCCAAAAAAATAGCAGTCGGTCATTCGCGCTTTGACATGTCGTCACTCTTATTTCTGTTGACGACTTACCTCCTAACCGTTGCCCATAGTTATGTATCTTATATTTCTTGCAGGCTATTGTAGTCAATCTGGTGAGATCTGATGAGCATCCGTTTGCTACTCACCGACTGCGATTAGCACTGCTCTTGGACTGGCCTCCCTGCTAGATCCGAATGACATCTAAAGTCGTCTAGTTGGTTTATTTAATCTACCGTTCGTTATTTATTTGCTCCTGAGAATTTTAAAATTATCATTGTATTCCGATTAGGATTAGGAAAGTAAATATGTGAGTAGTTACTTGTTAATCTTAACAGTGGCGTGCTAAAAAATAAACATATGAATTTTGTATTTATGCTTTCCTGTGGCTTATGGCTACGTGATGGCCCCCTGACGTCATACTTGGGCCTTTTTAGCATTCAACGAACTAAAGAGGACACGTGCTGAAAACTAGCTTTGTGAGATACATACATACTTATCGTCCATAGGTGACTGGAAATTCAACCTGTGTACTCCAGTCCCTTAGGACATATTGCTTAATGCCATCTGATGCTAACCTCATTTGAGACAAACTATGGTAATCGATTTTGGACTCGATGAGATATTTGGTGTGTCCTGGTACACAACTATGAAATAAACAGCACATCTGACTTGTTATTTGAACATCATTATCACTCTTAGGTCTAATTTGCTATCTTTTCAAGAACAGATATCCTTCAGTTCAATACCCAACACGACTTGCATTACCATTCAGGCTTTTCCTGCCCCAATACATCGACTACAGCCTTGAGTGGTTTTTAATGTCAGGTGACAAGGGCAGATCTTATGTTGTGTGAGATATACGGACATCCAATTGCAAAAAATTCGGCTCAGGAGAACGGGTCATTGAAGCCAGAAAAAGCACACTTCTCGAGTATGCTGAATACTCACCACTAAGGAAGCATTAATTAATATCCGGTATTGAAGCATGTGTAAATCCATCTGCTTTTAGCAGTTGAATTGGCGGGGGTTTAGTTCAACTCAGCATTAGAACGTTGGTTATCAAAATTCTCATCAAATCACAAGCTGGGTGTAATCCATTTACCAAGGTTACACCAGGTCGACATTTGAAAAAGTAACCGCGCACACCAAATCTAAGAAAACCGACATTAGAATCGGATTGTAAATGTCATTTTTGTGAACCACAAGTCAGTGCTCGAGTATAAGCCCAGCTGGCAGTATGGTTCTGAGGAACGCTATGCCTATGTGTAAATCTTCACGTAATCCACTAGGACAGTACATGAAGCGCGAACAGTGCATCTCAAGATTCTATGTGGAACAACCGGTAGCGACTTAGAGTTCACTGCACGTGCTATTTATTGTGTAGCAGCACTTACAGATATATTCATCACGTTGCTCACAGGTATTCGAAATTTTATCGCCTGCTATTCCAGTTGACCGACAAAACTAATCAGCCAGTACGGAGTGTTTAGGAATAGCATAAACAAGATAACCCCCTACATTCACAACCATACGACTGTTTGACTAAAGCCAAGCAAAAGCCCCACATATGTATGTTGACGATTTAAAGACAAGTTTGTAATGTATGGATATTTCTTCTGTTCTGAGTATCAATCTTCCCTCCTGTCCTTTTGAAACATTATAAGGTTGAAACGTGGAGTGAACACAGTGATGTCTCCCTTATAGTCTTCCAGTAGGGCGTTCATTGTCTGAAACCACCTCGTTCAAAAAGCGAATTCTAAAAGCCCATATCCATTGGATTTCAAGCTTTAAGCAGCAGATTCTATGCATGCGGTTTAGTATATTCGATTTTATAATAACCACATTGTATCAAATTGTGCGATAAATAAGTTTCACCCAGGGGGAGAAGTAGGAGGACATTACACTGACCTTCTCGACTCAAGGTGACGCAAGCTGTTGGTCTTACACTGACGGATAGCTAAGAAATCGCTTTTTTGAGTATCTAGCATGCAGTCATCTCTCTTAAGCTGGACCTGTTTCAACGCAAAAAACCGATCTCGAGATGTGACTGGTATGATCATGGAATCTGAGGAAGTCAACCGCCAACAGTCCATCCAAACCGATGCCTTGTGTTCCTAAGCTTGAAATTAAGTTGTGCTCTGTATAAACACTGTGCCACAATATGCACAACGTTATGGACAACACATTTGCTATTTATCGTATACAGAACACGAGATTGGTTAAGCAAATGACATGGTATGCTGGCTATTATACGAGTTGTCAAACAACAGCATCCTATTGACAATATAATCAGTACCAGCTTTCTGGCAAATTTAGCCATAAAATTTGCATTTCGGAATCAGGTTTTTCACCTTAGATCGCCAAAACTTTCATTCTGAAAAAAAACCTCCACTCTTGCCAAAAGACCGCTTATTATCGAATCACAGAAAGGGATACTGATGTGTCTCAATAATGAGCTTGTTAGCGAAGTGCTTGAGCGCACGTGTAATGCTGTCAACGTGTTGAACTTTTTCCAAACTAAAAAAATCGAGCGGATTCACTAGGAGAAGGCAAGCGACAAGGAAAACCATGTAATTAGGGTGGAAATGAATAAACTCAATCACATGCGGTAGGGTTTTTTTGGGGGGTTAATAGAATTAGCAGCAGTCATTTATTATTAACAAAGTAATTCGTTGAAACTAATAACTGCAACTTATTACCTTCAGAAAGTTATGAAAATCAAGAATTTCAAGAATTACATATCACAATGAACTTTGGGCTCACTCACTACACGTTCCATCCGAACTGAAATGCTTTATTTTTGGCAGCTTGCTTCAAGATTGAAGCGTGAGAAAAAGTCACCCAATAAGGACCGAAGTCACTCCTATTTTGATAGTAAATTTCAGTTACCTAATGCGAATTCTCCTTGTTAAAGCGGTTAACCACCACAGTGCCATTTCCTCCATATCCCACCTGTATTGCTATGAACCTGGCAGGATCGCATAGACAATGAACCGGACCAGGAGTTAAATAACTTCAGCTTAAAAAGGCCATTAGGTTACATCGTTGGCTGTCATCACATTCTACCAGTGCGCATGTTAAGTTGTCTACTCTAGTCCTGTTACCACATACATCAAAGAATTATCTGAAATGCTGGTCCATTTTCAAGCACATAACACAGGAAAAACTGGTCATCCTTGTAGATCGGTTTTACTCGAGCAGTTTCTTTTTTACATGATGATGAAGATTCCTCAGATCCTTTGCCACCGGCAAGTCTTAAATTACCAAACGGTTTTATGGGGTTAGACAAAGATTAATGGCCATTGTGTCTGCTTCGAAATAATGTCGCAAAGATGAAGTAGTTAGATGGGGTAGATACGAAGTATCAGATAAAACAATTTGCGGAAAAGTTATACAAAGACCATGGTGTTACACGATACTGAAGACAAGATTACCGCACTTTTGTTACTTACCGGGTTAAAAGGTTTGAAACATCTGAAACAAGCGAAAAATCAGTGTCTAGGCTCCAGAACCTTAGTCACGAGAGACCGCGTGATATTTTTATGTACAACATCAAGTGACTGATTGCATTCCTAGGCAGAATTATGTGACCCACTTGTTTCCCAATCATAATTCCAGAATACCGAAACCGTAAAGTTGGTGAACACATAACTGGCTGTCAAGTTTTAGCTTGAAGCCATTCTCCAACGGTGCACAGGTGAATAAAACGCCCCGGAAAACCAATTCAGTACTATACAGATTTCATGTAATAGCCGCTCGTACTTACTTTTCAGTAGGTTAGAATTCCAAAGGCAAAACTTTTTCGGAAAATTAGCCTGTCCCTTACTATTTTGTCTGGTGTGTGCTCCAACATTGACCTTGGCAATGTGAATCTTTGAGCATTTGAGATAAATTTCTGTGTTTCAGGGAAATTCGGCGGTTCTGCTGGAACTGAGTGGTTTTTAATCCTTGAGAATTTCGAAAGCACACAATCGACATTGGTTGCTAAATGACAAGCATCAATGAGTCTGACATGTATTTCGAATATAAATCAACTCATCGTCAAATGTTATTTCAGCATAATTGTACGACTGTGTTTGGAGTAGATGGTGGGCCTCTAAGCTCCAAACTTAAAAACTTATGAAAGTGCTCTTGATGTTGATTTCGTTTAGTGGGCTCTAACAAGGTTCAGTAGTGTGTTTTTTCCGACTGTACTTTGCTGCAAGTTATGGTGTACATGAGTCTAACTGCAGATATCAGACCGATTTTGGAAGGCATTTCAACTCTCCGGATTTGTCGAAAAAACGTCCTTGTTTTTATCCTATCGACCAGATTGGGGTCGAAATAGGGATGACCATGTACTTTCCTGGCGCCCATTGTTCAGCTGTTTTTCCTGCCCCCTTGGAAGTTTTGGACAGATCAATATATCGTTGGCGAGTTTATTTCCTTAAATATCTGAAATGTTTAACGCACACAATATTTTATGCTTGAATAAAGCAGGACATGAGTGCAGGCCTGCTACGTGTTTTAGGACCATGCCAACCGAAACCATATACTACAAAAATAGGTCATGTTAGATTATAATGCTGATTTCTATAGATCATTGTGGTTCACATCAACTCGGCAGTCTGTCCACCTACCCCACATTCATACAGCCTTAACGCACTCAGATATATTTCACGTCAACTTTACAGATAAATTTTGGAGGAACTAGTATCCATACCACAGCCTCAAGTGGTCAAGTCTACTGTGCATTTCATCGCTTGTAACCCATTAACACACTAAACAAACTCGATTTTACCGCCGCAACATTTGGTGGAACAACATGACTGGCAAATCATGCCACGGCAAGTGCTCAGAAAAAGTGCGTGTTAATTGAACCAGATGCTAGACGTAAGGCCTTCAGGTCATTCTTGTCGTGTTCAGAATAAACCAAGTGTTTTGTAGACCACTTTTGTGAGTAAAGGCGAGGCTTGTCCTGTTAAGGCTAACAGGCTACGGAGAGCAACTTGGACCGATGAAGTACAAAAATCAGTGTGTGATTTCAAAGAGGCACAAGAAGTCCTTCACTAACCCATGACTGACCTTACTGGCTGACCGATGTATTCATAACGAATTATCACTGACCTGTTCGCTGAGCTAGATGATCTGACTGAGAATGTTTCAACCGCGGTGATGGTAACACCGCAGGTGCGCTTCGAGTTAAGGTTCGTCAAACAGGCACAACCTGACTTACAAACATTTCCTCGATTATCGAACTACAATAATAATGAGTTTGATCTGTAATTATTTTTCAGGATGCCACTATGGTCTCACTCAAACCCGTAAAGAACATCTGCCCCACTGTTCAACTTCGCTCCCCCCATTAAGTAGTATTTGCTCTATAGTGAGAAAATGATCTAGTGGCGAAATCCGTGGTGTATAAATTAACCTAATCACATTGCACGAAGACCTTGTTCCGCATGAAGGGAAACTTTGACCACTATGCGCTACAACCAATTCGGAACCTTCCAGGAGTTTCTTTCAAAATGTACGGACATTTTATCGGAACAAATGGTTTACCTGGGACACAGTTTTGAATGCAGTTAGGAAAAATACGGTCTCATCCATTCCATACGCATCGCATAGTATTTACCTAATTATTTCATTCGTTTGTGTTGTGCAATGGAAGAATTATCTAAGACTAGCTCGAACACCATTCGTGTCTGAATTATAGATTAGATTGCTGAGTTGGTAGGTATATCTGCTTCCAGAACACTCTCTCTACCCTACCTGCGAGCAGAATATCTTCGTCGGCTTTTGAACATCCTTGAAAATATACGTGGCCTGGCCGCAGACGAAGAATACTTGATAAGGCAGGCTTATCTCTAGTGTTTGCATAAACTACACGATGTGCAACATAAACCATCGCCAGGATATGCACGTAGGATTTTCAGTCACTACTTCACAAGCAAAGTTGGGTTGCAAGTTTGAATTGCGAGTTAAATTGACAGCTGATTCCATTTTGCAGCTTCAGACCATGCTTCATGCTACTCTAGCAGGAGTCTTAGGATTCAGTAAATTTTTGAAAACATTTACTGCACTACCTAGATAGATAGATAGATAGATAGATAGATAGATAGATAGATAGATAGATAGATAGATAGATAGATAGATAGATAGATAGATAGATAGATAGATAGATAGATAGATAGATAGATAGATAGATAGATAGATAGATAGATAGATAGATAGATAGATAGATAGATAGATAGATAGATAGATAGATAGATAGATAGATAGATAGATAGATAGATAGATAGATAGATAGATAGATAGATAGATAGATAGATAGATAGATAGATAGATAGATAGATAGATAGATAGATAGATAGATAGATAGATAGATAGATAGATAGATAGATAGATAGATAGATAGATAGATAGATAGATAGATAGATAGATAGATAGATAGATAGATAGATAGATAGATAGATAGATAGATAGATAGATAGATAGATAGATAGATAGATAGATAGATAGATAGATAGATAGATAGATAGATAGATAGATAGATAGATAGATAGATAGATAGATAGATAGATAGACAGAACACTGATAGCGCTGGTGCAAAGATGATATATAGACATTTTTAAGTTTGTCCACCCGCGAATTTATTGAATAATTCTACTGACCAAATAATGTTGTTGGCCCTGCTTGCGCATGTTAGTTTAAAAATCACTTCTCACGTAATTTCTAAACTTGTCGCATTCAAAAATCAGTCCATCCGAGTTTATTAATCCTTCACCTCAAACGCTCATAAAATGAACAAGTTGTTAAATAGTCCTCAATTTTAACAACCGTTTTTGCTGGAAATCTGTCCTTAGCACATTGGAGCACACCTGTGAGTAGCTCTCCTGAGTTTTTAAAAATACCACGTTCACAAGTTACAAAGAATTTGGCTAGTCATGACGCGAAGCCTACAATGAAACCTGATCATTAATTAAGCCGATTTTTCAAAGTGGTACCTTATTTTTTCATCTATGTATCACTTTTTCAGAGATAAATGTAACTCGCCTCATCGCTTCTTGGAATCTCAAAAGCTGGTAGCACCCACGTTAACTGCGCTCACCTTACTTACTAAGATGGTAATTATTCGACTTTCTGTGTTTCATCTCTCTGGTGCTACTGAATAACCAAAACAGTTAGAATAAACAGTAAACTATTATTTCAATCACAGGAACAAAAAACACAGCAAAGAGTCACTTGTAGAACAGTCGGAGAGCAAGGTTTTAGTTTCTCTAGAGAAGTATTCTGGCCTGCATTTTATTGATCATGAGGATGATGCTGGATGGTGCTGACAAGCCCAAACTCCCCCCGGGCATACACAAACAGAAGTGTTCACTGAGTTGATTGTATTGTCCATAGATGTGAGTGGTTTAAACAACGTTGAGATCAAGTTTACTACAAAGCGTCAGCCGCATTAACGGAACACACATTAGCCATCTGATGGATGTTCGTGACTGCAGTAGCTAATCAGGATATTGGCACAGGGACACACCACGGGGAATCTGCTTCGTGTCATGCAGAACACAGTCGATAGTCCCATCCTGACTTCTAATTAATATCGCAAGATACTGTCCTCAGTTGATAACTAGGGTTACTCTTTTCTTCATTTGTTTTATTTATTTATTTTGTTTATTTTCACCTCGATGTTTCACAACTCGATCACATGTTTCCATCTGCCATTATGCTTCTTCAGACAACATTTAAATCACGTTTTAGTTAATCCGGCTACAGTTACACCACACTTTGTTTTAAAATTAATAGGGCTGACTCCCACATCTGAAAGAAAAAAATAGGCATCCCTTGGTTGCAAAAGGCCGGTTAAATTTGTTCAGTTTTGTTGCCTGTTAAAGTTTTTTGCCTCAGTATTCCAAAGGCTACAAAGCAGGAACGGTCGCACGAAGAAACCGTTCTCAGTAGCTGCCCATAGCTAAGCAAAGCCATCAAGAGGGTGTGATTGCTGCTAGGGCAAAACGATTCCTGTCCTAATTTGGCCCTCAGAGTCTGTCCTGTTTTTTATTTTCACCTGCTAAGGTCAATAAAACTTATGTTGTCTGTGAAAATCTCCACACTGGATCATCTAACCACCGCCTCCATAGTCTAAAAATCGGTCTGATTAGTCCTGTGCGCCGATTTCTCCTTTTGATGGCAAATTTTTGATGAATGCATCCGCCTTCGTTTTTATCCGTCCCCGTATATCCACGTAGTATGTTTTGGGTCACGTGAGAGTCTGTAAATAGTATCGATTCACTTTCACAAGTGTGTCGGGTAATAGGTGCAAATAACAATGATTGGTATGGTGTGTGGTTTCATAATCCGGCCATTGTGAGGTCATAGTTACTTTTCCTAATTTAATGCGTTCTGTAACATTTTATATTGCACTACATATATGCATGATGTAAAACTGCAGAACGGAGCACCTTAGATAGAGGAAGAGTCGCAAATGTCCTTTTTTGCTATTGAAATGGTCTTCAGGTATGACTAGTTTTCCGAAAACGTAGGACAAACAATAGTTTATATGAATGCAAGAGAAACAAATCTTTGGGCGGAAGCCTGCAGAATATAACAGAGTCGATATGTTCATTCCACACCAGCAGTAGGATTGAAAACTCGAGGAGCTATGCTGTGAATAATTTGTATAGGTAAAGGTTGGTTTGTGACCATGCTCTTCAAAAATAAACGATAGTAGTAGTAGTAGTAGTAGTGGTGGTGGTCGGCGCGCCAAACCACTTCCTCATGCTGCTGATTGGGTAGCCTGGACATCAGCCTGGGTGAGCTAAGAGTTCAACAACTCCAGACTGGGCTACCCATCCTGTTTGGTTTCAATATGCTGGTTACTTTCGACGATGTACAGTACGAATCATCTGGCGCCTCCGCACCAGTCCCGACTAGTACACAGGAGAGACTCGTAAGGCTGACTTGTGCGGACTGTGGCAAGTGCTGCAAATCGAAAGCTGGCTTGGTAGCTTACTGTCGAGTTTACGTCCATGAAAGTGTTGACGCGATCGTCGTCACCCGCTTCGCTTGCGATGATTCTTCTTACCTTTTTCTGACGAAGAGTGGCCCGACTCAACAACGCTGGCACGCACATTCTACCCAACATAAGTAGACAGGCTTGTCAGAGTGAATAATTCCGGTGTCCGCTGGACCCAACAAGAGTCACAATCGCTCTTGCGCCTGGATAACAATCTATATCCTTCATAAAGGAAACTACTCACAAAGTTGTTGAAAACTCTTCGACAGCCCATGACCGGTTTCGCCCTTCTTGGGGCTCATCAGGTAGGCGCAGTCCCTGAGTTTCCGTCAACCTCATGTTCTACTTGAACCCAAATTGGACTGATTTCTGAAAATACGCTCATTTGCAAATTAATTTGGTCTTCACAGACGAAACCAGTCGTGGGCTGTCGAGGAGTTTTCGGCAACCTTGTGAATAGTTTCTTTTATGGAAATATAGTGCGACATCTCGAATGTCGTACCAACTGAAACATGAGGCGGCCTTTGTGCAGCACATCCAGTTGAAGAACATCATAAACGAGAGATTCACTTGGTGCAATTCACTTGGTGATTTGCAAAAGAGTGCATTTGTCGCAATCTTCGTCCGTCTTGTGGCACGCAGACCGCGCTGTTCGCGAGATTGGAGCAGTATTTTCCTGGTCGATCGGCTATCAGCATCGAAACTAGGCTATCTGTATTTAACTGGCCACCACAATTAGGTGGCCCTGACCAAACCATCGGCCAAACAGCGGTTTATTCATCAGAAGCTGACGACCATATTGTCTGGTTCAACTAAACCTGGATTGCACCATGTCACTCTTGGAATCCCATTCTGACAGTTCGCTTGCTAGTGTTGACTTTCTGTCACCTACCCTAGGGTTACAGGCTGGGAAAAAGTCCTGTCACTTTTGGACTTCCACTTCTCCAAGACACTTACACACAAGTGGGATCCTGTCTCCTGACGCTCTCGTCAGCTAGCTCATCGTGTGCCGGTCAGCCGAAGGCAGATCCGTCAAGCCAACTACGCTGCCACCAATATCATGTACCACCAGAGACAGAAGGATGCAGCATCTGCTGTGCTCGATGAGTCGTGGAAATATCTATACTAAGGTAACGTTGGCCTACCTCTGGACGCTGAGCATTATTGGAAACAGGTGTTCTTCTACAAAACTCGTGCATAGCCAGCCAAGTGGCGAAGGGATACCAACCGACTTGAGTTCGATCAAGCCAATTACAGGTGGGAAAGTCGAATGTACGATTCGCTTAAAGGGCAATTCGTTCCCAGGTCCGGGCAAGCTCATGCCCAGGATGCATTGCCAGTTCCATGTCAACACTCTCGTTGGCTATTTCAGATTACTCTTATCATACACATCATACACATATTACTTTAGCTCCGAAGGTACTAAATCCGACTTCAGCGGACCAACTGAGACCGATCTCCGTATCATCCATTCTTGTTCGATGCTTTAATAGAGGCTTTGCTGATCGCTGGAGCCGTAGACTGTAACTGCCTTCACTCTGGTTTGCATTTCTACATCGGGAGGTAGCTTCCTAACAATAGGAAGCTACATCGTCGTTACCTGCCTTGCTTATTCACTCTTCAGTGACTACTTCTAAAATCAGTGTGACGTTTGTTAACATCTCGAAAGCGTTCGATTCGGTTTCGCATGACACACTTGTCAAATCTGCCGAGGCGTTAGGAACATCATCACCTCTAGTTCGATAAAACACACAGTTCTATGAGAATGCTGTAGTAGTTTTTCAATTCCAAGGTTCACTGTCACAGCGTTGTGAGGCAGGGAGATCCACGCTCTTGAATATTGATCATGGCAATGGATGATGTTCCTGGATTGTCGATGCCACAACTAGGATACTAGTTCCATGACACATTGCTTGATGTTTTTACCTTCCTTCACGACTAAGTCGTTTGTGCAGAAAGTCATGCTTGCCTTGAAGATGAGCTTAAAGCTGCTGTGTTTGAGTTGAGAAGCGCTGGTAGGAAGACAGGAAACTTAGAGCGATCACGATCTCAGTCGGACCATTTTTCTTCGCCGAGGAACTCGTCAATCCTCTGGGTTCAACAAACTCCGTCCCTTTTACGTTCAATGTGAAAAAAATCTGCGACCATCAACAGCATCTACTGAAACTGCTCGATGAAGCGACGCGAGTCCCGTTGAAGCCGTACCAAAAAATGAAGACCACTAGGAACTACCTCATACCGAGGCTGGTGTGTTCGCTCGTGCTCCGCCAAGTCCGAGGAACCACGCCCAGAAGGTTGGATAATTACGTTAGGTAATCTATTCGTGGCTAGCTACATCTACCGAAAGAGACACTGATCAGCTACGTTCATGCCGGTAAACAACATGGGGGACTTGGTAACTCAAGCCTGAATCCAACCATCCCGATGTAGAGGAAAGCGCGTGTGGAAGAGCTTCTGTCTACCCAGTTCGGGATTTCAGCCTTCCGATCCGAGTCCATGGTACATGCGTAAACACCAAGGAAGAGCCGATGGCTGTCTGGGAAGAGAGTATGCACAACAGCGTTGATGGTCTTGGTTAACGAAAGTTGGCCGCTTGGCCTCTCTCAAATCGCTAGATTGTTTACAGAACGTGTGTTTCCTCGTATATTTATCCGCGGTATCCAGCTTCGGTGCAGCCTTCTTAGGACGGGGGTTAGGGGGGATCAGCGTAGTCACGATGGCCAGACGATCTTCTGTCGTAGAAACTGTAGTGAACCGGAGAGTTTGGTGCCTATTCTACAGTCCTGTTGGACCACGGATGATGCTAGATGTGCTCGTCATAATCACGAAAGCAACTAGCTGAGTCACCTTGAACCTGAAAGCTTATCTTATACACTGTTCAGCCATTTTGGAGTAACCTTCAAGGTAGGTCTACTCTAATTAGAAAGGTTTTAGCAACAACAGGTACGTAAAGCATTCCCCGGCAAAGGACGAATTCGTGCCGTATGTATTCTGTGTTACTTGTCTCTCCAATGTGCCCAGTATCACATAAGGCCGGTAAATGATTAGTCGAATAACAGCAAGACAACATTCTTGACAGTACACATTACTCATTAGACTGTAAAAAACTGTTCGACAGTCCACTCCCAGTTTCATCCGTTTTAGGGCTCATAAGATAGACGTAATCACCTGGTTTTCATCAACCTTATCCTTAATCCGAATTATACGCAAGTGGAGAAGTACTGTTATTTGCAAATCACACTGGTATTAACGAGATATTCAACGAGCTCTTTCATTTAGGATATACTTCTCCCTCGACAACACCGTTTCATCCGAAAATGAAGGTATTTGTCACCCAAGAAACGTTTTTAGGCTTGCTTGATAAACTACTTTGTGTTACAAGATCCCTCTTTTCTTCACTGTCATACACTTAGTACCACCAGAAATCAGGTTCACATCCTCTTCTCCTTAGCTTAATCCAGATCATAACACAAAAATATGTCTAACTAATCAAATGTAGGTCGGTGAACCGAAGGCAGCAATCTCCTGCAGTTGGAGCAGCAAACAAAACCAGAACTTTAGTCTCTCTCCTGATCTCCTGATCTAACTTTTGCAGACTTTTGCAGGTTTACGTCCACACGTGTACGCTATCGAATCCACCATTCACCGCATTACTGTAGGCGATACTGTATCATCTGTTATTTTATTCTACTAAAGTCAGCCAAAAGATACCCAAGAGGGTAATCCACTGTCCAGACAGAGATAATTTCTCCAAAGCTGAAAAGCTGTAGGTGCTTTAAAAATTTAACTAAAATCGGCGAAATACCCTCATTTGAAAACAAATTTGGTTTTGCGAGAGACTCACCTGGAACCCAGCTGAATCTCTCGTTTGTGATGTTTCCAGGCAACTGAATGTGCTGCACCAGGCCGCCTCATGTTCCAGTTGCTACGATATTCGGGGTATCGCGATACATGTATATACGTAATGAACTACGCATAAGGTTGGAATGGGCATAACTATATTTATAATTGTTATTTGAAACACTCCTAGAACTTTATTGTGGGACAGACCTCAATTTTTGAAGGATTCTACAAGATTTGACACTTTGATTATGCATAAAATGAATCTGTTAGTATAGGTCATTTTGTTCGACTTATGTGCACATGGGTTGATAGGATTTGCTTCGCAGTCGTTCTCTATCGGAAGGGTTTTTTCATTCTTTAGAAGGCAACAAAAAAGTTAATATCCTCATATAAATTGGATTTCTACAGGTAAAATATAAGATCGTCATGACCTTTTTGGACAGTCTTATCACTTCATTCCAAGCATTTTCGTGCCGACATCGTTTCTTTCTTCTCTTTATCCAGTTTTTCGAAATAAAAGGATGCATATATGTAGATTTATTCGGCTGTGTCCTTTGCAATTCAAGAGTAGCAATTGGGACGTTCGAGTCCTGTGGTAAAAGAATCGCCGTGGGAAATCAAGTCAGGGACGCCGAACTTTCCTCTATATTCATCCTATGTCGTATTGCGCAGCTGCGGAAAGAAACAAACAGATGAAAGGTGGGAGTTAATTTCATTTTTTAATCTACACACGGTCGTTTAATATCACAAATTCGATCCGGATACTGTAAGCAAGTCCTAATTTCATGGAATGTGGCTAATTATGTATGATGGCCTTCATGATGATTTTCTCTAATTTCTTTTATTGTGTTGTTACAAGGTCATATGCCCCCTCCCCGGCACGTTGGATGAAAAAAATGCATGAGACGTGCTGCTGCACAACTACACAGCCTGCACAGCCTTCACAGCCTACGGCCTTGAATATATCTCAAGATGTTATGAGTATATGCCTAATGTTCGCAATCCACCATGAACATTCTTCCGACTGCTCATGATCCTCAACTAGAGGACAGAGAGACTAAATGGAGAGAAAGAATCTGGAAAAAGTGAGAAATTGCCTTACTTCCTCCTATCTCGAAAGTGTATATGGCCCGCTTTGGTGAAATTTCAGCAACCATGATGACAATTGGCCACCTTGCTCTTTGACGGGCGTTTAAGAAGCCTTTCCGAAGCAAAATAACTCCGGGATCTCGTGGTCATTTCCTGTCCATAACGGAACAGAATATAAAAGTCTATTCTCCTGACTTACGAACATTCTTTTGATGTGACGGAAAATACTTACCATGGAAAGAGAGAATACTGCTCCTCACAATTTTCAGCTGTTCAAGACCAAAGTGGTCCTGGATGTAGATGACTTATAAATAACAAATCAAGAGTGAAAATAAGTTGAAAATTATGCAGTATACTGAGGAATATCAACAGTCTACAGCAGTTCGTCTTCACGACAGTATGACAACACGAACAATATGAATTTTTGCAACGTAAAGCGCCACTTCACTTGCTCGCCTTGTCGACCCAGTGATTTTGGCCTTCTTAGTTAGCCTAGTTGTTCTCGTTCTCTGGGTAATTGTTTTGCGACCACTTCCGCATTGGATAACCATTCTTCGTCTCTCCTAGTGTCACAGAAAGCAAATTTACAAGCAAAGGTTTGTGCATTAACATTGTCCATCTGATTACGCACAACAATTACGGCAGTCTCCTCAGAAAAACAGAGTGGTCAGGCAATCATGCTGCATGATGCATAATTATTCAATCGATTGTATCTTTTACAACTTTGGAATTTTATGTACATGTTCACACATGCGTATATTTGCCTGCGCGTTAGCATAAATCATTAGGATTACGGAATGCTTTTTACTCTTGTTCGAAGGCATTCCACTCAAGTTCTCAAGATGTTTGTTTTTGCGTTCCACAGTCAACGTTCATTTGTTTTCAGAAAAACCGTGGTCACGTACAGAGTGAACGGGTAGAAGTTTAACAAACTATTACACAGTAGCGATTCTATCAGTTTTATAGCAATGCCACTACACAATCAACCATGATAAAGGTTTGCTCACTTTTTCCCAGGCACAGCTTCTGTACTTTGAATTCAAAACAATAAAATCCTACTGGTCAGCATACAGACTGTGGCCCTGACGACCCAAACACCTCCGCTACTGTATTCCTCATGACTGTCTTACAGTATCAGCTGCTTGTAGCCGTTAGCCCACGACCCAGGAGAATTTGCGCTTCAGTATCATGTGCAGAGATGTACAACCCAGCTTCTATTTTTCCATACGATGGAACAGTTGGATTGCCTCAAGTGTTAACTTAGTCCTTCAAACAGCTTTTCAAAGCGAGCCTCAGTTCTCCCACACCCTGTTTGGCCAGACCATGCACCAGAACACTGCGAAAGCGTCCGAAAGTTAGTTCTGTATATTCATTCATTACTGCAATCTTTTTCCATGTTTCTTTCCGGAAGGGCAAGTTTTTTGCTGAAGGCGGCTACTCCCCATAGGATTTTCTTTGTGGTTACGGCAGTTGCATC
Source organism: Clonorchis sinensis (assembly GCA_003604175.2). NCBI lineage: Eukaryota > Metazoa > Platyhelminthes > Trematoda > Opisthorchiida > Opisthorchiidae > Clonorchis > Clonorchis sinensis. The sequence continues at coordinate 88,635,100 of CM030370.1, read as the reverse complement.
TACATCATCCACTGGTTGTTCAGCTTGGTCGTTTGGCTGCTGCACCTTGGCACTAGGGCCTGTCAGCGTTGACTAATGATCAGCCGGTTTGCGCGCAAACGTATTTTGTAGACAGTTTGAGTTTTCCCTTTTGGAGTTTACATCTTCCAGCTTCACAAAAGCTCTGGGCTTTCCTTTAAGAATTGACTTCTTGTTGGGTTCCCATGAACGCTGTTACTTCGACAGCCAATTGCGGGTTTAGAACGGTAAGAGCATAATAGAACCACGCGATTTAAATGGCGTATATACAGAGCTATATCTCTAGTGCTCTCGGTTGCGTACATCATACAGAATACCTGCTGCCACATCTAATTCACAGAACGGATTTCCAAGTGGATTCTGACTTATTTCAGGCCTTCAGCTTTTTCTTCTAGAAACTATCCATTCCGTGAGATTATAACCAAGGTTAGGCTCAGTGACCGACGATCGTCTGAAAGTAAATCAACCACGGAAAAAGAACACGCTGGGAACTCACTCCCGGTCCTCGATAATACAGTGCAGTTTTGACTTAATTTACTACCAGTGTCTGTTACCACCAGGAATCTTCTGGATAGGTTAGTCTGGCGTTCTAACTGAAGGCTTCTTCCTCTCAATATCTGCGCCGCATTGTTGGCTCAGCGTCATCCTGGTCGATATTCTGACCGAAGGCTGGCATCTCGAATTTGGATTTCTTCCTCACGACAAAACTACTTTGGCCCAAGTATACGAGCAACGCCTACCTTCTGCTCTGTCCAGTGATGACTTGCGAACTTCCATATTACTCGTGCAGGTGGTCTAGGTTCCAGGATAAGAGTTAGCCTATGGTACTTGCAAGTATTGCACTACCAAAGCACAATAAAGTAAGTAAACAGAACAGGAAGAGAGGGAGTGGCATGTTGAAAACCGTCTGAATTATTTTTTTCACTCACCGTATGGTGTCTAGCGAACTGCTGCTCCCCTTCTGACCAGAATTCTTGAAAAGCTTCTATGTCATGAATTTTGTTGACAAGGTTGTTAACTCCGGAATTCCGGGAGTAAAATCCCGACAGTCGGAAGTAGGAAAATATCATTCAAGCTTCAATTATGCACGTTGGCCTTGTGACTCTGGGCCTTTCAATGGCGCCAGTCAATATGTATTTTCACCCCCTAACCTCTTATATGTAAAGAGACACGTAGGGTTCAAACCAAGCACACTTTTCTACCTCAGTTCCTTACTAGTGACTTCACCCAGACGAACTTTTTCAGCTGGAAATAATCACACCCATTTCTCCCGTTGGCGCACTTACGCATGACAATGTCACCTGGTCAGTTGAGTAATTTTTGTGCTAATCGTCCTGGTTGCTGTTTCTGCGTCTTTGAAGTTTAGTTAGCCGAGTTTATTTGATTTCCATTACTTCGGAATTAATTTGTTGCCAGACTAGGCTTCAGTCTCCTTAGAAAAGCAGTCACTCCACTACGATATGAAGTTGTTTACAGAACAGTGAGGATACGTGTGTATTATATCGCAACTTCTTACTCATCTTGTGATGTCTGGTTTCGATACTTAGCCTACCCAAGGGCCTTTGTGGGTGCTCGAAACCTGTGAGCAACCTAAGTTACGTCAGAGCCCTTCCAGAGTGGGCGATTTCGGCAGACTGAATTAAAATGTTGTTGATAGGAACGGTGAGGCCCAGACACACTGACCATAACTAAAGTAGTTCAGAACGAAAGAACTAAAATAGTGGATCGACTATTTGAATATTTTTCACAGCCGTCCCCGTTCGGCCATGTCGGAAAGTTTAATGATGTTCCCCCAGAACTTTGATTGCTTGTTCCTACGCTATAGATATCACACAACCTTAGAATGAAAAGCTCTCTGGATTTTGATAGGTTGCATCTTAAAAATGCATGGAATCATATGCAAACAAAAATGGAGTTTGTGTGTGTGTCACAGAATGGTTTGTTTGTGTATACTTATCAGTATACGCAATAGGGATTACAACTAATGCATTGATTTTTTCAGAAAATAATAACGTCATATGCCAATTTCATCACGCACGATTGGTTAATTTTGGAATGTTTTCGCTTTCCGTGCGTGTCTGACAGAAACTAAAGAGTTCGCCATCAATCTACTTTTATAAGTCCTCGATTTTAACACTGTGAATAAACACAGGAACTCTAGATGAATTTTATACAACAGACTACCAGTACGCGCTCTTTGTACTTATAATAAAAAGAGCTGGCTTATTTTCAAAAAAGCTTCTGGGCTATTCGGAACTTTATTCTTAAAACATGATAAGTAAAATACACTTTTGGTTTTTCCCAAGTCACTTTTCTATTTTTTTACTGAACATTCATAAAGACTGCGGACAAAAGAAAGTGCCTCATCGTCTGAACCAATTATGTCCACTTATGAACAGCAGTTCACTTGTTGTAGACATCACTATAACACGCAAGCTGTAGTGATGAAGTTCGTAAGGTTCTCAAGCCACACAAGTGATAAAGCAGAGCTTATTCGACAGGAGGTGTTCCATTTGCGAAACAAGTCAATAATAAGGGTTACGTATAATGTAATATACATTATGATGTAATAGCATAATGTGGTATTAAAGTGATGTAAGTACAGTTAGTTCCCCCACAGACCCTTCCATTACAGCGGACTCCGCTCCGTGAAGATGTTACTTGTTCGATCCAGTCGAATTCGTTTTCGGTCCTCGAAGAATTAGGTACTATTTCCTCCTGCAAACAAGGAATACATGTATCCACCTCACCAGCTCTACTGTTTCTTCTGTAGCATTAAAGGAAGATGATTTTTTGGTAGGCTTATTGCATTCACGTAAAACACCTGTTTACAGCACCTTTCGAAAACCTACCCTTGGGAATTTACCATTTTCAAGTCAGTGCTATGCATTTTTCTCAACATTAAAGTGCGTCGATCGTTCACGGCGAGTTTACACTCAGAATTTTCGAGGAATGGAAGCATACGAAAGGTACTTGGACAACTGATTATGAGGAAAGTTTTCATAAAACAGTTGAGCTACAACATTGCAAAAGTCTCTAATCGCTTCGTCCACTGGTGGATCATGATGGGTCATATTCTCGGTCTACTTTAACACGTCAACATTTTGTTTGCAATTAGACTGTTTACAGTTATTATGGTCCGGGTGCTTTACGTTCCCCAATTACGGGTGGATATCATTATGAGGTGAAATCAGAAAGTTCGAATCTGACACAAGCAATGCAACTAAAAGTAGTTGTCTAGCACTTCAACCCTTAATCTATTTATGTTCAGTCACTTGTTTCAAATTCTGACAGTAGTTTGAAAACAAAATTTCGACCACTCGAATCATTATGGCGGCAGCATAATGTCCATCAATTCGGCCATAGCTTGAGGGCGAAATATGAACACAAAATATTCAGCTTTCATCAAATATCTCAAGATGTCTTTTTAACATACGTCCTCGCATGAGAAGGGCCTGAGCAGTGCAAACATGATGACGGTTCGCAAGCACTCAAATTGTCCTGTTAATCACACTGCTGGACACAATTTTTGTCCGTCCAAATCGGGAAACATGTACGAAAAGACAACCCTAGAGAAGCCACGGCCACCTACCACTATGGAGATCACACGAGGGGCTCACTAATGGCATCGACAGGTATCAGCCGTTAACCATTTAGTCTGTGTGGTTAGTCAGCTGTTCCAGGTGCATAAGCGTGGCGGACAGCGACTGTCCGCGCTAGCTCACCCGATAGAGCACCCGTCTGTGGGACCATGGTTCGAGTCCTCCGACAAGCATGTCTCTCTTCCGTGCTGCGTGTGCCTGGACCGTTCATTTCAAGATCTATCAAATCCCCTTCTATCATGTAACACTTTGGAACATCGGCCTACCTTACGGCTTACATATTATTGGCAATACCGTCCAGAGCAACATGTTGCATTCGAAAACGACAAAAATGCTGTCTTTTTGCAGGAGTTCACCGGGTCCAGTGAAGTTCTGTTTAAGGACTCCTAGTAGCTCCGAAGTAATTCCCATAAAGTCTACTAACTTACATGGTATGTAATAAATGGTCTGGTTACGGGAACAGCTTGTCAGACATCCCAAAACCCGTTGGCATACAAGTCTTCCCTCACTACTTCATCACATGTTGTGATGTTGTCGTGTGTAACATTAAGGCATCTGAATGCAATATTCGCATTTGCCAGAAACATAATAACGATACTCAGATAGGGTTACCGCAGAACCAGTCAGTGATAGGACACATAGACTTCAATGGGTAGAATGGCTGACTGAGTCTCCCTTTTACGGTGGCAACTAAGATAGAGGCCATGATTTAACAGTCTCTGCCAAACACCATGTGAACCCTGAAAGAGAAAACCTATAGGTCCGTCACTAACTAAAACATAAGGTAAAAGTTCGTCGTAAGTTATCTGCATCTATTTGCATCCTACGGCAACATTTGTCACTCCGCTAAACAAATTTGCGACTGGGCCTCGACCGTACATAAATTCTTCCGTCAGTTGACACGTCCTCGTAACGAGTATAAAATAGTTATTAATTTTAAGCGTGGTGAATTGATTTTGGCCCTATTTTGACAAACGGTACTTGGAATCTTCTGCGTGTTCAGGTAAAGTGAATTGCACAAAAACATAATTGGTCTGACCATACATTGTCACCCCTTGGAATCAGGTCAGTGTTGGAAACTGATCAAAGATATTAGTGGATGGCAAACATCCCGTATGAATTTTCCTCAAGCGTATGTTAGACCAAAAAACGATCATCACCTACTTTTAGACTTCATCAAAGCCACCTTCGTAGGTAGCCTACAGGCAACTTGCTAGCAGGATGTATAAACGATAGCAATTTTCGCTCGCTATTCTAGTAGTCAGAAAAATAACACAGTTGATTAAAGGCCATACAGAATGAATTTTTTTTTCGTGAGTTGTCACTTTATGGGACCGGAAAACGCCTATTTTACTTGCGTAGGTGAACGGCTTCTATGAATAAAGTTGTTAGTGTTCCTTCAATACTATTTGGTAAAATCAGGACTGCTATCCCGTGGAAAAAACTCAATTATTTTTTCCAGAAAGACTAGTAAACCGGGGCAGCTGGACAGGAATTTTTTGTCCATTTTCTCCACACGTGTGTGTTCACCTGTTCCGCCAAAAATTTTCTTCGCCCATTTAGTTGGTAAGTGACGAAAGAAAATGTGAAGGGTTATTCAGCTCTTCAGGAGTTCTCAGCATCTCTTGAATGTCAATAATGTGTTAATGGTCTACCCATCTAAAGCCACATACGCAGTTTGCTTCCATCCCACCTAACTCTTCGTGTGAGCTGGATCGGTTGTCTATTCTCAATTACCCACAAAATTTATCACCAATCATTAAAGACACCACTGAGACTTTCATGATATCTAAATCTTCAGGGAAATAAGTTATGCTGAATCAAATCAGGATGCGACTGATTACAGTAAACAGTAGGATAGTCATAGACCGCCGCGCGCGCCCAATCAGCTTAAATCCTGTTGTTGGTCCGAAACCTGTGTCACTGCATAAAAACCCAGGTGAAAAGCACTTTCTCCCATCTTTTCATCCTATCTCACAGACAAAATCGTCCTAAATGCATTCCTTCACTATTGTCGCGTTTCGCCTTGTCTTGCTTAGTCTTTCAAGCCAAAGTTAGTCTAGGCATGCTCAGACTAGACGGTACAATACACATGAATCACCAGTGTTTTAACTTGGGAACCGCTGAATCTCTTCAACCTGTTTTGCACCGCTGTTTTCGTGTGTCGTGAATGTGTGCGTTCGGCTGTACCACTGTCATTCGGCAATTCGCACTTAGTTGTGCGTATGTGTATTTGTCCACAAACCTTACGTGGTTTTTTAACGCTATTTATGATTTTCCTCAGTGTTTGTCTGCTCTCACTCCATGTAGTTTCAATCAAAAGCGCGCTTTCATCGTTGTTGACCAACAAAAACAGGCATACATGTATGTGTGTATCGCGAAACGACCAGCATCAAAATGCGTCCTGTGGTCAAGGTCATTTCTTGTACAGCGCTGCATACACAGTCACGGCTGACGGTCAGAGTTAGGGTGTTATACAAACTAACAAGTTGCTGATAAAAGTAGCACTGTCCACGACAACCTGGTTAGTTTTGTCTATGGTTTACAGAGTGGCTAAAAATCGCTGAAGAACTGTGCCTGTCACTCAGATCTATGGAACGAATTCGTCAACACACATGAATAGTTTTGTCACACATGGTGACTTTCCTCTGGTAATCACTAGCTACAAAGTATGCCACGAATTCTAACTTGCTCGTATTCTTGATAAAGTGGTACTGAAGAAACTAACTGATGTGACCTCTTATCAACGATAGTGTCGCGTAACAAATACTGGTAGTTCGGGTACTTTCACTGCTTGGTGTTCTGGTGATCGCTAATCTGTTCGTCCAGCTTGGTAACTGACCTGCAAAAATTTTGTCACCATCTGCGGATGATGATGCCACTGAAGATGTCTCCTCGGGTTGTGGCGAAACGTTTGCAAGCTATTTCCCAAGCCCCACCAAAAGACCAATAGCTACTTGAACAAGAACCGGTACCAGGCAGCCTTTGTTGCCACTGATATCTATCCTATCTGCCTTGTACACTGCCAATAAAAGTCTACCACAGCAGGTTTGAATAGGGCGAAGGTTTCCCCAGCCATCTTAATTGAACATTCTGTAAGTATAAACAGCTCAATGTTAGTTTTACACATGTAGCTGCAAGCAGACTAAAGTTGCGCGTTCGCTCTAACTCAAATCCTATAGTGAATCAATTTACCTCCAGTAACCACTTACGCAAACATCTCAAGAGTTATGCTGATATTTTGGCCCCAATAACAGCCTTTCTTCAGTTGGTGGTGACTAACGTTGCCTTGACAAGTTATCAGTCCTACAAATTGAACATCAATCAATATTCCTTTGGAACCTCGACAGGACGTTCAACAACATGTGTATGTGCACCTATGAGTTTCCGACGCTTTTGCTGGGGTCTATGTGTTGCATGATCAGAACTCGCAGTAAGGTACGCTCAGGTATGAAAAGGAAACCACTAATGCGAATTAAGCAGCAACCTTAGTATCCTGGACTGGGTTTATGAAAAGCAGAAGAATACAGAAATCTGGCCGTTTGTGAAAACGAAAACAATATTTCCAAGTTGTGACGTACTGTCCGGTTGAACGGAATTCTGTTATGATTTATTGTGTTGTGCACAGGCTGTTTATCCCCCAAGGAAGTTTTACTTACACTGGAACGCTGCAGGTACTGTTGACAAGAAAAGTATTTATTTGCCTTGAAACAGATCACCTAGGTCAGCATTGTTTCCTTTTTACCAAAGCCAAAGTTTCGAGGCTATATCAACTTGTTATGGATTGAGACCTCGTAGCTTCACCCGAAAAACAGTGATGACAATAGATGTCTTGATAACTGCAACAGTGATGGACAGTGAACAAGTAATAATTATAATTGCAATGAACTTCTGGTGCATGATTACACCTCCACCGTCTGAATTTGTAGGTTAACAGTGGAAAATTAGAAGACATTATCTCGCTTTCAATAGCAAATTTCCTCACTTCAAACAATGCTTTATACATGACATGTCCAAGCATTGCTGTTCTGGGGAACCGAAACTTCCCGTAGAAAAGAAACAGAAATGGCGAGGACGTAGAAATATATAGGACAGTGAAGGTGCCCATATTTTTAGAAACAGATCACCTTTACCGTGCTTCGCTGTGTTTCTTTCACTAGCTCTTGAATGGTGCGCTGCTTAATCCATGCCAATCTAATGAATTCTCTTCCCCGAAGTTGTCTCACTCATCCACTTGGCTGCTTGACAATTGGATATCCACCGAAAAAGCTAGTGGTCCACATAATTCACTGCAAAAAGCAGTAACATTTTCATAAGCAATCAAAGGCTATAGCGTGAAAACATTGCAGAATATAATACAAGACCGGATGTATTCACATTTTTTGCACCTGAAATTATGTTTTGAAACCACCTGTGTGGATTTTAGATATGACAATGAAACTTTGAAATTTTATTTTGAGAACCTCGGTAAACATTTCACTGACAGGTATCGTGTTTGAACAGCTTTGCCTAATTTTGCTACAGCTCAATCCTTTTCGTTGAATAAATTGACTAAACTTGCTCACGGTGCGAGCCGCTAATGGAAATACGAGCTACATACAATGGGAGTTTTTGGTAACAAGTTAAAAATAAACTACTGTCTTTCTGAAAAAACATGATATTTAATTCTACTCACCTTTATGTGTACCTTCAGTGAAATTTTCCAAAACGGATGGTATTGGAAGGTGAAACCTCCTTCACTTACCCGATACTCAACTAACTACTTTAGACTAATCCGTATTTACCAAACTTATCCTTTTGTTTTGAACGTAGACCACCGCGGCCAGACGTTACTCCTCCTTTGTTGGTGCAGTTTTGGATTCACTCAAGTACCTTGCGCTTTACTTATCTGAGATGTCTTATCCAGTTCTAAGGAAAAAGGTAGCAGAGCTTGACTGCCCACTGCTACACCAATAGGGCTCGACGGGTTTTTCTTGAAATCAGAGAGCTAACAGAATCACATATTTATCGAAACCCCTCTCAATGATCCTCCCTACCGTGATTTAATATCATGTTAATCAGGTTTGTCATAAATTCAAGGAGACTGCTGCTATGCTCTTCATCAACAATTGTCAAAAAGCATTCAATATCAATATGGTTGCCTGTCTTTGTGACATAAGATGTTATCAGATGTTATCAGCGTTTTTTTCACTTGGTGGGACTATAATGCTTCTTCATTAATGCAAATTAACTTGAAAAATTACTTCTGGGCCGGTGGTACTAGTAAAACATTACTAAGATTTAGTGTGGTTTACCATAAACGCAAAACTATAAAAGTAAACATACACCATGCATCCAGAAAACTATCAATGGCTGTCCCTTCGTAAGGTCCATTCCTGGCCTGATATGATGCCATCAGACAAAAAGCTGTCAAAATGCGGTTTCTTCTATGTGACAGGCAACTGCTCCGCATTTTCTATCGGCGGTTCGCATTTTCTCTACTCTGTTCCCTGATCTGTGTCATTAACTGTTGCCGACGCTAAATATCAACAACACATTTATGGCAAACTCAACCTTAGGTAAGCTATCTCTTGTATATGGGTGTACCTCATAGCGACCGTCCGCAAGACCTGGTCACGCCCGTCCCTCTTCGAAGAGGTTTCCGTTGAGAGGAGAGGGCCTTGAACCAACAAAGTTTTGATTGAAATGAAAGTGTCAAAGAACTTCATAAAGCAAGCCATTCCCTACCAATGAGTAGTCGACGATAGCAAAACATAAATATGCGGCCTTTTCTCCATTATCCGGATCTCCAGAATGTACGATGTCTCATTATGCATCTTTGAAAATAAAATATACATCTTTTCACTGATAAACCTTAGCGAAATATCATTGTCATGTGACACTTTCGACCACACACCTATCATGGCTGCATCATAAACAAAGTGGGTTTTTTAACGACTTGTCGTAGCTCCGTGGAAACCGTCGTTCCGAATGTGCCACAATCTGTAGTGTGTCACCTCTTCACCTCATAGCAGCTGTGCACTTGATGAGTAATTTGAAACACCGATGTTTCTAATAAGATTCCTGTACTGAGTGGGACGCCTGAACCCATCAGGATCTAACCCTCATTTTCCAGTATATCTCACAGCCGATTGCAAAATATAAAAACCCTACTGCCACTTTTATATATGATAGTGTTAAAAGCAAGCTCATTTCTTTGTGCCAGTGCTATCCGCCACCAAAAAATGACCCAACTAAAATAAATGTCCTCACACCTTTGCAGACATCTACTGCCATAGTAATTATTGCCTAAGTTTCGCAACTTCGATCAAGGAGTGGTCCTTGTTAGACTGTATCGATATTTTGCAGTAACTTTTAGCGGTAATTTATTTGTCCTTCAGTATTCTGGTAAATTTCTGCACGCTTCAGAATGAAGTTTGTTGTTCAGGGGTGGCTTGTCAAATAAACCATTTTAGTGTATTCGGTTATGACATTAAATTACGAGTTTTGATAGTCATTCTCCGTATTCTCGTTTAAAAACAAACAAAAATCTTCTGGAAAGTTTTTATACGCAAATCCTCCGACTAAGAAAAATCCTTAGACTTTGGTCCCGCTGAATAAAATGAGGAGTTTCTCGATAACAAGCCGGTTAACAAAAGTCATCTATTTAGCTCGTGTGGTTTTGCTCTTTTAGTCTGCGTTTTCTTCGTGAAACAGTCCTGGACAACTACTAATGTACAGATTCATCGTTGATGGCGAGCAAAGAACAAGGAATATGTTACCATGCTATTTTTGTACTGCGTCTGTAATGTACTTTTGACGATTAGGTAATTTCCTAGTTCTGACCGGGTGGTGCTCACCCATAAGCCAGAGATATGGTTTAGTAAATCAACTGAGCAAGTCCTGACGGAGCTCAGATGCGTGATTAAGTCCGTGTAACTAACCTCCAGCTAGCCCGAATTTATTTTATCCAAAATCGACAAAAAGTTCGGAAGATTACTTCTGTCTCTCGTAAAGTGATGTCCGCTGGATATGAGAATTTATAGTCGAAATGGCAACATTTCAATGCCTATGATGACCAAGAGGGACAAAAAAGGGCCTTTTTTTCTCAAAATATGGATAAGGTCGACAGTACTTTAGCTAGATGGAAAATTTAGGATCGGCTGATTATAAGCATTTAAAACGTTGACCAAAAGAATAGATTAGACGTCATCCAACATAATCAAGAATAGAGAACATCTACGGTGAGCCTCGTAATCGAAATCAGACCAACACTGTTAGTAAGTAGGTCTCCTGGTTAGCATGTTTTGGCTTGGGAGACCTAACCTTATTTGCTTTTCATCCACAAAGACGAACTCTCGATTTCTAGGTGAATGGATAGTTTTACAAAAGACATTTATTCGGAGGCGGGCAACAGCGTTCAGCACCTAACTTTGGCTGATGTTAGCTAAAATCAATAACACCTGAATCCTTGAGTTTCAACACCATGTGTTTTCAACTTTACTTGTTTAAATTGAATACACAAACTGCCGGATGCTCGTTCCTTGTTATCTTAGCAATTCATTGTACTTTTAGCTGCAGTTACTGGAACCATTCAAACTGGTTCTTCCTGTTACACTGTTTTACCATAATACCATCAAAGGCTGGTATGGAGCAATCACGCAATTATTCATGCTGCATATTTTCATGTTGGTATTTCCGTGGAAGTTATCTTTTCCTATGTGATGGTTTGTCACCAATCAGCACCCAGACAATATTTTTACAGGGAAATTGGTTATTAGTTCAACATATCCCGTAACTTCTAAGTTTTCTGTCATCGTTCCATATTTCTAGGTTCCACTGCTATTTCTACTGCAATCCCGCGTTAACAAAAATCTTATCTGTGTACCTCTCGGCGTTTAAAAGTTAAAGGAACTGATTGCCTGTCAAAAAACGTGGTTATTTTCATTGTGAAAATCCGCTGAAATACAGTACCCCCGGTCGAAGAACATTTTGGGAAATCCAGAAATATTTAAATAACTTGGGTGTCTTCCGTGAGAAGGTGTGCAATACGAACCGCACTGTATGATTTCTGCTCTTGCTACTAAGAATTCATGTGGGTTGGATTCGTCATCAATATTACGTTGTAAATAGGATGGAATTTTTCGCTGTTTCTCATCCGTAATTCATAATGCCACTGTAACATGGCTAACCTGCATGAAAGTTGTCAGTTATTAACATCTGATTCATTGCGTGTTCGTTCATCTATATAAAATTCGCTTAAAACCACTAAAACGGTAGGTTGACACGAATAGGTATTCCTTCGGGGCAGTCGAAACTATACTTCTCATTAGGAGCCCGAAAAGAGTGAATTTTTTTGGCGTTTCCCACCCTATAGGTTTGTTATCTTGAGTAGGAGCTTGAGCTTTTCGACAAATGGTGTTGCGTGCGAATAAAGGGATGGTTTATCGGCAAAGTAAGTCTATTCGAGTCAAGTGATTTGGTGCATCAGCTTACACATAGCGTCAGTCAGTGGCATAGGGTAACAGTTTCCCAGTGTCTCCCGTTGTGGAGTAAATCGGCAACTTGTAGAACCGAAAAGTATCCCCTTTTTATTTTTATGAAGCTTAATTGCTCGAGGACGTTTGCAAATGATAAAATATCATGTCTTAGGAAGTGTCAAATTCTTGGGTGATTTCTTGCAACAGGATGTGAGAAGATTCCCTCTCTCTTGTGATACCTTTTTGTTATGATTTTGAAAACTGTTGTTTTTACAGCACCGGATTCCCCACCGCCGAACTTTATCCAACACCATGTTTGTTCCGTTTTACGATCTGAAGGAGTTGACCAGACCGATGAGGGGCGAGATAGGCCAAATAAGTCACCTTGACGAATTCCTGCGCCAAAACCCCATCTTGAGAATTGACAAATATATTAGAACTTCTACTATGAAACGTGTGGTTCGTTGCAACATTAGATGTCCTCATTTAGTTTGCCAGAGGTACTTCTTCCTACGACAGCGCGTTAGAATACTTATTTGGTGGCTGAAGTATTTGATCGTGAGCAAGAATGCTTCCGGACAAACGAGGAAATTTATTGATAGCACTGTATGCCAAGTGTGTACCATTTGAAAAAATCAGTTTCTATCAATATATTGATGTAAGGCTGCTTACTAATATCTCCGAAGCAAAAGAATTAGACTGTTTAGGCGTTCAGATGGCCTTAAATATTGTAGCACAATCGGGGTTTTAAATCACCTTCTTACTTTGGTTGGATTAAATTGGAGTAACACAAGGTGTTCTTTCGTTTCGCCCGCAAGAAAAATTGGGTGTATTTTCCACCGACTGAGTGAATTTGTTCACGATTCATTCTTCACAATCAAGGACAGCAATTTTATTTGTAAAACTGTGTTTGTTCAACATCAATTAAACACAGGATGAAAATATTGGTCACACACCAACTTTGTTTTGTAAAGAGGCGGCCGGTTGCTTTTGTGATAAGCGCTAAACAGATGGACTGTTCTACCGGTAAACGTCTTTTCTTTCTAGTGTAGAAAGCAAAATCTCAGCTCCTGATTAGCCTGTTTTACTAAAAATTTCCTCTCATTCGCTTTAATTCACCGTCGCAAGAAATTGGTCTTTCCAAGGTTGACTTAGACCTGGGTAATCAAATGAACAAACAGAAGAGTCCGTTGCACACTATGATCCGGTTGAACGTAAACTGGCCACCTGAAAAACGTGATGGTTTTCTTCCGTGGCATGCGAAGCTTCCTCAATAATTAGGATGATGTCCAGCATCCATCAAATTCTATTAGGCCAAGTCAATACACCACAGCACAATGCCACAGATCGGTTAAATATGATGAACCTTCTTAATGTGAACCACAATTTCTCATTAAATGCAAAGGGATGGACAGTAAAGTTCAATTTATTAGCTCGTTTCTTTTGGTATAAGCCGACGAAATTTTCAGCCTAACACGGTAGTAATGATGCTGAAAAATTGGTTGCTACAAAATGCCTCTGCATATCGCAAACAGAAACATCAGGTCAGTAGTTGGGCTACGATGTTTTTGAATGTCAGTCACCACTATTTTCACTGAACTTCATGTCTTCAGATCTGTGCTACACAAATGTTACTATCTTATATAAAAATAAATGCAGTTGTTCTTATCGGATTTATTAGATCCATCCAGTTGATCGCATAAATTATCACTTTGCGTATCAGTGTTTTTTCTCATCTACGAGGCGAAACGGATAAACAGACAGTAGTTTCTTCCGTCTTGTCATGCTCCTCTAGGTTTACTCCACCCTGACATTTTTAATCGAACGCGTTTGTTGGTCGCCTCTTGACGCCGCCTCCAGGCCCAACAATTTTGGATTTTGTCACCATGGCTATAACATAAACAGCTGCCTTAGATTATCGTCGACTTAATTACTTTGGAGGACTGGCTTCGTTTACCAGCCAATCAGCTGCCTCTTTAGGTGCGCCAGCGCGAGCCCTGAACGGATAGATCGATGGCTGGTTTGCAAGCTTATTGCGCTAAAACTTCAATAAAACAATGTTAGAACCTTTATTATTCATAGACATGTTCACATTGTCGCGCAATTGTATGTGCATCCCATTTCCATCACGTACCAGAATTCCATTTCTTTTCTTTTTTTCCAAAGACGCTGGCTGAAATATTCGCTTGCGCAAAGACTATGCCTGACGTTCCACGGATTTCACTGACAAATTAGATTATTTAATTGACTGTCCGATACAATTACTTCTAAAAATTGTACCTCCTTTCTTCATGTGTTTAGTTCCAGCGAGCAAAAAGTTCGTTTAACCTAATTTATCTAAGAGTGTAGGAAAAAGTGACACTGTTTTCATAGAAAAAATAAAACCTTGCACCCTATGACTGAACATGATCTAAAACTCTTTATAAAATACTTTCAAGGCCACTCAGACTTATTCACAGTTATTCGGAACAAAAAATTCTTGTCCTTTTTTGAACTGCAAACTGTTTTAATCATTGTCGTTCTTCGCTCATCGGTGTACTCTTGAGCTTATTGCACACTACCAGCCGAATCTCTCGGATTCTTATCAGGTCTTTGCTTGCCAACTTCAAACATTCTCGTCTCCCAGGCAGAATATGGAACAGAGGAAAAGCTTTTCGGCCCTGTTCTCCGAACAAAGAAGAAATGTAAATTTGTAACTGATAAAGCGCCCTCTGATCACTGGCTGTCAGTTGTACGACGATCGATCACTCAGATAGAAATCAAACTGTTTTCTGCCACGACACACCGTCGCTACACAGCTACAACACAACCACAAAATCGCTCACAGTCTTACTGGTGTCTCGATTCAAGCAATCCAAAGCCATCGGTGGATTTGATCTACGAGGCCTTCGGGAGGGAGAACATTAGCTAATGGGCTACCACCAACTTGTCCCTCGTTATTGATGTCCATATTTCGAGCATCGTTTCTCTTCGATATTAGTATTGATATCAGTATAAACACACCTGTAGCAAAACAGCTTGTTCATTTGTTTCTGATGGGAACTGTTTCCAATACGGAGTTCTTCCTTCAAAAAAGTACAACGTACGTTTAGAAGATGAGAAGCATTGTCCAGGGATTTCATCCTTTTTAGGAATTGACGTTTGAGAGGTGTTGAAAAATAGAAATAGGTTTGCTAAATCTTTGAATCAGGAGCCCAGTAAGACGTAGGATGAACGTGCCGCGTCGCTTCGTTTGGTTCACGTTACATATGCTCTGATTTCTTGTTTCGTATTATATCTGCAACCTGAATACCCCGCAACTCTGGTAAGGGGGCCATCATTGGGATGCTAAATTTTCGAATAAACAAAATGTCTTGTGTTTTTTATTTTTTCAGCAGAGGTTACCTTCCATTAGAGGGCTCTGGAGAATTTACAATTCGAACCCCCTCCCCACACATAAAAAACTTTACTTCATGCGGTTTCCCGCTGAGCGACATGAAAGCTTACTGTGCACATGTTGTGCTAGCTAGGCGTTCGCACGATCCCGATTGACCAAAACTTTAAGCTAAACTTCAATGCCACTCTCGAGTCACACAGCTTTTCAAGGTCATAGTAGGTAAAACAGAATGTAGTAGATAGAACACAGATTTGTGGGGAAAATGCTACCCAAAAAATGGGCAAACACACCCCAGAAAAAAATTCCTTGGAAATCTGGCTGGGTAGATCCGTATCTCTCCAACCTTGTTTTTGTCCAGATCGCATTATCTTTGACAGGAATTATTAACCAGCTTAATGCGTCCGATCTGGTTTAGAAAGCTTTGTTGCTAGATTTTGAAAACGCACACCTGTTTGAATTTGTTTTTTCTGAAACTTCCCTCTAATATTTTCTTAATCGGAAATGTCACTGAGTGCAAACTGTTCGGTATGTACTACCAGAATTTAAGTTGGGATTTTCATTGTTGTTGAACCAACAGCATTAAACGGACTCTTTCTGAAAAGTCAACTACCAAGGTTCGAGAAAAAATCTTAAAAAAGGGTGAGCATAAACAAAAAGTACGATGGTGAGGTGGTTTAGTTTTATTGAATGCAGTAGCACCACACACCGAATGATCACTGGTACTTGAACAAGTACTTTAGATAAATATTTCCTTTTCAAGCTTCAAAGAAGGCGCTGGTGTAACTATCAAGGGTCTTTTCCAGGATAAGACTTCTCGCATGAGAAATGCAACCGCCAGTAATGTAGGGCTTTGGTTACAACCAGGATATACTCAATAGCTTGAAATATTATCTCCGCTAGAAGTTTCTGCATCCTAATTGAACCATCTGTATGTATAAGCATATGTTTTCATAGATGTACTCACTATGACAATCTGGCTGGAACTGCGTGCACTGAATTCATTGTCACGCGTGTCTGTGTGCCAAGGGAGCTATACACATATTTGGTCTGCATTTGACTCCATTCTAAGGCAGGTGCATCCAAGGCTGATGTCCTATTAGTGACAAATCGACTCATGCAGGATTCAGCATACCATGGGCTGACTAAATGCCTGAGATATATTCTAAACCCTGTAGAGGATTTTCCGCACAATCGCTGTAGAGGGCACTTCTTCCAAGTGACAGTAATTCCCAAACACTTTGTAACTAGTCTCTAGACAATTGTTTCCCAAATGCAGAACACTCCACAGCTGCTTCATCTTTATCAAGAATCATCAGCAGTGTCCATCTCACGAAACTGCTGAGAATGTCGAACCCGATACCTACTTGATAGTAGTTTGAACACCTAACCGTTTGGTCACGAGCAGCTGATCAGAAATGTGACTGACTCACACCCAGACAGGATATAGCGCTGCTCATTCTTCAATCACAGGATCCAAGTGAAGTGGTCACACGTGTTGAATGGTTCCCCAATCAAGGATGAGGCAGTTACGTACTAACACAGTGCTAACAATGAGTACGAACTCACTATTTACATAGGTGATGATCACAACAGCAATAACGATCATTCAGCTGTAACACCCTTTGGTATCTGGCTGCCAAGCCACCAGAAGGAAGTACGAGGGCTAACGTACAGCCGGGTTGCGCAGGCCTCGATAGGAGCAATCTAGATGCCGATGGTTTGGTTCGAACTACAAACCTTCCGTTACTAGGTTCGCCCCTTATCCATTAAGTTATTGCTAGCCCAAATGGGCTAGCCCAGACCCACTGATATAACTTTAACCGTTTAATGTCTATGCGATTTTTCTACCTGTCTTTGTTGGCGTTTACGGATTCCAACCAATGTGATTCACTGAATATTATGAGGAGCATAAATTCAGAAAGATCTCCTTAGTCTGAGTTAAAACGAAGCAAATGACCAGACCTTTGGATGGAACACCAGTTTACCACAAAGCAAGCCGAGCAGCATGTTACATGCGATTGACAACCTTTGCGTCAGTAGGCTACAAATTCTCATTGGCAAGAATATGAACAAGGGTTATTTGTGGTTCAAAATGCATCCAGAACATTGTATGATATATATTCAATATCACTTCTGTGAACGTCATTATCGTTGAGAGCGTACGCAATCCACACAGTAATTTGGTAAGCACAGATGAGAAACAGGACTGTTTTCTTCGTCTACCACTTAAAGATGATCACGTGACACTTGACGTTCACTACGAAATTCCGTTTATGATAGGCCGCACATACTCGTCGGCACGGTTACATATGTTTCATACATATGGTTCAACTCGTTAAAACACTCTAAGGGCTGGAGGAAGGCAGCTCAAAAGAGAGTTTATCTGGTAATGTTTATTTGCATTGGGAATCGAATGGACAGGACCTGATGTGGGCGCGTTGATCAGCATTGGCCTAGATGAGTGATCACAAGTGTGGATCCAACACCGCTGCTGGCCTAGCTGAGAGCAGACCATAGTAAGAGACAGTAAAATACGTCTTAATTTAGGGTGGCCTTAACCTCCTTCAGGGTACATCTAGGATACGATCCTAACAAGCTATCCTCATTAAAGCACTGCTAACTGGTCTTCACCAACAATACATGTGAACACAGAAATCGACAGAGTTTGAGCCATTCGAAAACTTCGAAAAAACTATCGTATTTGTAGGTGAGATAAAAAATATGGAACGCCGTTGTCAGTTTCCTTATTACTCTGCGTGGCTGCATAAATAGGACGAAACGTTTTAATGTGCAGATACTAGTCCGTGTTTTAGAGAAGCAGCACAGTGACAAACAACTACTTCTAACTGACGTCTCACGTCTCGCAGTACCACATACAGTCATCATGGTACTTGAAAGACACTATAGATGCAGTACTGTAACCAACTTTCAGATTTCAATGAAAGCTTCAAATGCGCGTGATTCCTTAATGCTTTCAACACCATTCTCCAAAAGTGCATCCGTAGGGTCTTCATCTCTGGTGAGCATGTTGAGGCGACAATCTTAACATACATCTGTCTAACTGGTCTACTAACGGCTTTTTAAAACACGCGCCAGACAGCCTTCACTTTCAACTTACGGGCCTTTAGGCGTCTCAGTGTGTCTATCGTGCGTTTCGATCGAGCGTCTCGGGCTAGATTACTGAGCGCCTTCTCATCGCGCCACCTAGCTGCACTTTACTGCTTGAGATCATATCGCAGACAAATAACACATCAATGCAGCGTAAAGTAAGATGCAGCTACTTGTACTTCCAGGCGTAAATGTTTGTATTACTCTATCTCACGTGCATACGTCTGAACTGTTACCGAAGGGAGCCGATGAAGATTGAGTACACATGTACTCGTGTATCAGAGTAATAAGTCAATGGTTACACACGTCTCAGTGAACGCGTGTCCACGGAAGAAAGCCCGGGTCCACCCGAGATTAGAAAGATGGTTGTTGTTCTGGCATTTGTGGCGAGGGTTTTAAAGACTCCTGTTTGGGAGAACCGGCAACATTACTTGTTACCTAAGTATAGTTTTGGTGGGTCCCAAATATGGTACTCAAGTTCAAGACAAATCTCCCGGGTCATTAGTGACAGGAAGGCAGTCTTCACGACGGACACATAGCAAGAGTGAAAACGAATGACTTGTGGATCAAGTAGATGGCTGCACTGATGGCTAGGTCAAATCAGCTGAAGGTACGTCCTCCATCGGATTTCCCGATTGGAACCAACAGTTTTTGACTTGGTCTAGATTGCACGGGGACAGTCAGTTGGTGTGAGACGAATTTCTTTCATCGAGAATTGTCTCATTTCTGAACTGACGTCCAGAATGACACTGAATATCCCAACAGCTCTTTTTTCCACAAAGCAAAAAGCATGAATTCCATAAGATAAAAGTGCAAATTTATACCCCAAGGATTCCTTTTATTTCTTGGCACAGATGCCTTAATACTGACGAATTTGCCAGTATGGTTACCAAGGATAATGGCTTCCTCATGGTATTGCATATTAACAGCAAACCTTAACAATAAATTTTAACTGAAGACTACCGTACTCTTCAAAATAAACGCAGATTATGTGTGCCTGAGAATGCTGTCCAGTAACCCATGACCACTAATCGGAGATTACGGGTGACAAGCTCAATATGGCTAATGAAGTGCTCCGTAATCTCATACTTCAGCAAAAGGTGTCTGGTAGGATAAGCTAGTCCAAGGTCACAAGCAGCGTTAGTGTTCCACGGCGCTTGTAATTGATAGCAGTTCACTCCGGCGCATCAACTAAAATGACGGAGGGCAAGTATTAGTCACCAGACCAGCATCAGCAACCGCAGAAACTTGTACGGACACTAGTAGTGGGAACGGTTAGTCTGATCTCCTGTTCTACTTTGCACAGTCATGCTGGCCACTGTAAGCGTCGACGACACTCAGTCCTCATGTAGGTCTTTCTCATTTTGGAAAACTGTGGCATGCGAACACCTTTGTTTAGCCCTGAGTTACTCGTTTCCTGTCTCTGTCATCAAACTGCAGTCGACCGTTTTCAATCCAGCCTCGCTAAAAAGCTGAATGAACACTTAATCGTCCTGTTATTATTCACAATTTCACTTGGGAAAGAGGGCTTTGGTTGTATAAGGAAGTAACCATAAAATGAGACCAGGGCTACGCCGGTTAGTTGTGAAACATAGCACTCATGCGTCCAAAAAATGAAACCACAACCAATCTACTTAAAAACTTTTTTTAATCTGCACCAACGAAAACGACAGAGTTGCCATACCCTTAAGTAAATTGACTAGTGTGTAAACTTACAGAAATAGTAATCATTATGCGGCGTCGTAAAGCATTATCCAAATGTACGCAAAAAAACGAGACCTTTATGAACACTATAGTCAGTGGTCTCTTAGAGACCTAGACTAGTAGACACCGGAAATTTCAGGAGTAAAGAACGAACATGATGAGCCAATCTTGTAGATGTTTTAGTCAGTTCTTGGGACTACCCTACAACTCACCTCCATTGGCATTTAGGTGGTCTGTACTTTCATGTGTTCCAACAGGCACAGGAAAATTATAGAAATAGGTTCGAAACGACTACTATTAGTATACTCAAATTAACATCTCAGCTGCAAATCTTCAGCTTATTTCTCCCTTTTGGTGGTCCATCTGGGATACGACCCTCGCTACAACAAACAACCTTTGTTTACCAACCTGTGAGAATGATGACACCATGCATTAAAGACATAATTCTCGCGAAGAAAATCCATTGTAACATCATCAAACACGTGAAGTCATCCAGAACAGAGTCAACCTATTGCGTAAAATAATCAGATGTGGTTGTAACCGAGTATATAGTGTCATCAAAACAACGGATCTCTCACCATCATCACCACCATCTGCAATATTGTAGTTGTGATACTGAGACGGAAGTTTATTGGCCAGTACCTTGCACCGCACTGTATTTTCATGTTCTACCTGGTGGACACGCAGAATTCACCATGCTTTCATCCCTAGTTTTGATGAGGGACTGTCCAAATGAAGCATACGGGAATTTGCATTCGATGATTTCTCAGACTTGCGTTTCCTCTTTGCAGTCTGGAGGAACATCACCTTAACCTGGGCAACTTCCCAGTGTGCCTATCCACATCTGCCCCGTTCGTACAATCCTCCTGTTGTCCTGGGGCGATTATTTTTACAGGTGCATGAGTATAGCACTAACCCCTGGTTCTGATCTTGTAGGAGCACACAACTTGTCGATCTTCTTGACGTTTCATCTTGACTGCTATGGTTCCTTCTCTAAACCATCAGAACTAGACATAAGGTTTCTTAATAAACCAGATTCAAACAACAATTATTGATATGCTTAATTTAAGTGTGTTAATTTGAGTTAAAATTCATACTGTTCTAGGATGATTGGAACCATACTTTCTGGAATCAGCTACATGCCCATTTTGTTTCAACGATTACATGTTTGGACACTGGATTACGCAGGTTCTTGTTTCATAAGGCAAATGTGATCGATCCTAAAAAATGCAATCGATGGCATGCTTTAACTTGGTTAGATCTAATGAGATTAATGCATCAGAATATGTCACATGTTGTTCCACTACTGAGTTCACATTAATGACTTTGATATCGCCTGACCGTCAGCTCCATACCGCTACCGGTATGTAGCGGTAAGTACCGGTTTTCTGCGTAACTGCGCAAACATAATCGTGACACTTTTCTTGACAGATCACACTACATGTGAGCTTTTGGATCTGTCCAAGTTGGGTGGATTTCTTTCAGCCGAAGTTAATATGGTAGACTATGGAACACGTGACTTCGGATAACCTGACCTGAAACACTGGATGCCCATTGTGACGACTTGCACGATCCAACTAAACTCAACCATCTGTCAACCTAAATGCACGCTCCATTCATTCTCAAACCATGCCTCCTGGCCTCTTATTGTCCTATCTTCACTGTTCTCACCACCCAGAAGATTGCTTTCTGTTCACGACGTCGGTATTATATGGTTTGCGTCTGACCTCATTTGACTTTTAAGTTCAAGTGGAGAACATGAGTGTTGTAGGTTCAGCTCAGCTCTCGTTACCGCCCATAGGCTGCATGATGTCACCATGACACGCAAATACCTATGCATGCACACCATTCGAACGCTGCACTAAGTGGCGTCTGTAAGGCTTTCTTTAGGAGATAACACTCATTCTACCGCCTTCTACACTGCTGTCCTCTCAGCCCTTCTAAATCACTTGCCAAAACATTCGTGCGTGTTTTTCTGATGTGGTATTAACTAGCCTCCTTGTTCCGAACTATTCCACAGTTTCATTATGACTGGCCAGTTTTGTTTACTCAATGACGATTAGTGTTTGGCCGTTAGCGTAGGTTTTGCTTGTAATGTTGATACGCATGCCGATGGTATATATGATTATCAGCTCGGTAGTTCACAAACTTGTCAGACGGACAAATGTATAGGGTACCCAACTCTACCGTAGTATTTCCTCTCAAATTCAGCCTCAGGGACATGTGTCTCCATTAAACTTTGACCCAAATCCATTCATACTTTCCTTCCTTTTTTCCACATTAGGCTGTGTCCACAATCCCGAAAACGAGCAGTTCATACTTTTCAGGTAAGAAAGCTAGACACCAGTAACTGGATGTTTCTGGCTGCAATCCTACGTCCGTTGCTTTTTCTCAAACAAATTTCACACTGTGAGCTAGCCCACAAAAGAAGGCCCACTATGGGTTTTCGATCGAGTGATAGAAGATCGGCTGGCAGTGGTGGGCTGCTGCACAAGTTTCAGTAACCTTATGAGTAGTGTGTTTCGTCGATACATCTCGATAACATTTTGTCTTATTTCACAGAAAAAGGGTGCATCGGTGATGGAACTGGACTAACCTCTCTAGGACTTCACCCTACATGTTTCATGAAATGAGCTTGAACGGACTTAACTGAAGCGACGATCGTTAGACAAAATCGCGATAAAGCAACAGCTTACACTTTGATTCAAAACTTTTGTGCTCAAGTTCCTTTAATCGTAGACTTCCGTTATTTACTAGTATAGATCTTGAATGAATCTTTTTACTGTCCCAAAATCCACGAAGAGTGCATGCATTTGTTATGTTCGAATCTTTTCAAATATATTTGAAAGACTCACTGTTTAAGACACGCTTTAATCTTCAGGCCGAAAGTAAAATGCCTACGAATGATATGCATTAACAGTGAATCGGCACTGAATTCACTGAATCAGTGGCAGCTTTGATGTTTGGCTAAGTTTTCTAATCGACCTTAGAGACCTCCTAGGTTACCCTGGGTAGTCTTTTCACCGAAACGATTCACAGTGCACCAACCTTGCAAATAAACACAAGGTCCATGGAGTTGTGCAAACTTTATGATCCTCCTAGCTCTAATTGGACGAGTGAAATCTCAATACACTGCATACTCATAACCTTGCAAACGTCCTAGCCGTAAACAACTGAATGGCAGTTGGGAGTAAATAAGGACCTCTTGCTCATAATCTATGTTACAGAGTATGTCGTTCGGCCGCATTTGTGTTGTGAAGTGTTGCATACGACTACGAGCTGTATAACAGATTGGAAAGTGCGAACCCATTCCTATAACCCGAACTCTTCTTAATAGTCGGCTTGAAAATTTGGTGCGTAGCCTTTGTCTGAACCGTAGCATGATAATGGATATAATGCTGGTCCGATTTCTCATAGATTTACGACAACAAAATCCCACTGCATACTTTTTAAAAATCACACTGAGTCCTACTGAATCCGTCCGGTAGCAATTGTAGTGACCTGACTCCACGAATTAGCCCAGGTTCCGGATATCTCTGGCTCACTCTTGAGGGTTTATTGAGAGGCACAAGGTAAAGGAGCCCCGAGGGCTTCTGTGAAACTGCGTACATTTGGAAGAATCATATGGGCCTATTTCGGAGCGTGTTCCTGTCAGCTGACAGATGTCGGTCTTCCTGTTAGGCTTAAACGTGTAGAAATCTGAGTGAGAGCCACAAAGACGGATATTGTTGAGAAGAAAATCACAGTATTGTCCGAGATTCCGATACTTATTTTATTAGCAAAGCTTGTAGTGATATCGTATCCTATTTTCGAGTGCTAATCAACCAAGTACAGAGGTAAAGCACATAGATAATCATATAAATTAAAGCGAACCAGATTACAAAAATCATTCAGTCTACAGCTTCCGTTGCATGGCTGCAAAGCTTACTCTAATCCCTTTGATCGACAG
Organism: Clonorchis sinensis; assembly: GCA_003604175.2. Classification (NCBI taxonomy): domain Eukaryota; kingdom Metazoa; phylum Platyhelminthes; class Trematoda; order Opisthorchiida; family Opisthorchiidae; genus Clonorchis; species Clonorchis sinensis. Next base: position 88,610,884 of record CM030370.1, on the reverse strand, counting down.
CAGAATATTGGTATTGTTTTTCTAATTCGTAGTAATAAAAAAACTGAAAATAGACAAAAACGCAACTTCCTTTTTGAGGCCGTTCTTTGTTATACTTCCTAACCAAAACACCAAAGTCAGTGAAGAAAAATCGTGTCCAGGCATCAAGGAGTACCGCTGGGACGAGCGATTTAGTGGCCGACGCAAAAGACGTTTTCTCTGCTCAAGCTAGTCTATCTGGTTGTAGTTATTCAGTGTCGACAACCTAAATTCCATTCCTGGCTGACCTATCGATGACTCCCCGTTACGCTTTAAAGATTTTTATTAACTAGTTAAATACCACACTTGCTGCGACTGAGACGTATCTTCTATGGTTATTGATCTAATTAATGAAGACTTTACTCAACCTTGCTATTGTTGTGTTATCTGTGAGTTTGGGGTGAAAATCCTTGACTGAATAGTAAAGTATGCTCGTGTGATCACCACAATTTTACATACAAAATTCTATACCTACTATTGAAGACAAAGAGGTGATTTACACAAAAGTTACATGTCATTCCGCGGTTCATCAAGTTTCCGGAATGTTGAACGTTATGTTCTTCGCAGTATGAAAATGGTAAAGTATGAAACCGAATTCGTCCCCGTTTGCTATCCACATGGGATTTGTGTCCTGAAATCATTCATTACCCAGATTCATCAGATATCAGTCAATACACGTGGTTTCTGATAAGTTCATGACGTACTTTCTACTGGCAGATATGTAACAGCTGGGCCGATTTTAGGTGCCACGATGGCAATGCGAAAGGGCCCTAATTCTGTTTCAAATAAACTCTGATGGACTGAACGAAACTGCGGACTTCTTACCAGTCTGATCATGCCAGGAATCCATGCAGCCTATGAAAACGGAGGGACAATATTAGTTGACACTTGCGATAACTGGCCCTGATGAACTCCTTTGTAAAAGACGCACGAACCTATTTGGTTATGGTTATTTCTAAACAAATATAGTCAACTTGATACACTGAAAGTTCTACGGCATACGCAACAGCACTTTTGGTGGTTCGTTGCGGCAACTCCGAAATTTCTGAATCGCAGTAGAATTCCTTTAGTTCGGCTCTCACATTCACAAAACGTTTTATTGTGACTACACTGGCACTCCTTTATGGAGGTAATTCTTAGGTTGGAAAAACTATTATGAATGACTGATTCTGATTGACTTCTTGGGGCCTCCTTCTATGATTACGATCCTCATGGGGTCATTTTTCGTTAATCAACCCATCTGGCCTCTTCAGCGAAAAATTTTGTCTTTGTGTGTAGTGAAAATTTAAATGGGAGATGACGTTCATCCAGAGAAGGAGTGTATAACAACAATACCGACTACCTCATCCTCCGGTGATTCTTTCTAACACCCCTAAAAAACAGTTGATTATTTAGATGGGTCTATTTTTTCCAACAACAGTCCCACTTATTTTCTTGCAGACTGTTCAAAAGAGCTTATCGTTTTTAACGGATGTGTTCTCTGTGAACAGATCGATGGTGCCGCTATGGACAGAACCTTAAGAAGAACTCCAGTTGACACTATTCCACGAAATGTTCGTAAGACCCGTTCCTACAAGAAGAGGGATCTCACAGAACGAACCTGCTAGAAAATGACTATTCGGAGAACTTCATACATGTGTTTCATAAACCGAAACCCAAAGCTAACCAAATTTCCTCGAGTGTACCTCAATGATGACCACATAATGAACAGTATGGCATACAAAAATAGTTCAGATTTGGTTTATATTTATTCGTCTTCCCGCTCCTGTTTAATTTCGCCAGCTTGAAGAACTGGTTTATTGCTTTGCAGATCACTTTTGCTTCATGCATCATGCTCCGATCAAGGCTAAATGGACAATAAAATAGTGATTGGTCCCAAAGCGACCTGTAATTCAATTAATAGTGGCGTCGAAAATTAACAGTGCATCAAACTTCAAAAGCACTCTTGCGTTGTCGTTCATAAAGCGCCTGAACACCTCGAACGGTGTGGTTGTTTCTGGAGCAGCATTCAAATGCTTTCGCAATGATGACCGAACGGCCTTCTCATTTGCGAAAAAATTTTGTCTGCATTGTACGTACAGAAGCTTTCAGTTCATTGAATATATAATGTTCCCTTTTCTCATGATGCTACTGTTATATACACTCTTGAATGTTTTACGTATATCGTTTAGAAAAATTGAATATCGATATCTCACAAAATTCGTATTCTTTCACCCTGGTGCGAATACTCAAGAAAATAGTTCACACTTCCTATTTTTACGTGATAACCATCGAGTCTACACAGAAGTATGTTACGATATGTTATTCCTGCACTCATTTTGCGCGCCTTCTGTCCCGAGATTTATTAGCATTTCTATGACTGTTGTCTTGTAAATCTACGCCCATATTTCGAACATTGGCCCAACTGGAGGCACTCTTTTAACAAGACATCCATCTACGACATATGAACTGACCAGAGAATACCTCTCTCCAAAATACGCATTAGTTCGGTAACCAACATTTTAGCACTGATGAATACAGCGTGCCTTGCTTCTAGGTTGTAGACAGAAATAGGACGATTCATTTTAAGAAAATATTATCAGGCTTGGAGTTGATTTTCTTCCATCAAGCCTGATTTACCACGGGTACTTTTAAATTGCTTATGCGCTGTAATAGAGACGTAGAAAGTACATTACATTTATCTGGGGCAGTTCGTGTCTCACACCAGTTCATGTTCAGCAGCATTTGTGTTATTAAACTAACCAAAGTTTGACTCAGTCAGCTAGACAACAATTTCAACGTGTTGCCACCGAAGAGAAGGAGTTCAATCAACTGAAGACCTCTGTTGGTGACAATACTCACCGGATGATTAAGTGGTTTCAGGCTCATCATATTTTTTATTTATTCGCTATGTTTACTTACTGTCTCAATAAACCTGTTGGGGCAGTTTCTTTGAATGTCGCGTCTCGAATCCTCAAAAATGTGAATCTCATCTTATGGCATCTGGAATTCTGGGTTTAACCAGCTAATTTTACGATCGGCATTTTTTGAGAAGTTTTATATTCGAATTACGGTTTAAGTGCCAGACGCTGATATTTCTAACTGATTCACACTGGTTATTTTTACAACTCAGCGAGATTTAAAAAACGCGCGCACATCACAAAGAGGATTCACGGAGTTCATGTAAATTTTCAGACTGCTTTACACAGACTAAGACATCGGGAAGCTGTTTTAATTCATGTTATTTTTTCAGAACGCCAATTTAAAATGTGTGCTAATCGAATATTCTCCAGTCGACCAGTAGTTCACTGAGTTAATAGCTTTTCATTCTGCTACAGTCACTCTCACACGCCAACTGTGTATTTGCAACAACAAGCGATCGATAAACCATGCGAACACACGCACAAAACATGTGCACATTTTCAGTTCATTACACCGCCATAATTTCGTTCTTCGCTGAATGTATTGGTTTCAGAAGTTCCGCTTCTGCAGTTCACAAATTAAGCTAAACTATTGTAGTCTTTTGTGTGAAGCAGAATGAAGTCGGTAGAGATGCCATTTTCGTTTAACCAGCACCATCTCCGAGTCGCTTGAATCCAAAAATAAAGTTTCCAAATAAATCTTGCCTTGCTGCGAAGTTGTACCTTACTTAGAAAAAGTTTTTAAAGGACCAGCAGCCTCGAGAGTTATTTTCGTGTTTGGTCGTTTTACCTTCTTAAGGAAATTGGAGGAAATTTTTATACTAGCCAACACTTATTTCCTATTAATCCATCCAGATCAAATTTTTAAGCCCATTTCGTCACACTTCATCGGACTTTCTTTCTGTTGATTTATCAGTCCGCAGCACTGAATTTATCGAAACCTAAATTCAATCGAAGCGGAGTTCTGACAATGCTCAAATCTCCTGGCTCCTTATCTCTGTAATGCATTTCCAGATATACACTACTTACAGACCACATGGATTTCACAAAATACTTGCGCGACCTATCCCGTTTTTGGACCATTTAAACCATTTGATTAAGTGAGCTAAATGTTGTTTATTCAGAGAACTCGTCTGTATTGAAAGAAAAAAACAATCAAAAACGAATATCTACAAAAGTCGCAAGGTATTTTCAGTACAAAATTGCCATAATATTACGAGGTTTAAAGCTCGAAACTGCTTCTCAATACATCTCCTCACAATCTGTTCAGGATTCAAATTATTTCCTTCAACATCCTGGGAGGAGATTTTGGCTCTTCTTCTAGCTGATCCAGCCCGTACTCAAGTATATACTACACCTTTTTCCCTGAGAAAATCTTCTTTAAGGTTAAATCCTTGTTCAAATTATACAAGCCCGTTTTCATTCACATCAATATCTATCACTGGTGCCATTGTTGTTACTTCCGTCACTTGTGTATATTAGAAACAGTTGCCTGTGATTTCTTTTCCCAGTTTTCCGCTGTTATTGAGTCAGCATCCAAAAGAGTATTTAAAAAGTGCTATTGTTGGGTTTGAAAGATGCAACGCCAGTCAGACTTAGCCTTGAAACTATCCATATTTACAGGATTGCGCACCCTGGTATAGTGCAACTCCTCAAGGAAAAGATATTAATTTTTGTCACGAGTGGCAACCGGATACAAGCTCCTTATTTCCGTCAGAAGCGCATAAATATTTGCTCGTCAACCGTCTCGTGGTAAGTATGGTCATCTGTTAGACTCTGAGCGAATATCTAGGCATCCACTACCTAATATTGTCATGCTTTGCCACCAGTAACTTACAGAGAGCAATATGAACGAGACAGGCTTACGTTATCCAATTCGTTTATGGCTCCAATGGCTCCCGTATCTGTCGCGTAAGACTTTTGGAGTAGACAGTCAATGATCCTGATTAGAACCGGCTTGGAGCACATCGGAGTATGATAGCTCAGCAAGTGCACATAGTTACCAGAACCTATGACCTCAAAACTGACTAAACATGAATGTTAAGGGGTAAATTGAACTTTTATCTACAATCCCACCAGAAATACAATGAAGCGGTTTTGTAGCTTGAAGGTATTAACATCTCTCTGGAGGAGAAGGAACCTTATTCTCATGATTTTGTTAAGCTGTTTTCGGCATTTTTATACCCATTGGTGGCCGAATAGAATGTAACTTCATCCATCAACCGTACAGTCAACGCGCATTAAATAACAAAATGCACTGTTGGCTTGCTAGCGATGAGTTGGGTTCAACCGGTCGGAATAATTAAAGTGCATCCAAGTCGTCCAGAATTGTCAGTTGAAATGTTGATTTGCTGAAAATGTTGATTTTCTGCATCTCTAAGATCAGTGGTCAGATACATGGCTTTTATCTTGGAAGCAGAATCACTCCTCGGTGAACGAACTTGCCAATGTTGGAGGTAATAGCCCTCTCCCGAGATGGGCTACAATATCCAGTGAAAAGACGGGCAGCGCTTGCTGTGAGCTCTCATGTGGCTCAGGCCCCTATTCGAGGCATCTGTCCTGGGGGATCACCGGAATTATTTTTTTGAAATGTACGCGCAGTCTCCAATTCGTAAGCCTATCGGATCATTACATGGCAGAGGCTTAGTGCGCAATTCGAAGCAACTTTCTTTCCTACACAAAGGTAATCGGTCCTGGTGCGGACCCTAACATACTGGGGCCTCTAACTAAAGTGTTGTTCGATCCGTGACAGTCATATGATGTGCTCCATTAAAGAGGATAGATTATTTTCAAGATGCGAATACGTCCTTAGGAGATCTTAAGTTACACTAGTTTCAGATTCGTAAAATGAACTGGTTGTCTTAGTAAGGTTGCGTGTGTCAGCTCATCTCTCTATTATGAGGCTAACCCCGTCGATTTAATCATCACCGGTAAACTTTGACCTTACGACTTCACAGTTCGGATATCGGTAACCAAATCCTCAAACTTAATTATGTCATAACGTCTCAACAACTCATAAGACTATTTCGGTCCATCAAGCAAACAGCACCCTCGTAATCAGTGTAATACGACAAAGCGCACTGAAGTGACCATAAGTTGATCGATACTACACTCTCCAGCTAACAACATCAATTGTTCGTTTTGTCTTCAGTCGAACAATATGATTTTTAACAGGACCATTCAATAGCCGGCCAAATCCCCGCCTTATGAACGCGATGAACCTTGGCTGACTAATTCCGAAACGGACTAACATTGCACATGTTTGCTTTACTTGTTTGTTAGTGCCGAAAACCTTTAAATTTATGCTAAACTGTGCATTAATTAATGACACAAGTCGGTTTTGTGGCTGACAAGGTAGTGAGAGTCCACTCAGGATTTCCAAGTTATTTACTGAGCAAGTATTGAACAGAAGACGGAGGCACGCGTTCGTGCACGTCACAGGCTATGCTGGATCATGGCCAGTGTTGATAGTGAAGAAGTGTCGGAATACGGAGGCAAAAATCACTATGATACTGAGTTGTCAAAACCACGAAGGCCATTCGAATATCACAAGTAAATGGAACAAAAGATCAAGAAAAGTGGCTTCAACACAATAAAACTGGGTACTAATTGTTTGAAGAGTAAATACAGAATGGAGTTTGAAAGACGATAGATTCAAGTCGGAGGCTGTCGGTGGCCTTGCGTGAGCAAGCACATCAATAGCTTGTGGTTGTTCTTTTTTTTGTTGTTATAACATCAGGTTTGATAGATTTGGAAACCGAGATTTCTACTCTGAGCTTTGATTATTTCGGTCAGCTGTCGAAATGACTGTTCCTGGTCTAACCTAGGGTGGAATTAGAGAAAGCTACATCAAAATTGGTCACAGACGTTTCTCGTAGCTATGACCTAACCCCCTCTTGGTCACCAACTAGGTCGAGTCCGTGTTATAACCTTGGTATTCACACAGTGAATTCACTTCAGTAGAAATCAATTACCTACTTGCTTAATTAGTCGATCAATTATTATCGTTCGTTTTTGAAAAGCATAATCACAGGCAGAAACTACTAGCAATAAATTCGGAAATGTGTACAGGAGAACAGGAGAATCGGTACCATCAAGAGTTTTCCAGTTAGCCCAAATGATCTCCATCGTATGTAAGAATGTTTAGAATGAAAAACGTAACAATCAGCAGTTGAAGGAAGGACTGACAATGCACAATGTCTTTCAAGGCGCAATGACCGCTATCAAAGTCAGGGTATGCAAATCAGGTACAGAGTGTTCGTCTGAAATTCAGTGAGAAAAGGAACTTTGAATGGCGTGAACCACGCATAAATGTTTGGTATGTATGTAGACAGCCCAAAATGCTGAGCAAACGCAGGTCATTGACGGTGACCTTAGGAGGCTCCAGCCCAGTAACAGCCTTGGCGAACTGAGGAAAGCAGATCCCTCGGTATGAAAGTGTCATCGGTTCGTGAACAAAAAATCAACAACAACCGATGGAATGGAGGGCTGACATAATAGCGATGAGACGACCATCACCATCGTACTTCTGCTTCTTCTCATTTTACACAAGCATTCCGCGCCATCCAAGACTGCATGTACGCCTGTCGCCATTAATCGGCGCTCCCAAACAGCGATTAGGTCAGACCTGATGATAGACGTCGAAGTAGGTGCTCTCAATTTCTCAAAGACAGTGTATCCCAGAAGACGGGGACGTTTTCTGGGTTCCCCTACAACCCGATTTTGACGAGCACATCCAGCATCATTCGTAACCCTGAAGGACCACAGAGTTACACCAAACTCTCCGGTTGAACGCAGTTTCCACGACAGAAGTTCTTCTGATCACCATGACCAAGCCACCGGAGGTGGAGAAATACCAGAGGAAACACGCATCTCGAAGACACAAATGATGTACACGAGAAAGGTGAAGTGACCGAATTTCGCAAGCTGCGTCCATCAGCGCTGTTGAGCAGGCCGTTGTTCCGAGCGGCAGTCATTTCTTCCTTGGTGTTCACGCACGCGACTTGGTCGCAAAACGGAAGGGTGAGATGCCAAACTTACTTACCTACATACTTACTCCTTAATTACTCATTATTAATTAGCTGTAACATGGGGTCGAATGTAATTTGTACAAGAAATTGAGCCTAAGTCCGAGGTTTCGGGCTCTTCCGTCAATATTACTCTTATATTACACTCTCATTAAAGGAGCTCCAAAGTTGTTAAGACTTATCAGCTCTATCTGCAGCTGCATTTAGGCGACCGTTCAAGAAGCTTGTCGAAAGAGAATCTTCGGTGCGAGGACATCGTTGATGTTCATCGTGGTTACTTTCTGTTCCGTAGCTCAGAATTTTTTTATGTTGCGCCACTCTAGCCATCCGAATTAAAACTTTAATCTTGCGCCACAGTGACCTCTTAAAACCTAATTCAGTAGGCAAGTTTTCGAACATAACATGGCCAATTTAATAAGGTTGGTTGACACATGGTTTTGTTTAAAAATCCCGTTTTCGTCTTCACGATACCACACATAGGGCTGATGAATACTTTTCAGTAGCCTCTTTGGGGCTCATCAAGCAGATGTAGTCCTCGAATTCCTACCAGACTTCTTTCTTACCTTAACACCAAATTTGATATGTATGGAAGAACGCGTGCATTTACAATGTGAAAATTCAATGAATCTGTTGCTTGCGATATTCTTCAACGAAATATCCTGTGCAGCGACTGCGTGTAGACTAACTTTAGAGATTTTGAGGTATATTCCTGTCCCCTACGGTACTGCTTACAAAGCCGGTGAAACTCGTTGGTTGTTCTTCTCAGGTTAACCGGATAAATGCACTGTCCATGCAGATCTATTTGAGCCTCAAAATAACACCATTTCAAGCTGACAATAACACTAAACAGTTTAGTGTTCCGGTGTGAGATAGAACTGATGAAGGTTAAGGAACCACGTGAAAATGGATTACCCAAATGACTGCCACCTGGGAGTTAACTATTGTGATCTCATCTAGTAAGCTTATAAGTAAAAGTCAGTCTGGACTTAATGCTTCACACTTTTTAGTGGATCTGCATTCCATTATGTTAACCATAACCTTGGAAACAACACTTCGTGTCCGACACCTCTGTATGGCCGGTTGAATGTATAGTCTGTGTATCGTTTCTATCGCTAACAAGTGTATGCAGTATTGATGGACTCAAGAATGGTCAAGCGCTAGCTGTTTGCTTCTTGTTCACTTAACTAGTGTCCGTCCCACTAAATGAATAAACCAAGTGAACAGTAATCAAAATTCAAAGACATGATGTGACAGCATTCTTGTTTTTAACTGTCAAAAAGGTCAATTCCAAATCCAAGAGGTATTCGGGTAATACAGCAATCATGACAGTCAATTATTTGATGGGTTAGAAAGTTGTTTTTGTGTTAAACTACCCAGTCCTTCTTTATTTGACTACTTGAGCTGTGCCGGTGATGAGAGGCACTAGTTTCGTCCCATGACACCAACCCGCCAAAATATTGTACCAGTTTACGAGCTTTCGGGTTGTTTGAACATTGTAACACCCATGTGACGGTTTTAAGGAGATGCACGTAGTGATTAGAAACTAACTTGTAGTTTCTATATTCGAACTCTACTGGTAATGATATTTTTGTGAGCTCCGTGGTGGTAGTTGGGTTCGTGAGAGTTTCCTCAAGAGGACAGTCACCTGGAAGAAAATACTTCGATATATTTACTATCCTTCTAACCCATCTCCAACAGGATCTTTGTGTAACAATCACGTTAAAGAACATTACGGACGAGTGGTTTATTCGAGTGTCACTTTATCATCGTCTCTGTTTACAACTAAGTGCGAAAAACCACATGAATGTTCCACAACAATTTCTACACTGGAAAGCCTCAAATTACAGCACCGACCATTCATCATTAAAGTGAGGACATCACTTGTTGTTGATTTTATCTGTTTGAAAGGCTTAAATGTTTCTATTCCAAGACAGTAGCCAGAAAAATCGACCTGCGGACACATAATCCTGGGGTCAAAATCCATAATTTCTAGCCTAGGGCTGATGCTAATGATCCTTTCGAGCCTACATGACACGCTGTTGCAAAATACATTCCTAATGCTTCTAAGTTTTTCGGGATTTAATCCCATTTTCCCAACAGGCTAGTTTTTCCTTGTTTGTTTCTTGATGCTCATCTCTTCGGGGTTCAGTTTGCCAGGGTTAATTCAGTCTCTCAGGTCTTCTTGCCAAGAGTACCACGTTTAATGCGTTTAACCTCTATCTTTCGACCTGTTGCTTATAAGCCGTCTGAGCTTGAGGAAGTTAATTAAACGCAATGAGCGGAACCTTTGAATAACATTGAAAATGAATACGCATAACATGAAGGAAATGACGCGCTCACCTGTCGTCAGCCGAACTTACGCATTGAGTCAAAAGAGCCTAGCAACACAATGTTTATTTCCTTGCATTTCATTTAGCCTACTTGTACACGCGATACTCCACAGGGAATGGCTAAACACAATATCTACTAAGAAAATCTGCCGTTATAGCAGCAAGCATTGTTCAATACTCTCATTAAGGAAGATGTAGTCAGATCCCTATAGGCGAGGCCGTTCAAAATGAAATCACCAGAACAGTCCACAAAACAACTTTTACAATTTTGGAAACAGTCTGAAGGACCGGTCGTTAACGAAATACTGTTGTTTCGGTTACGGAGTTGAAGTCAGTTGAAATCATGACGCATGTCAACCTTAGATGTGACTCACCCCTGGAACTATCCTTTATTGTCCTGTTTCTTCCACGAGCTTTGTGTGCTTCACCGGCCGACGAGAGCGAACTGAACGTTGACATCTCCCCAGCTATGTCTGCTATGAATCCCGGTAAAATGATGCAGTTAGTCCTGTGTGAGTTGACCTCTCTCTCTCTCATAAAAACTGGATCACTCAAAATATTCAGCGTTAACTGAGAATTTGTGCTGTCTCAGCTGAAAGAACCTCAATGGAAACTTATCAGCGACGGCTCGTGAAAGAGTTATTTGCTGTTGCAAATTTCAACATGAATAAGAAGAATCCTCGAGGCCTTACCCCAGTCGCAGGTGATAGCTCATTAGTTAGGATACCAGCTTACGAACCGGAAGGCCCGTGGTTGGAACCTAACCTCTGCGTCCCGACTGCTCCTGTCAACCTGGCAGTATCTCAGCCCTCCTTCCGTTGGCATGGCAGCTAGGCACCAAAAGAGTGCTACAGCCGAACGATCTCAGTCGCTCGTAAATTTACATCCTGGTCCTTGTACCTAAACGTGTGATGCCAAACTTTTCTGTTAAGAATGACCAGCAATAAAGAAGAACGAATTAATAATTATTACAGCTCAATGAAGGCGAAGCAATAAATACGCTGCTGATGCTGCCACTGCTATTTTATTGACTGTTTCAGCCTATGCACCACTTGAGGGAATCAATTACTGCGATCCGTAGTACATTTAGTTTAGCAGAAGGTATCGATGAGTAGCCAGTTCTCACCCCTGATATACTTTTTCCGTTCTATCTGTTGGGACGATTTGTATCACCCAGAAGAATGAAAAATCATATCTTATTTTATTGGTAGCATCAGGAGGTTTGGAAATCCTCACATGAGATTTCCTTCTTTTATCTTGAAAAAACAAGAGGCACTGTACGGCTGTCTCATCCTTATTGGGACTAATCAGCTGTGAGCACCCCACTAAACTCCAGGGAGTCTCGAACCCGTGACCTCCCAGTTAGCAGTTTGAACACTTAGCCGTTCAGCCACAGGTGGTTAATCAACAAAGTAATTAACTTGCCCTTAGACGGAATACATCTAACGGTTATTAGTTGTGCGCGAAGCAAAAAATCCGCACAAATACCCAAAACGGATAGTTTGATTTCATTGTGCACACTCAAATATTTATCCATCAAATCAGTGTTGATTGTTTTCCGTGACAAATCGTACAGTAACTAACCGCGTTTTTTGTAAACTAGCACACAGAAAATTTTTAATTTAGTCACTTAAAAACAACTTTCGTGTATATCCGAAGCATGTTGTTTGGTATCGACGAATTTACAATATGGTATTGAGACCACAGGCCTTGTGCTTTAAAAAAGTGAAATTTGCTGGAAACCAGACCATTAGGAAAATGTATCCTCATATGTAATTCCCTCATATTCACGGCGAGTTCGTTGAAATAATCTTTCTTTTGTCCGGCTGTAATTATCCCGGTTGGTCCACACATCACCAGAGTAACGTGAATGCTATTCAACAAATCTCGCAACTACCCATAATTCTTCCGGTGATAGATAGCAGACCCAATTCGACATGAACAATGTTTCGTGTGGATTTGCCTTCCCTTGCAAGAACTGGGTAGCACTAAACAAAACTTTCAGACTCTGTAGCAGCATAATTGCGTGCAAAATTAGTTTGGTACCTACAAAACGGACACAGTCAAGATTTGTACCGATCAGATCGAACAAATATTTTCCACAAATCTCAACAGTGAGGACTATGAACAGAGCAATCGATAACCCGCTGTCTAGGCAAATTCTTTCCATGTTTATTAAAAGGTCTTCCATAATTCTCAAGAAGTTTGGCATTACAAGCGACTGATGATTCCATAAGAAATCAATCTTAGCATGAAACTTCTGACGCACTTACTCGTCTGTGCCACATCATACGTTAGCATACGTGCAGGCTTGGATTGCTAACAGGATGGCCTGACTGTTGAGTTCGTTTGAGGTCAGCGAAATGCCCGGTGTTCTAGACTGCATTAGCTTTCATTAGGTCAATGTAGCTCAAAGTTTAATAAAGTTCTTTGATTCCTCATTCATTTTTTGCAATGAGTTGAAATTTGATTGATTTTGATTCACGACCGTGACAAGTTCAATACTATCTGCTCCCTTTGTCAATCGTACTGGTAAAGAGAGAAGAAATGTGAAACAGACTATCAGCATTTAATTTACTAGCCCTGATCGAGAGCCATACAGAATGCAGCTTTTATGCATGTCCGTTTTAGAAACAAAGTTAAACAGGTAGAACGAACAAAAGTTGAAGTTGATGCCGAATAAACTTACTCATCAAGGTCATTGCTTCAAAACTTCTTGCACCCAATACTGGCTTGTGAAATTTGACTGGGCAGGGCTTCGCTGGTAGACGAAGGTTTTGGGTTCTGATTGAAAAATATCATTCCAAAGGAAGCCTCGTGATCTTCTCAGTGAGTATTTTGAAGTAGCTGAAAAGCAGGTGCAATGCCTAAGTTACTACATGCTGCCTGTCTATGCGTGAGGCAGCTTACTGTATGTTGCACCATATTTATTCCCCATCTGTTCGGCTGATGTGCCCCGGAATTGCGATAAAAAATGAAGCGTCGACAAACTCATTGCTGAAAACCACTGCTTGGTTGCTCTTGATTATGCGCAGCTGGATCGTAATAACGATCCGTCTAAGACCTGAATTCAACTGTTATCTTGATCAGTAGGTGCAGTAGGACCACCATTTTCCTAGCAAACCTCTAACAATTTTAAACTGGGGAAGATGAAACTTCCACAGCAGAAAAACAGTAGCTTGGCAAATTTCAACGTACATCGATTTTAGTACGAAGAAGATCCGAACAATTACCGGGAAAAATATGTGACTCCTACCCCCTACTTTCCACCTCGTATCAGCTGATATTTATTCAGAACAAGTGATCTTTATGCAGGGCCACACCCACTTCATCATTATCAGTCGACAGTTAGTTGCTCGTGAACCGTCAGAATTTTTTCCTTCTCCCTTTTTTGGTGTGAGCGTTGAGCAAACACCCGAGGTAGCCATAAGCTGCTAGATTTCTCTGAGGATGATCCCCTTTCTAGCTCAGTTTACATTAGTTCAAAGCTCATTTCACCTTGTAAAACAGATTTTTAACCAGTATGCGTGTACATATGTTGGTGCGAAACTGGAATATACAACTACTGTCGCCTAATGTGGGCCTTAGAAAGACAATCTTCCAGAAGTCCACCGACATGCTTGCTAACATGCATGTTCAAAGCGGGTTGACTCTTGTTATGTCCCTCATTGATGAGATACACACAAGGTTTGATGCAAGTAGTTCAGAACGATGATGTCTGGTTAGTTGTTGCTGGACACCCGAGAAGCAAAATGTTGTTTTTTATCCTTGTGGAGATTCAGCCGCCGTAGCAGTTCGTCGTGATTTCTGAGGACTCGAATCCGGCGCATGGGATGAATTGAAGGTGGTTTAACCTTACTTATACGTGCGGCTCCACACCCCATTGACCACCCAGTACCATCCGAGTGATTTGTCGACTTTCATTCCGTAGCACACGAATGGTTACCAAGACTGTAGGGAAGTAAACCATTGTGGCGTAAAGATTCCAGTTCGAACAACCTGCCAAACAGCTAGGGATTTTTAGATAAAAAACAGGGGATTAAAGGACCACGCATACTATGAGGACTAGGATGCACATGCATGGATATAGAAGGACAACACACCATAACCAAGTCAGGTCTGTATGATAGATGTTTGCGTCGGGAAGATTCATTCACTGAATGTATTCGCTTCATGTTTTGTTTTGATGAGTGTATTTTTATACTAAATGTTTAACATGACCAGCTCAGATATTTCGCTATGCAAAATTTCATATAAAATGACAGCCTAGCAGATATCAGTTTGATGGCTGAGATTGTTTGAATGAGGAAGCTGGAAGTTACAGCCTACCTGACGGCGAAGCTAGGCAGTCATATTTTGTTTTGTTTGTGATGAGTCGATTCCACAGTCTCGATTGTTCAGTTTGTCTGTCTTGTTCTATTTGACACTCAAACATGCACATGTTGGCGACGTCCAGCGACTGGTATAGGGTTTGTTTGAGGAGTTCAACCATTGTTGCTATTGCGTGCCTTCCGCGCTCTTCATCTGGGTATTCTAAAAATTGATAGCGTTTCTTTGTTCTAGCTTTCCTGCTTCCTGCTCACGAGGCTTCTATTAATTGCATTTTTTTCATAAAACAAACCGTCGTCAATCTGCTTAACAGTAGCAACACCAAATAAAAAATACGTTTGTTTTTATTTACGTCTAAGAGATGCCTGAGAAAAACGAGAGTTTTACTAACAACTCGAAAAGGTTAGTGCTGTAATCAAACACTAGCCCTGTCTGAGCAACTTATAAAACAGAGGTCTTGACAAGGCTGTTCATTTTCAAAAGAAAAAACACTCATTGACGTGACAATTTTTATTGTCCGGGACTTTTTGAATCACCATGATGCCCAAAAATTCACACATGATAAGATTCCTGTTGCCCAAAACGGACAATAATTCATTTAATTCTATCCTACTATCGATGTACTTGGTCGTTTTTTTCTGCGTTCACCGGTGGACTGCTGGGCTCGAG
Organism: Clonorchis sinensis; assembly: GCA_003604175.2. Lineage (NCBI taxonomy): Eukaryota > Metazoa > Platyhelminthes > Trematoda > Opisthorchiida > Opisthorchiidae > Clonorchis > Clonorchis sinensis. Next base: position 88,595,611 of record CM030370.1, on the reverse strand, counting down.
CGGCCGACGTCATTTACAACACGTCTACTCTATCCTAGCAGGTTGGTGGGCCATCCTGTGACTGGATTGATCTGGATTGATCGACAGTTTTGCATATTAGCGTTTAACCAATTGCTCCCAGTTCCATATGGATTGATGGCGACAATGCTGGAGAACGGGATGTAGACATCTTCTCAGTCTTTAAATTCAAATTAACATTAATGTCTCACCGCAATCTCAACCAAGTGTAGTGGCAATCGGAAGCTAAGCACATTAGTGGCTCCTCTCGAAAAAATGCTCCTTCGTGTTGTAGAAAAGCTGCGTAATTTTGTGAACACCTTGTGCATAGAGTAGGATTGACAAAACAGTTTGTGTAGCCATCCTCTGGCAAATTTTTCAACTGGGTTTCTTTCGTATTTCCAGCTCATGAAGTTTATGTTTTAAGAGCCATCACAAGATGACACGTCCAGTTTTTTAAGTAGGACAGAATATGGACAACTGAAGCTACGGGGATAAACTGACTTAATAAGATTGCTGGGAAGATAGCACTGCCACGCTCCTTCAAATATTTTTAGTTTTTGGACGAGTCTGGGTGCGTCACAAACTGTCAGCATTTCCTTCCAACGAACGATACAAGGAGTATCACAAAAATAATGTAACAACCGTTCCCTCGGTATCTCCAATTCCACCTTAAAGTCACGTGCTAGAGTGAAAAATCTGACTTTGTAGTTAATAGTAATATTTCTCCAATGCTTTTGCCCTCACATTTGGATGATGTTCGCGCTCATGTCCTATCTTTAGAGTTCAAAGTTCTGGAAGCAAGTAGGTTAGAGAGAGAAGGATGCAACCATGTCAATAGAAACCAAACCACTGTCTCCTTCGAGATAAACTACCTTTGGGGACCGAACAAAAAGTGCCTTCTGAGGGTTGGTCTGGAATGGAACGAATGAAAAACAGAGTAAAGAGAATGGAGGAAACTAGTTACTAGAGAAGCAAAATATGTATCGAGTCTGTTGTTTACTTCGCTTAACACACCACCAAATTGTCTGGTTTCACAAGCCAACTGAACTCCCATTACAAACAAGCTAATATGAATCTAAACATGTGGAAAGTTTTTGACCAGACGAACGCTAAGTACCACCAGATATCGAATAAATCTGAGCGACTAGCAGAACTGTAGTACTGATTTCAGCCAGTGGCTGTTTTTTTCGCCTTCTCACTATGCCACCGTTTCACCCGTACACCACAAACGTGTTGCCTTTAGACACACACTCTACAACCACGTAAAACCCGTTTACGCCTTTCTTTGCTCATCCTACGTCTAGTGAACTCGAGACGGGTAAGTATCAGCAAAATACAGACACCTGGTTGAGCATCAGGGTTGGTGGATTAAGACTACTTCTGAAAGGGAATATTTCAACATGTAGTGCGAGCGATTATTCGAGTTTTAAGATGGAAGGTATATTCACCAGAGTCTTAAAGATAAAAAGGAGCCTTAAGGAATCAGTCAAAAATTTTCAGGTACGAAGGATAAAACCCCCTTAAGGTTGAATCATACTTTTCAAAGAAAACCCCGCTCATACTGGCGCTACAAAATCCCTTTCAAATTGCACATTAGGATACCAAGGTGTTTAAGAACCGGCTTCATTATATTGCAGGAGGGACTAGTATTAGTATTTTTAGACTGAAAATTTCTACACAAAAATGTTTTCTAAAGACACTGAGTTTCGCTTGGTGTGCTAATCACTTACCGGCTTCATGTGATTCACCAATCTCACACCAACTTTATCGCTGCAGACCTTCGGTACTGAGTGCTAGGTTTCACCAGCCTGAATGCAAAAAAATCCAGTTCAATCCGAAATCAAGAAACCGGACTTTGATAGGTTCTCTGAATCGAGACCCACTGGAGCGGCACAACATTCCAGTATTTAAAATTTAGAATTTAGGCTTTTTTGCATATTTTGGTTCTGAGGGGGCTAACCTTTGCAGGTTCAGCGTATAAACAATTAGCACCGTTCATTTTCCAAGCACTCAGGTCACAGACTGAAAGGTACTAATCCTGGTAGGGGAAGCAAATGAGTAGTTATCAGTGTCCTACTTCAGTTGTTCACTGTGAAACCTAATTGTAAATTGTCTTTCCCAGTAGCCCCAACAAGTTGGTCTGTCTCTCTCTTCGTTGTACAGCACAGTTAATGAGGGGACACTAGAAAAAAGGTTACAGGGCTGACCAGTTCAGTCACGTGTCAAATTTGGCATCCTGGTAGTGCTGTTGACTTTCATTACATCAAATATAAGGAGTTGTTGAACATTTATATACTTTTTCACTGATAGCTCCCGTAGCCAAAGCCCATCGTGGTAAGAAGGGTATCAAATGAATTAAATTTAGTAGAGGTCCATGTCTGGTTAAACGGTGAGTGGAAAATTAAAAACATATCATACAGTCGGACTAGTTCGGCGAGTTCGAATGGGGAGTTCACGAATCTATTTAACAGAGGTTTGCAAAGCACTTCACTGTAATGTGCATGACTTATTCGGTTTAAAGTGAGTTTTCCCTTAAGAAACAGAATGCGATTTTTCAAAGAGTGCGTCTGGTAATTCAACTGAAAATGTGACTTTAGGTCAAAAGTGAAATAACCAACAACTTGATAAACAGTGCTATTGGCGGAATTCATTTGCTCGTTGCGCTAAATACGGCCGATAAGCTGGTCATGTTAACTTTATCAAACAACAGTTGATGTGGGAATATTTCTTTCGAACACATGCTTATGCTGTGGCTGGGCTACTGCTAGGATGTCCAGGTTTGATCAGGAGAACAGGTGGGATCCACAACTAACTAGTTTGGCCAAAAGATCCATCAAAAAGTAACTCTCGGAAGAGTAGAATTACCAGCGTAGCCTAACTGCTTGAGACCGGCTGTTGAATCCAACACCGGCTATCATACATGTTCTGCGCAACATACGAAGGACCTGGGGATCATGTATATCTAATCACGTAGATTTAAGTACTTTGAAGCAAAGTGTACTAACTGACTGAATACTATACTGTGCCCCAGGAAGACTCAAGTCTTTCACAGAGACCAATCTGATTTCACTGACTTTATGAACAATGAAACTGGCCCCGTAATTTGTTTTGTTTTGCTCTATGCTGTAGCAGATCAGGTTGCAGGAAGCCACTCGCTGATGCCTAACCTGGGACGGTAACCCCCGGAAATTCTTGGTTCGTTTTATCGCATATATGATAGGCACTGAAATCACTAATAATTTTTTTAGATACCTGACTTGTTCCTTTAGAGTTTGTTACCTTATCTCTGACGTTCAACTCCACTCAGCGCCATCACTTTTTAAGTTTTCTGGGAGATTTGACACCAAACAAAGCCATACAATCAATATAAGGCTAACAGGTAAACGAGTGATACCGACAAAAACTTAATCACACTTACAAAAAAACACTTACAAGAACAGTTGCCACGTTTCTATTTATTTGGTAAGGATTAATTATGCACTGAATATTACTCACTCTAGTGAGTAACAAGCAGACAAATTCAGCATAACTCAATTCGTTTTAAAGTTTCAGTCCTCTAAAACTAATGCTGTGCTATTAGTCGGTCAAAGTGACAATCGCCTAGCAGAGCATAGTTAGCTTGTTTTAAATCCGCTCAAATAGTAGACCCTCCTGAGCTTCGGAACTAAGATTACGCTTCAAGTCGATAAAGGAAGGTTGTGCATCTGCTCTTGTTCCGGTGTAGACATTTCAGTTTCTAACAGCCAAAGTTACATCCTTTGTGTTTGTATGACCAGCACACGAAACTTCCGAAACACTTCTTCCGCTGAATCACTAGCATTGGCAGTTTAATCTTAACATAGAAATGAATTTGATAAAGCTCGAAATGAGAAGATGAAGTACACACAGTATGAACGACAGGGTACTCCTGAGGACGGACTTGAACCGCCAAATTTCTGTTTACCGGACTGGATATTCCATCGACCGAGCTGACGAGGACGCCCACCGCCCGCTTCACGGCTGGTCTCTGCATAAGGGATTAACAGAATTACCTTCTAGTTCCCAACAATTTAAACCAAAGCCCTTTGGATATCTGGACGATATCATATTCTGGTCCACTATAGGAGTTGCCCGACAGACAGCGGTTATTAACCAGATGTTAAATGGTGTGGCCAATCGGCTGTGAGGTTCCTGCGCATAAACTTGACGAAGAGTGAGCGTCCTTGATAGCTTAGCCGTAGAACACTCGTTCGGTGAGCTGGAAGTCAGGTTCAGTGAGGACTAAAAAGTTGGGGCAATTAAAAACGAACAGAGTATGAGTTTTGCTATCATTAGCCTGTGGATCAAAACCTAAAACAAATTACGAACTACACTGAACTAACAGGATGACAAGTCCGTGTGTTTGTGAATATATCGACCACTTCACGAAGGGACATTACACGGAGACGGGAAGGAGCAACACGTGCTCTTGCCCACGAAGTGAGTGACGGGTAAAACGCAAGGCATGTGAGGCAGGAATAATGAGCATGAAGGAATGTTGAGCAGACCAGCGTTTTCATTTGTTCAGATGTCCAGACGTCAAACCCCCAACCGGCCAAGCATACACACGGCTGATATTAAGAGCAAAAGGCGACTCTGGTGCTATCCATGCTGAAGTAGACTCACCAGCATGATCGCTGTAGGACAGAAGGAGAGTCGTTCAGACGAAATTAATGTAGATACAGAGGGACCGAAAAGGATGACCCAAAAATTACTGTCAGAAGATATACTATGATCTGCTAAAATCCCTCTTACCGTCGCTAACCTAACACACGCATGTTGAGACAATGTTGAATACTGATTGGTCAATTTGCCTGTGAGGCTTGCTAAAATAGACTAAAGTTGTGGGAGCACATATTTTAATTAAACTCTTGGTCAGCTCTCGCTAGTCTGTAAAATTGCTTTCGGAATCTTCTTCAAGAATTCTGCAAGCCACGCTAAACGAAAGACAATGCAGTCTTTAAATGATTCCATTATACTTTTGGTTGATGTGCTCAAATTTCCGAGTGATGGTTCCAAACACAAACTGATTTAACTGAGTCCCTACTAGAAGTATTATCACTTGACATAACGTTTGAGCTTCTGCTAAAGATGGAAAAACTTAGCAAAGAATTGCGATTCAAAAGTGTGCATTACAAGACAAAAAACCCCATTCCCAAAGCAACTAGAGATCTGACTTGTTTCGTGCCAAGGTGCCCGGCATTTCACATCATTATTTATCCACTCTGGTACACGGCAACAAGGCTGCTTGGAAGCGGAGCAATATAAAATACTCAAAGTTTTATCAATCCTCCGGTCTTTGAAAGCGTGGTGGGCAAATTGTTTGAAGAGAGATATGTATCCGAAAAAAAGATGAACACTCTCTTCTCAGGTACTAGGATGTTCTAACTTGATAATGCTCGGAAAAACAACCCACTTGTAGACTAAGAAATTACTGGACATGTGCCAATTTTAAGACTTCAACGTGATTCTACAGATGCGGAGTATCAACATCTGCAACCGATAGGAACTATAACTCCACGTGTGCATGATTCTCCCAAAATACACAAATACGGTACTTCACGAAAAACAGTCTCTCATGTGTTTGCATGTTAGCTGGTGCATAAAAGTCTATCCCCTTATTGGTAGACAGCTCGAATAGTATTTTGGTGAGTCTCCAGAATTTGCCTACCTAACTACTCATCTGTGGGTTTTATGTGACTTTATGCTTGGCAATAATGTTAATCTACGGATCGCCGTCGCCTACATGACTAGCCTGATTTTCCTTTGTAAAATCACTGGTATATTTGAATACGAGATCAAGGTATATAAACAAGTTGGAGTTGATATGATCAGCTTTTTAGGAACAAGATTGGTAGATATATTTGTTGAGCGGATTGAACAAAGATATTTCGAAATCTTGTTTTTTTAGGTGAGTTACTGATGACATTTTATTATCAGTAAGATGAAACGTTTTTATTCGCTTCTAGACACTTTGGATTATAACCTCCCCATGTTCTGTCACACCCGAGCGTGAATTGAGCGGTGGTTGTCCTTATCTGGATTTACGGTGCCCTGAGATGCACCGTCTACCGCACCGAATGGTTAGTATTTGTAGATCTAGCGTGACACTGCAATATCTCAAAGGTGCACGCTGATAAAGACTTCGTTCTGCAGAGTAACAGGGCAACTTTTTTAATAAAACTCTGTTGACGATCGGCTACCCAGAGTACTCTTCTAAGGCTGACAGCAGACTCGGAACTTATTTAGTTCATAACGAAGACATTGATTTCTTCAATCATGTGCACTAACTAGCCAAAACTGGAACTGTACTGTTTAAACAAAGGCCTACATACGTTTGATCAGGTATCTTACGTAGCAGCTGCGTTACCACCAGTTTGCCCAATGATGCCGGTTCGAATAGCAGACAGCATGCTATCTGAACCGTGTATATACTTTTCGGTGGGAGGTGAGATAAGCTTATTTACCGAGTTCTTATTGACAGTTCTTATTGACAGTGCACTCTTGTATCGGTAGAAAGGTTTGTTTGGAAAGATTTGCCGTTCGCCCTCCCTAGAGAATTAGGCATAACAACCCCCGAACAACTACCATAGAACGACAAATAACTCATCATAAGAGACAAAGGTATCCTTTCTCTGCATGATGTGTATCCTTTCCCTGAGGGGGAGAAAGCGATATCCAGATCACATAGGTAACATAAAACAATGCTTGTCGACGGTTCACATCTTCAATAAACTCAAAAAGACTTCCGTGAATGAGGGCTAATTCTACATCTCTGCAGGTGGATTTTGCTGCCGAAGTGCATTTACCTCGCAGTTTTTTTCGGAACGATACAGCTCTTTATTTGCGATTGTAAAACGGCCTTTCTCAACATAAGCAGAAGCGCCATAATAGCATCCGAGCAAGAATATACATCCCTCTTAAAATATGCCATTTCTAGGTAAAGGGATTATGGGATTTTCAGATAAAATCGCAAAATCAGGTACTACTTCACGGTTTGTAGTGAAGCGACCATTCTCGTGGCGAAAGAAACTAACTACTGGAGACCGTTCCCCAAGCTCGCTCCCAGTCAGTTTTCTAATCAGCAACAAAAGCCGTTTTTATTGTGAACCCAAAAGCCCAACATTTTCTAACAGTGTTGCGTAATGATGTATTTGTTCATGACATTCTTATCAGAACATGAACCGGCTGTTCACTATCTGGAGAAGGCAAGATGCTGGCTTCGGTAGAAACTGTGAAATTCTCTTCATCCTTATTAGCACCAGCCGTCAAACTGCGTACATATTATACAGCAGTTACAGCTGTCACAGTTTCGTTCGCTGGTGATCTAGGGAGTTAGTGATAGACAACTGATATAACTGACGCGTGACAGCAGACTTTACATTGGGGAGGGAAAGCTACGTAATGAAGATCACAGCTTGGATGCATGCGCGTCACTGGGCGCTCGACTGGGCCAAGTCAGCCAATGCCCCTGACCAGTGACATGTTCCATCTCAGCGTCCCCATCAGGGGGAACGGCAGTGACTTGTGCAGCTGAATTTTCTGGTATTGCTTTTTTCCACCCTTCACGTAGTTGTGCAAAAGAGCTGTCCGAGAAGTTCGGTTGACTGGCAAAACTCTGAAGACACTAACGGTCTAAAAGAGGTTTTTCAAAATTTTCAGCGTGTATCGGTCAGCTTTCTGGTCCACATAACAATATGGAGCTCACCACACCATTGCCTGCGTGCCTAACAGAAAATACCATCATAGACTGTCGTTTTCCATATCCACAAATAGCATAATCCTAATAAGTCTGCGTGCAACCAATCGACGAAATCGCATTCATACCCATCTGTTTGCATGGGCTGCATGGGCTTGCATCGACTGAAAGAGGTCTCCTAACCACGGGACTTCTTTATCGTACACCGCATTTTTCCCGCAAAAGGAAGATCGGAAAGTTAATCTTTTCGGTATGGAATGATTTACACGTAAATCCATCGGTCTAAACACTGAGGCTATCCTGAAATTTCAAAAAAAAATTATTCGCGACTGACTTGTGAGAACGGTCGGTTTAGTAAGGTGGATTTGAAGATTTCGCCACAAATCCCTGCACAAATTTCAGCTTTAGGTCTTATTTTGGAAGCTGAATTTTCCTTTTCCGGTTATTGCGCATCACAGTGTTGGAGCAGACCCTCAGTTTGTTACGTGTAATTATAGGCTTCGGTCTTGATGTTTTCCTGCACTCATTTATCAGCACCAGCAGTTTACTTCACTCAAGCCTGCTCCAAACACTCCCAGACTATCGGGTTCCAGCCCTCCATTCAACAACCTCCAAACAACAACCTGAGCTCTCTGACACTCGGTAATAAGCTCAAATTAGGTGTCCAAAATGCGATCTTTCAGTTTCGAACAGGTTGCACGGTTCGGTTGACTGTTGCTCCAATTGAACGTGAGCTCGCTGAACCTGCGCGCATTTTTTGTTATTATTTTTCTATCAAAAGCAATTAGATGAACAAATCATTCGTTTACAAAACAGTAGAAAGCCTTGTTCAACCTTGTATTAGGATAAACACATCAACTTAGTTGAGCGTGGCCCGTAGTGTCTATCTCGTATCTAACCTCCGTTAAATAGGCGGCACGCACCTTGAGTACGTGACCGGTTCTAGGGTTCGCTTTTATTTCAATGCAATAAAAATGGAACAGTAATATCCCGCGTTTCACTTGGCACTTTTGACCGTCTGATAACAATCGGGCTAAAGCAACAGAGCGATGACACACTTGTCCCATCTTCGGTGCACACTAAAAGTTTATTCCGATCCACCCTATTCGGGAACGCATCTGGTGGCTACAAAGGTCAAATCGTATTTCAAAGTGTTATACAAACGTAGCATTGTTTTTTCCGATGCCTGATATCATTGCACAGGCATAACAAACTCCGACAGTTTCTAGCGTTACCTTGACACTGGATTTGGGTTTTCCACGATCGCGCTTTGATATGATTCTAAAAATCTCCCGCATGGTTAATTTTAGGAAAACAACTGAGCAAAGAAACAGAGAAGTTTATTGTCCCCAGCAGACGATAATAATGGTAGATCATGGAATCCATGTGACCACCGCACTCTCATGAAACCACTGGATAGATGGCCGTGAATAAAGTGAGGTATCAGGTAGTACAAAGCGAATCAATGATGAGAGGTCAGGTAAAAATCATACCCTACAAATGAGTACAGACCAAATTATAGAGGATGTTCCAACTAAGTTAACAGAATACTAGTCAGCATGTATTTCCGTTTGCACACAGAATGAAATACTCTGGGCAGTTATCTATTTTGCTTGTAGAATTTAACTTATCGGTTTCTTCATTATTGTCCAGATTTTTCATGCAGACATTCCTTTGAGTTGTTCCCGTGGATCGCAACATTCATTAGGTTTACTAACCCTAAATCCCTAATAGTGGTTTGGTTATAGAGGTTTCGCGTTCCATCGTTTTAGCGGTCTCCTGACAGCGAAGAATCTCTTGGCTCCTTTTCTACACATCGATTTTTTGGAAACGACAAGACCTTTTAGGCTTTGTGCGCAACCTTCCTCCTTTGATCCAATTTCTTCGGTGCCACTAATCTATTGGAAAACAATTTCTTCGCGCGTGATATTGAGGTGTTGTTGATGACAAACTATTCAGCCTGGATCGTTTGTCCGTAGATCTTTCGAGCCCAACCACTTTCGCCATTTTCTCTTGTTTCAAAACTGTTGTGGGTTCGCAAGACGCATCAGGGTCAATGTTGAAACTAAAAGTTCCTTACCATTTAGGGTCAAAATCCTGATTGTTTGAAGTGATGCCTTCCCTAATTGCACAAATTCGTATATTATGATGTTTTCTAAGTAGAAGTAGAAGTTAGGAAAATCCATCAAGATAACTGATCGAGTTGCATTCTCCTGACGGAAGACTACCCATAATGTTGCTGAAAACTCCTCGACAACTCTCGACTGGTTTCACCCTTATTGTGACCGGTCCGGTAGTCGCGCTCCCCGAGTTTTCGTGAGTCTTGTGTGCTAATTGACGCGAAACACACTAATCTGAACACCAAATGAGCTTCAAAGGAGACCCAGCTTCTAGTGGAGATGTCGTTGTTCAGCCTGCCGCACAGGGACAGCTTCATGTTTCAGCTTGCACGATATTTGAGATACTGCAGCGTATGTATATACCACACCTAAACGAGATTTCCAGCTGGTATTCACTGAGGTCGCCTTTTAACACCAGCTTAGTTTACAAATAGGTATCATTCGCTACTTGCTTCCAGTTTGAGTTCATGTTCGAACTTGATAGAAACTCGGGAACTGCCTCTACCTGATGAGCCCGAGAAGGCTGAAACCGGTCGTTGTCATTGTCTAGCGAAACCTTATGAGTAGTGTGGTCTGTCAAGGAAACATACTGCAATACCTCAGTTGTCGTCCGAACTGAAACGTGAAGCGGCACTTGTGCAGCGCGTTCAGTTGGAGAATATCGTGAACGAGCTACTCATTTGCAATTCAGCTGAATCTCCCGATCAAACCAAGTTGGTTTGCAAATGAGTGTATTTTGCAGATCGGCTTATAATTATGCCCAAAACAACCTCTGTTTTCTAGTTGGAATTAATTAAAAGGTCTAGTTTTAGTCCAGATATCAATCAGGTGAGGAAACCGTCAGACATATTAGCACTCTCACTGCACAAATGTGATAAAGATCGCCCAAAAAGAACACTTCGAAGGTTGCCCTGAAAGAGGAACAAAGGAACGTCAAATGGAGGATCTAGGAAGAAACGACAAGATTTTGCATTAGTATGACCTCTATCAATCAGATGACACCATTTGGCGGTCGTGTAATTTTGCTGTACCCGTTGTTATCATTTGGTTTTACCTGATGGGACATATATTCATGCATTTTCTCGGATGATAAGTATCAGCAGCTGATCAAAAATTGTTCAACTCTATCTAACAGCAGAGCTTTCTGTAGTGGAAGACGCCATTGTTCAACAGTTTCTTTGTGAAGAGCATCCGAGGGCTCAACAGTTGTCTGTTTATCCGGCACGGCTTTGTAATTCAGTCGCTTTTCACATAAGAATCTATATCTTTCCTTTTCCCCTATTGCGATTATTGAATTTCCTTTTTTCAATGCGGCTTCATTCAAATACTCACTTTTGTCCATTTTCAAAGGGAAGAGATTTATCTAACATTTATCGTGAGTTGTTCATACATCCCCTGGTTGGTAACCCAAAGTATCTATACGTGGAACTATCCTACTTCCTGGGTCACGTAGTTCACTAATCCCATCCGCAAAGGAAATTCTTAATAGGGTACGTTTACATAAACGAAGAGAAATTTGGGAGCCGCGGAACTTTTTCCATCCTCTGCTACCCGAGAAAACGAAATCCCCAGAAGTGACGAACTACTATTTTTGGTTCCCGAATGGCTGGCTTTCTCTCTCGAGGACAGACAACAGAACAGAAATACCTTACGCAAATTAGTTGAATTTATTAGTTGATGCCGCGAGTACAAATTATACGCTAACCCAAAAGATAAGTGGAATTGTTTTGGCTAGACTTGATTTCAATCAGTCGACGGCTTAGTCTTGGACAAGCGCGCATCTCGCAGTTGCGATTTTATTTCAAGGCAATGCAGCTAGAAGGCACGAAGGATCGATGCATGCTAACTCAATACTTTCCGTGTTACTAATGTTCAGCGTTGTTTTTGTTGCTTTTTGGAAAATGGGGCTGTGATAACTGTCCATCTTTAAGGCTTTCCATTCGTATTTAGCGAGAGAGAAAAATAACTTTTCCTAATGCGAAACGCATCCGACTTGGTTCTTTCTGGTCACTCTGCCCCTCCTTGTCTAAGAAACAATGAAATCTCCCAGAGGTGTTTTTCGGATCGACAGGGTATTTATACCACTGTAAGTACAACTCTGTGGAATGCATCGTCTTAAAAAACACGTCGGAATTTAGCATCTTGTCGCCTTTGTGGAGACTGCTATTTTGCCTCTACAGGTTGGTTATCCTATCAAGAGAGAATAGCTTCAGATTAGCTTGGTTCACGATTAGACACGAAAATGGAAGGCTCATTAACAAAAAGAAGTTCACTACATCCAGCCTAAGTTTTTCAGCAAAGCACTTCTGACTGCTAACCTCAACTACCTGGGGGATTAAATTGTCCAGAACTGCTAAAGTGACTGGCACTCTTCATGCTTGTAGAAACAAGCATGATCATAATAACTCGTATAGTTGCTTCCACCAGAGAAGTGAGGCAGTTCTGTCAATAGCTATTTTGAACTGAGAAGTTCAGGTACACCTACCTTGAAAGAAAAACACGCCCGTTGCAAGACGTTCACCTGCTGCTTACCGGAGGGGTGTTTCACCGACTCAGCGACCGAGGACGCTTGCTGTCCGTCACACTTCCGCACTATCTCCCAAATTATCTTTTGATTCATGACGTATGAACCTGTCCCTCTCCGGTTAAAACGTACCAAATCCCGCTGCGCTTTCTAACAATATCTACTTTGATTTGTGATAAGCTACGAAGATCTACATAAAAACTACTCAGGGTGATAATTTAGGAAAACCCCTCCAGTTGGCTGAAATGCAAATAATTCATCATGCGACTGAAATAGGAGGACACAAAGCGGCAATAAATATCTTCGAACCCTGGATGTTCGGCCATGAAATACAAGTCTTGCCAGAACAGGAAAAGGATTGTTTAAACGAGGCTGATGTGAACGTGAAATCTTACCTATGCCGAAATTTTCCGAAGCACTCTATTGCTCTCCTATCCCTATTTATAATCATCAACAGTATCATCAAATATGAAGAAAACTCTAATTCACAAACTTTCGCCCATCAATTCAGTCCCATTGGAAAAGCAGCTGATTTGACATGTACCGGATGAAAATACTACTCTAAATACGACCACATTGGTCCGGCTCATATGATCCAGTGCTGAGTGATCAGTTCTCAGTGACAATTTCGTGTAAATCGGGACAAATGTTTCCTTATCTGGACATACTGTTCATAACATTAAATGAGGCGTGACAGTGAAAACATTCTGGGAACAATCAGTGTTCGGAAAGTAGGTCGGGTTCTCGGTGAATGCTCTTAGTTGCATAATGATTTGGTTTTAACATGGAGATCAACTGAATTCAGCTGCATCTCTCGTTTTATGATGGTCTTCTCAAATTTAATATGCTCCACACACGTTTCAGTTGGTACGATATATGACATGTCACAATGCATTGCCTAGACGTAACACGCTGCTCACAAGGTCGCTAAGAACTTTCGCCAACCTTATGAGTAGTGTGTCACATGTAGGCTACGTTGTTTCTATTTGGTCTGTTGGCTTTTCTTGTCAAACTCCGTTTCCTTCATAAGCAACAGGAGTGGGTGGTGCCACTTGTTGCCAGCAATTTCCCACAGAAAAACATAGATAAATCACCAGCTTTATTGCCAGGAATGACTCTGCTAGCAATATGTACCTAAAGGAGGTATCGAAAGTGGTAACAGTCAGACATTGCAGTTGCTAGCGCCATCATATCATACAAAATGCGGAAGTCGTTCATTGGACTCAGGCTCGTGAACATTTTATGGATGGTTGGTGTAAAGCCGGAAGAATGAGTAGTTTGAAAGCATCTGTGAGAAGCTGAACAAAAGGAGTTAATAGAGTCGCCACAAAAATGGTTTTGTTCGGACAAATCAGCCGGAAACACTCTGTGTTGACCCTTCTGAATGATGGATGGGTGTCAGCAACGCAAGTGGGATAACTGAGATCTTAGTTTAGACCTTTGGTAAAAGGCGGAGAATCCCTACCTTAGGGTCAGCTGAGAGATCCGGGAGTGAAATACATATGCGTCCGAGCAGAGCCGATCGGGAAAACCGAATGTGCACTTAATTTGATGCAGTTTATCGTACACAATATTTTTCGCCAACATGACCTAATCTGTGTAAACTGCGTATGCCTGAAGTAAGCAGGATGAGCGGTCAGTTCGACTAACAAAATTGGATAAGCCGAAATGCACCAATTCGAGAATGATGACCATCGATTCCGGCTATCGAGGGCAAGGTTTGTCGTAACCATTGGCAGCTATGTATCTAGACTATCGAAATCGGACGAGGAAAAGAGGACAAATTCCACGATCACCTGTCGAACTTGGTCAGAGCTGCATCCTCAAGCGACTCCCTCTTTCTAATGCGCAATTTCGGTATTCCATTTGACAAGGGTCCGGAAACTTGGAAGGAACACGGTTCCATCTGAGATTGGATGAATGAACGACAACGGTGGAAGTCTACTAACGATGTGTTCAGCATTCGAACTCTCACTAACAAACACGTGGTTCAATTTAGGGTAGACATCGCTTGTCACATGGGCTTACCCAATAAGTGGTCAAGAACATATAATCGACCATGTTACTGTGCATCAACTAGATCCCCGTAATGTACTGGCCATAAAAGTGGAGTTAAAGCACGCGCCCGGGGAATTACCAAGTCGTAAAGCAGGAGGGAATCAATTCATGTTGGGAGCAACAAAGTTGAAGAACGAGGAGATTACATCGATGTTTCGGAAGCTCCAACGAAGAAGCTGATTAGGTTTTGAACATATCCGGAAGCCAGTGGCCTCGTGTGCTAACATATATCCGAGCAGCTGTTGTGGACACAAAGCAAGAACGGGAGGGAAACTGACTCACCGATATCCACCCTGATTCAAAAGAACTTTGTCTCTCGCCAAATCACCTCAAAATGTGACAAATGCACAGGTCCGTAAGCAACCCGCGAGCGTTAGGACCAGGCCTTTGAAACCTCCGTGGAAAATGAAAACTGAATGGTGAATCAAAAGAAGTGATGAGCTCCAGTCGGAGGCAAGTCGCTGTTTTCCCGAAAAGAACCCCACAATCCCAAAGAAATGCTGGCAGCCTGGGAACATCACTTCCAACATTACTCAACCGGTCAGATGTAGATTTTAAGTGTATGGCCCAAATGCCCAACCAAACAGTGATGACTCACTTGGCTCATTTGCCTGTACCCGCATAACTGATGACGGTCATAAGCCAAGTTGGGACAAGTTGGGGCAGTAGCGAGATTGGACGGCTTACCAGCAGAACTGTTGAAGCTAGGAAGATTGACACTGTAAAACCTGCTATGCAGAATCTGAAAGGTGGAAGATTTCAAGAATGCAATCATAATTCCTCTAAATAAAGGGAAAGGAAACCGAGAGAATTTAGACTGTTTCGGCAGAATCAGCCTCCTATGCACAACTGGCAGAATTATGGCTCGTATCCTGCTCAGTCGACTAGCCAGTGACATTCTGGATGAGAAGCTCCCTCAGGAACAGTGTGGTTTTCGAATCAGTCGAAGCACGACGGATTAACTCTTAACCGCAAGACAAATCCATGAGAAATGGCGTGGATGGAATCGGTCGATCTAGGAAATGTTTGTGAATTTTAGCAAAGCCTTTGACTCAGTCAACGGAAAAGTCCTGAGAGTCGCCCTAAGAAAACTTCACTGTCCAAATAAATTTGCCAACCTTTTTAAAGCTTTTCCTACTGGGGTGGATGCCTGTGTAACTATCTGGAACGATTTCTTGATGAACATCGGAATGAAGCAGGGCCGTGCTCTTGCCCCAGTCTTTTCAGCCTCCAGTTAGCAAACACTCGCGCAAGGCGTTCTGCCATTGAGAGAGTGGCATATCCATTCAATCTGATGATTGGATGATAATTTGTTCAATTCGTCTCCGAAATGAATTGGCCAAAACACTACTGCGTGAGTTTAAAGTCCACAGGCAGACGAACGCGACTTGGTTAGAGATTATGCAGCAGGCTTACAGCGGATGGTTACGAAGTTCGGGCTGGTGGCACCCCGCTTGACTTAACTATAATTATCTTCAAACGCTTGTCTTTTGTCAAACTGCACCGGAGATGCGACACAAAACATCAGGTATTCAGTTACGTAGTTTTATGATAGTGCGCTGCACGGAGTTCCGCAATCATGGCAGTACATTATCCACGAACATTGTACTTGATAATGAAATAAACTCACGAATTCCAAAAGCCAGCATGGTGCTGCAGTGTATCGAGCTGTTTTGCCGTCTTCACTACTGTACGGCGCGAGACCTGCATAGAATACGGACGAGTTTTCCGGGTGCTTGACCGACTTCTTTTGCACCATCTGCGCAGCATTCTTCGAATCAATTGGAATCAAACCGAAGCTTATCGAAGAGAAAACGCTATTGGAGTGGAACAGAGTCCTGCGAAACCAGCTCTGCCAACTGAACCACTTGGAATGAACGTCCAGCACTCGCATCCCAAAACAATTTGTCCACGGTCAGCTAAAGAACGAAGTTCGAAATTCCGCTATTGGGACAACCTTCAGGTAAGCTTGCAAACCTGTAACTTCCATTCTAGATGAATGAAGGGCATGGATAACGACTATTCAAGTAAGTACGGTGAGTTTCGAGCTGTAAGACGTTGGAATGTGGGAAAATAAGCTAGCCAATCGGAAGGGGCTGAATCCCTCGAATACACCCTCCTCTTGTGAAACATGCGGACGCACACGCTTTAGTAGGATGACCAGAGTACTCACTGATCCAACTGATAACTCAAGTGGAATCCAGGAACATTTGTTCTATGTTGTCATGACCACCCACCTGATACCGTTATCATAAGGATGACATCATTAACTGCAGGGATAATGGAAAACTGCCATAACGTCCATTACCACCTTGACGGTGTGTTAATGGGCGGCTACCTGTGATACCTGTGCGTTGCCATGCCGGGAGAGTTGCGGGACTGCGCCGAATCTTAGAGGAACCTTAGGGGTGACGCCGGCGATGGTAAACCGACAGCCAGTGCTCATTGTTATGGCATCTTGTTTAAACCGGCTGATGGCCTGAAGCAGGCCTCTGTGCGTGCGTCGACCGATTTGTCCCTCGGGTTTACCTCGGTGCCAAGGTCCTGGGCGCAGCACTACATTTGACTCCACGCGAACCGACTGTTGCTTCTTACTATGGGCGAGCGTCCGACAGAACGATCACCGCTAAGAGGCAAATACGATTCGGATACCAGCCATTCAAGAGGTTACCATGTCTCAAAGGGCTTTAATCTTACTTCACTTTGGTTTCTGAGTTAGCACCAAGGCAGATATCCAGCCCAGGGCAAGTGCGTAAATAGAGTTCTACAGAACACCATCACATAACAGTAGCTAGCCGACTAAAAACCTTCTGAATGAATTGCTGCTCTCGCCAATAGGAAAAATCAATACACCCAGATTTCAGCCAATTATTTGTACTCTATTGGGTGATCAAGTTAAATCAACACATCGTGCGTAGTATAAACGCCATTATGCATAATTATCCGAGGAGTTTTGTAATTATTCATGTCGTAGCTGAAAATGATTATACTGATCAGATGAGTTGCAAATAAATCAAGACCACTTTGTTGTCCAGTGAAGGTATAGTCCCAGCTAACATCTTCGAGGATGCCAAAATAGGGTGTAATCGATAGGCGGAATGCGTGGATTAATTCAGGCAACAAACAACCAGCCATATGTGATACTATGTATTCCAGGACTATTTTGTTACTGCCGGTACAAAGCTAATCATTTGGTTGGTTTATTGAGCCGAATCTCAAACTGTTGACTTCTGTGCTTAGTGAGTAATTTTAATATTTCACCAAAGCCCCCAAATTAATCCGCGACTACAAAAGCCTGGTCTTGCCTTTTAGATTGCTATTCTTACATGAAAAACTTCAAAAAAACTAGATGATGTGAAGTGTTTAGCCTAAGAATCTGATTCTCTCTATTATGAGTGTCCACAGTTGTCACTTCTGTAGTCTTCCTCAAAAAATAACAACATTACGGTACTTTTGACTCTTAAATATACATAAGAGAATCCCATTAGAACAGAGTGAAGATGATGGGGGCCGTAAAATCCCTATTATAGACCGTTTCCTCTAATTGTGCAAAAACGTAAACGGACAATAACTAAAGTCCACCCACGAATATAGCTGAGGTCCAAATAACATCGTTATCACGAAGTTTCGGAAGGGAACATCAGGTTGTGGAAGGTCATCCGGCACCTACATTGTTAGAAATAATTGATGACAGCTATTAGGGTGTTGTGGCGAGACTTCATGAGAGCGACCGTTTGTTATGTCGCAGCGTTGAAAAGATGCAGTTTATGGTGTGACAAAAAAACTATATAAATGTTAGCCCTCAAAGAGCAAACCCTGGAGCTCCCAGTACCCATGTGGCTGAAACATGAGTAGCAGAGTTATTTAGCCGTGCTCTTTTCGTGCGGCTGACTGAAGCTTGGAGTAGCCTTGAGACACCCTTAATTCACAAAATATCCATTCCAAAAACATCGGTCGAAAATTATCCGTGACTTGTATCAACTATGGCATTTTGTGTTGCATGCGAACGTTTTCGCGACATATCCTTCCGATTAATACAAATCGAGAGTTTATGAGATCCAAAGTGGATGATTCAGGCAAGCGAAATAACAATAAACCAACATGTGTTGAAACGTTTTCCACCTCAGTAGATCGACCTACGTGGAAATGACCACAGATCCGACCAGCGGGCTCAGTGCGAATACGAGAATACATTTGGTTGCATAGCCCGAATTGAGTGAGGTAATCACGATTGGTTCAGCTGCAACCCAATAATCATATTAGACGAATGTTTGGTATGGTATTACCAACAAAACATCGGACTTATCGTCAAGTACGCCCACACTGTGCTTGTTGTGGACTTTACGATCTTGTTGTCAACCACAACTGACAGGGCTCTCTTATTTCATTACATTTGTTCACCATTTCGCATGTTCAGTACTGGATAACAACAGTTGGAAGAAAATATCACCATGGCTTTGGCTTATACCGGCAATATATCTTCTCTCGTTAACCAATAATTAAACCACGTTTTGTGTGAAGCGACCGGGAAAGTTTGTCGAAACATATGACGAGATATGAACCGTAGAGAAATCTCCAATGAGACAGAAAGTGGTGAAAATGGGTTTCCTTTTTAATTTCGCCAGTCTGACTTTCTTAGTTATGGTCACCATATATTTTGAGGTAGGTCTGTCTGGAGCGGTTGGCAACTGTTCGGTCTGGAACTTAGTCCCCCAGCATAGTGTCTTTGTGCTCTCAGTGAGGCAGCGCACTAAGCTTCGTTGGGGTTTCACTGAAGCAAGACTATGACCTGTCTGAAATCTCGAATTTTTGTTTAAACTACCGAGTACAGTAAGCAGATGTGCATCTAGGTGCTGAAATTAGTACTTCGTTACTTCCCCAAATTCAAACGTGATCGTTGAAAGTTATACAAGAAAATGCATTAAAATCTCATGTGGTTTTATGGATTCGTCTATACTAGCACAATTTTCGCCCACATATTACTCGTAAAATGCTTTTTTAAATACTTGGTTTAAAGTAATGGCTCTGTAAACGGTAAAAATGAATAACGATCACATGCAAACTTCAACAGCAACAACCCATCCTTAATAGATCCATTAGCTATTTCAGGGTTGATTGATTTTTAGTACTAGTTTTCTGTACCGTATCATCGGTGGAGCTAAGAATGCATGTACCATTTGTTCAGACGGTGTACTCGCAAACACAGACAACTAGAAAAATTAATGTGATTGATGCAACAGCGGTCGAGAATAACTAGGACATTCTGCTTTTTTTCATACATGCAAATATTTATTGTTCTCCATGCTGATGAAAGCGTTTTTACCGAATCTGTTTTCGACTGATATCTTAATAATACTCTTCAAAGCACAAACCAACCACTTGTCCCGCCAGTCTTACATCATAAATTATTTTACAGGATACCACCACGACAGTCCAAGTGAAAACAAAACCAAGCATGTTTGATTACGTCATCAGCAGGACTCGAATTTCCAAAATGCGCTTGCGTCGCGGAAATGCAGAGTAAACATAAATCAGGTTGGAATTCGGTTTCTTAGGTTCGTGTCCACTCGTAAATTAGGGGTTAGCGATTAGAAAAGCAAAAGGAACGGTCCAGAAACAACCACTTGTGATGGAGGCGACTTTTCACAGATGACGCGAACCAAGGTAAAGATGGCCATGCAGGTGGTGTAAGTGCATCAGGGACATTTATATTTGATTACAGAAGTAAATGAGTGTCTACTGTAGTGCATTACAGAAAATGGAGCAGGTGCGTTCACTCCAGCTGAAAAAATTTCCATTCAAACCTTTTCATTTAGAATATATAAACTTGTGCGTGTGTCCCTCGGCAAAAATAAATTACGCTTTTCCGCATGTGACTTAAAAATGTTTGGGTTACTTGCAAAAAAATTACTTTGCTGACCAATTACACGTACATTATTACAGGAAGCAGTTTAGTTTCCGTCCAACAGAAACTAACACATGAGCAGTTTTTTTTGGAAAAGATTGAGGCATGTGTTCTTATGAATTTATCCTATAAAATGGAACACAGTTGGGGGCATTTTTATCATACTGTATTCTGTTTCTCAATTCACACAACCGGTTTGCTGTGCTTCTTGCGCTTGTAACCAAAAAGTAACCATTTACCGTAGACGTTGAAGAGGAATACGACTTTTGAATATCCTCCCTCTTTCTCACACTGAATCTGAATTATTAGTGTATGGGCCAAAAATAACAAAAGGCATTCCATGGATGCGGAGGACTTTCCTTCTCAGTGGTCATACAATAGGAAGAAAAAAGGAACAATAAACAATAAAATTTAAAATGTTTGAGTTCAGAGTAATATTTTTTCAGTTTAGATCCTCGCGCAATTAAGCTGTTAGCTGAATAGCCATTCGGTATGTTTTGACATTGTAGAGGTTTATCTAAACCAAATGAGTAAGATGCGGCCAGCCGATTTTTGTACCAGAAGGAAGAGCTCCCAAATTTGGCATCTGTTGGTGTACCGTGCATTTCTTATTCAACTGGTACCTCGGTCGATGAGTTGTAGTGGACACCTGTTGGTCAGTCGAGATTAACCATCATTCGTTCAACTAAATGTGAGAACTTTCGTTCGTTTAGCTGCTATACACGGCGCCATTTTCCCTTCTTATTTTAATAAACTGTCATTTTCTTCCCTGCCAAGCTTCCATACACTACTTGTTTCGGCTGACCTAAAGGCTCTCCCGCATTGATCAGGAAAAGTTAGATAACCAAACGATACTTTCCGATGGATGTTCACGATATACCCAAACAGAGTGACTCCCCTTGGCAGTTTATCCGCTGACTGCTGATCGGCTGAGAATACTGTTACCAGAAGGTCTTCCTACCATTGTTCTGATATTTCCCGGAGTACGATGGACTGCTTACTTCATCCAAATGTTTTAGACAGCTGCGTGCATCAGTAGCTAAGCCATAGTGGTATATCCATACGGTAGACTTCTGCAACCAGAATCAAGTATGGTCAGCCAATTCACTGAGAATGAGTCACGTCTGTGATGAAGATTTGAACATCAGTAAGCAGCAGAAAAACAAAAAAACAACCGGAATTATCTGGAAACTAAATGCCCTACGTTTCTTCCTCTTATCTTTCCCTACTAATAAATCTGGAAGAATAAGACCCGATTCTTCAGTTGCAGCCGATCTGCACCATACCTTTGTCCAGCTGTTTTAACCTTGCTGATAGCCAACTGCAGTACATTTCCTAGGGATGCTCGAGCCCTGAAACCTTTCGGTTAGTGCTTCAACACTGTATGGCATCTATGAACGACTGAACTTTGGCGTGAAGAAATCGAACCTAGGAAGGCCGTAGTGTCACCATTCATCCATCACACGTGCTTCCGTGTTGATCGGGTGCCCAGTTAGTGACTGCAGATGTGTCATATGCCTCAAGTAAGTACACATTTTTAGAGTCACCAAGTAATCGATTGCTTCCGTAGTCAAGGCCCCACGAATACATTTCTGCATCCGTGGTTTCTTAAGATGTTCAGCCTCAAACTCGTGAAGTGAGGTTTGTACCATCCAAAATCCCTCGTTCCTAGTTAATATCAAGGATCAGGAACAATTCATCCCACTCATCCCCGCACTGACGATGTCACCTAGATTGTTGATGAAACGTATGCAATCCAACTGCCAAGCTCGACGAACAGACCAACAAGCACTCAGCGCACCCGAGCTACCTATATTCCACAACATTGCCAACAATTCAACTTATCACTCACGGAATCCGAAATTGGTTTCAGTTTGTCAGTGCAGAATTTCTTTTCTTGCAGGAAAAACGGAGTGAAGAACTTCCGCGCTAAATTTATCTTCCGCCCAGAAGATGCGCATCTTGTGGGAAGATTTCGTCCAGAGAAGTCCACTCCTTCAATACCTAAAAATCTTGTTCATATTAGAAAAATCCATAAAACAAGGTAACATGTATAAATCAACATAAAGAAGAATCATATACTTCATCCCAGTTAGTTGAATGAATTCAGTAATATTTATTATTTCGATTGTGAGACGCGAATGGTCTGATTCAGAAGAGCGATATATATATCTGAAGTTTATGTTTAATTACATATATACTTATTTATTTAGTTAGTTGTTTATTTATTTAACGAACCTGGTGGTCAGGCTCGAGTGCTGCAACGCCTGGAAGTCAAGTCCACGAAATGTAACAATGCCAGATTGGCCAGAGGGGAGCAGTCAAACCAAGAGCAGCGAGACTTCATACTGCAAGTATTCGTAATACAAGACGGTCTGGAGGTAAAGTTGTACAATCCTCCGCGATAGGAGTGTGAAGGCAGTAAGGTGGTTCCTCCAGGCGACCAGTAGGTCCATATTTATGGAAGCAGCAGTGCTACCTTCCCCAGAAAAAGGATGGGTTAGAGAAGGGCAGCTCTGAAAACCGAAAAGTCCGATCGCCCAACGGTTGACCGTGAGCACCAGGGCATTATTCAGCACGATAGAAGTATTTTTAAAACAAAACAGTCTGGTGCTGCTCAAAAAGCACATGCTGTGCGCAGCCACATTAGGAGTCAGACAATAATGCCTTATTCCCTGCGTCCTAGGGTTAACACAGCCCCTTCCAACCAAGTAGGTCAGACTTTTGAATCAAACGCTCAACGTGGGTTACCTAAACCAAACTCGCTTCCTCAGCCTGAGCAACTTGGAATTACCATTTGCCAGCACAGTTCTGTGTCCACCGATGTCCCTCCCCAACCGCTTCCCGCGACACAAGCAAACGCTGCTGGGGACACTCCACTGAAACTTATCTGACCGATAGGCCTGATGCACCCCGTTGCCTATTGAAAATAAACAAAATAACATCTTGCTAAATCCACAAGATCCTTTCTACATAGGAACTTTCAACGTCCTTACTCTATGTCAACTTGGCAAGCAGACAATGCACGCTGAAATATCATACTCCCTTGAAATTTATGTGTGCTGTGTCTCCGAAACACACATTGAAGACCCAAGCGTGGTTTTGCATACCGAAACGTCAAGGACAAGCTCACATTTCTCTCTCCGCGTGTCCGGTGATTCAGAAGCGATGACTCGTGGAATATATGACATGGGTGTTGCACTCAGCCTCAGAACTGAACGAGCTTTGCTCCACTGGATCCCAGTCGTCTATGCGCCGTCCGGCTCTCCAGCTCAATCAAACTCAATTTCTCTCGAGATAAAAACCGTGCCTGTTTGTAATGTCAGCGTATAACCCAACGGACTGCATTTCTGATGCTGAGATGAATACTTTCCATCGAGCGTTATCCTGGTTCACTCATCAAGCAAGAAGCACTGACACTGTGATCCTTGCGGGTGATATGAATGCCCAAGTTGGTCATTTGAGCTCCTTGCAATCAAATCTGAGCGGTCAATTCGGAGTCGAGGCTCGTCGCACAGATAACAGAGAGCAACTCCTCCAGTACTGCACTGACCATCAACTGTTTCTGGACATTTAGAACTTTCAGCATAAACGTTCGCATCGCGTAATTTGCAGGCCAAAAGCACAATCCAACCGTGGACGCAATTGCATCGCATGGCCATCAGCCACCAATGGAGAGCCACAATTCAAGGCTGAAGTTCCTTCTGGGGAGCACAACTTGATTCCGATCACGCCATCGTGCTTGCACGCTTGACAGTTCGGTTCGCTTCACGCCCTTGAAAGTCAGTAAGAGGCATACCAATCAACCATCTTCGAAGAACTACCATAGGTCAACAGTATCGATCTGAGCTAGCTCAACAGCTCTCTACAGTAAGCCAATACTGTACTGGTAGCGAGTACGTGGATCAAGCGGGACAAAGTGTGGAGGGGACTATGCTAGCGGCGTTCAGTTCAGTCTGTCCGACTTATCTGATTCGACCACAAGACCAGTAGACATCGTCGAGATCGTTAGTCCTGATTGACGCCAGGAAATCCAAACCGGTAAGCAACAATTACGACACCGCACGCAAATCCTTCGAAGGCCAAATAGTGATGAGTCTAAGGAAAGATCGAGAGATCTGGTGGACGTCGAAAGCTCGGCAGATAGAGAAGGCTTTTGGTACCGGAGATAGCAGTGCCCAATATCAATTGATACGATTAACTGGCCCTAGGAAAGCGACGGTCAGTGAAACGATAAGCGAAAAAGGTGGCTCATTAATTCACTCGCAAAAACGCCCACTAGAAAGATGGGTCGAACACTTCGAAGAACAGCTTAGCTGGCCTCATGCAACCCAGCCTGTGGAGATAATGGATACGGGCAAATAGAAGGTAAACCTTAATCGCCCATCAGAAGAAATAAATTACGAAATATCCGTACTGAAACATGAGAAGGCAACAGGAGTGAACGGTCTGTATCCAGCACTCTTCAAAGAATGTAGAGAATTCCCGGTGACCCATCTAACAAAGCTCATTAGTGCGATATGGAGTGCAGAGAAGTGCCTACAGAATATGGCACGTCGATAATTATTCCTATATTCAAAAAGAGTACGCGGGCGCTGTGTGAAAACGACAGTGTCATCAGCCTGGAATAATGCCTTATTCCCTGCGTCCTAGGGTTAACACAGCCCCTTCCAACCAAGTAGGTCAGACTTTTGAATCAAACGCTCAACGTGGGTTACCTAAACCAAACTCGCTTCCTCAGCCTGAGCAACTTGGAATTACCATTTGCCAGCACAGTTCTGTGTCCACCGATGTCCCTCCCCAACCGCTTCCCGCGACACAAGCAAACGCTGCTGGGGACACTCCACTGAAACTTATCTGACCGATAGGCCTGATGCACCCCGTTGCCTATTGAAAATAAACAAAATAACATCTTGCTAAATCCACAAGATCCTTTCTACATAGGAACTTTCAACGTCCTTACTCTATGTCAACTTGGCAAGCAGACAATGCACGCTGAAATATCATACTCCCTTGAAATTTATGTGTGCTGTGTCTCCGAAACACACATTGAAGACCCAAGCGTGGTTTTGCATACCGAAACGTCAAGGACAAGCTCACATTTCTCTCTCCGCGTGTCCGGTGATTCAGAAGCGATGACTCGTGGAATATATGACATGGGTGTTGCACTCAGCCTCAGAACTGAACGAGCTTTGCTCCACTGGATCCCAGTCGTCTATGCGCCGTCCGGCTCTCCAGCTCAATCAAACTCAATTTCTCTCGAGATAAAAACCGTGCCTGTTTGTAATGTCAGCGTATAACCCAACGGACTGCATTTCTGATGCTGAGATGAATACTTTCCATCGAGCGTTATCCTGGTTCACTCATCAAGCAAGAAGCACTGACACTGTGATCCTTGCGGGTGATATGAATGCCCAAGTTGGTCATTTGAGCTCCTTGCAATCAAATCTGAGCGGTCAATTCGGAGTCGAGGCTCGTCGCACAGATAACAGAGAGCAACTCCTCCAGTACTGCACTGACCATCAACTGTTTCTGGACATTTAGAACTTTCAGCATAAACGTTCGCATCGCGTAATTTGCAGGCCAAAAGCACAATCCAACCGTGGACGCAATTGCATCGCATGGCCATCAGCCACCAATGGAGAGCCACAATTCAAGGCTGAAGTTCCTTCTGGGGAGCACAACTTGATTCCGATCACGCCATCGTGCTTGCACGCTTGACAGTTCGGTTCGCTTCACGCCCTTGAAAGTCAGTAAGAGGCATACCAATCAACCATCTTCGAAGAACTACCATAGGTCAACAGTATCGATCTGAGCTAGCTCAACAGCTCTCTACAGTAAGCCAATACTGTACTGGTAGCGAGTACGTGGATCAAGCGGGACAAAGTGTGGAGGGGACTATGCTAGCGGCGTTCAGTTCAGTCTGTCCGACTTATCTGATTCGACCACAAGACCAGTAGACATCGTCGAGATCGTTAGTCCTGATTGACGCCAGGAAATCCAAACCGGTAAGCAACAATTACGACACCGCACGCAAATCCTTCGAAGGCCAAATAGTGATGAGTCTAAGGAAAGATCGAGAGATCTGGTGGACGTCGAAAGCTCGGCAGATAGAGAAGGCTTTTGGTACCGGAGATAGCAGTGCCCAATATCAATTGATACGATTAACTGGCCCTAGGAAAGCGACGGTCAGTGAAACGATAAGCGAAAAAGGTGGCTCATTAATTCACTCGCAAAAACGCCCACTAGAAAGATGGGTCGAACACTTCGAAGAACAGCTTAGCTGGCCTCATGCAACCCAGCCTGTGGAGATAATGGATACGGGCAAATAGAAGGTAAACCTTAATCGCCCATCAGAAGAAATAAATTACGAAATATCCGTACTGAAACATGAGAAGGCAACAGGAGTGAACGGTCTGTATCCAGCACTCTTCAAAGAATGTAGAGAATTCCCGGTGACCCATCTAACAAAGCTCATTAGTGCGATATGGAGTGCAGAGAAGTGCCTACAGAATATGGCACGTCGATAATTATTCCTATATTCAAAAAGAGTACGCGGGCGCTGTGTGAAAACGACAGTGTCATCAGCCTGGCAGCTGTGGCACCGAAGGTACTCTCCGGTCTTATCTTTCGAAGTTTAAATGAACACAGTTGGAGACTGATCCGTGAAAACCAAGCTGACAGATTCTGGAACAGCGACATTGCTTTCATCAACCAAAAATGGTTGCCTGCTTGACTTGAAAGCCACCTTTCACTCTGTGGACTGTCAGCAACTATGGCAGTGTCTGTGGAAGGAATCCCTCGCCTTAGTGAACTACATCTATTGGTGTCAAGCAAGGCTGTCCTCTTCCATCTTTCCTCTTCAACTTCGTCATTGATACGATTATGGATAACTCACAATTAGCCTCTAGTGCTTGTGGAGTCGAAGTTCTCCAAGGGCATTCGCTCACAGATAGCGAGTACGCGGATGACTCAATGGCTCTTGGATCTGATGCCATTGTAGTGCAAACAGTCCCATGGTTTGGCACGTGCTTCACATCTGAAGTGTGAAGTGCTGCTGCAAGACTGGTGGACTCGAACCCTAACCTCATGCTGGCGAATGAGCCGATTGGGGTAGTAGACAAATTTGTCTACCTGGACAGCACGGGTGGTCTGGCCAAAGATGACATTCTTATTCGGGTCAGAAACCTGGTCGCTGAGTGCTCAGGACATCAAAAGACCTTCAGTGTTTGACCATCGACGTCTTCAGAGCATCGCCCGAGTCTGGTTGGAACACCCGATCAGTAATGTGGATGTACGTCGGAAGGTTTTCGGAAAAAACAATTCGCCAACGACAGATGAACTAACACACTCCATAGGTTGCGCTGGCTTGGCCACGTGCTCCGTATGCCAGTCAACCAACGTCCTCGAACGGCCCTTTTTGCGCAACCACGTTAAGGTAGGGAAACGTGCCACTGGAGTTAAACAATGACTTAGCAACGAAGTATGAACGCCATTACTGGCAACCTCAGCTGCGCTGGTCGTTGCTGCCTATCTGGATGGGACCCCGAGACGGGACACATCAATGGTTAGAGAAATTGTCAGACATGGTTCGATCGCGCGCCCAATGTCGCTTGTGCACCCGAGCTGTTGCCTTCAATGCATAGGTCCCTTCCTTAGCTCCCTAATGAAAAGTCCACTTACAACACTGTATTTACGCAGCAATTATATGGCTACCGCCTTCAATGCGTAGCTATCTCCCTTATCTCCCCAAATCATCAGTGAACGAAACTGCGGCAGCTAGAACCACTGCACGGCAGGTACGCGGTTCTTACCGCAGACGATGATGATGATACAGGACATCAGACCAACGCTCCAGCGGTCTTTGGAGCCAGTTACGAAGCTCCACTAAGGTTGCTGAAAGCAATTAGATCTAGGGTTTTAGTCATTGTCGCTGCCACTGGCATACGTACTTACAAGTCTCAATTTTGTTTTCAGAAGCGTTCTGTACAGAAGACGCTGACACCTACCGGCCAAAACATCACGTCTTATCTCCGTGTGACTCCCAAACACCTTGTCAGTCCTGACGAACACTTGGAACTTCTGCTATTGATTTTTAAGTTGACTGATCCTGGTTCACTCTATCGATCGATTTGAGCCAGACGTCAAGATATCGGAAAGATTACCATCGTTCACGCTGTGTCGGTCTTAATGAGATCATCGGGAATTTCCTAGATTCCTCGCATTTTTATGTGCATACAATCTGAGAATTGTATAAGGCTAGATCAAACTTCCGCAAAAATTCTGGCATGAAATTTTGGGTATGTACCATTTCAAACCGAGAATACCAAAACAAGTGAACATCAGTAGGTTTTCTGTGACTTATTTTAAAAGAGCTTGAAATTCCGTCGATGCTTTTCACGCGATTCCATCCGTTTACGCTAAATTGTGTCGCACACAGAAGAAAACTCGGAAAACCTCCAAACAACCGGATCAGGAGATTTAGATATTCATGCGGTATGAGCACAATCACTACTGGGACATGATGTGAACAAATAGCGTTCGTGCAAACATTTCTGGCCTAACGATGGACACCAAGGCACTGAACCTGGTCAGCCGGAGTACAGAGCTACCGAAACATGCCGGAAAAAACACCGGGTGACTTACGTCTTCACACGAAACGAAACCCGGACTCAGAGAGGATCACCTGGCCCGTCATCGCACGTCGGTTTGCTCGTCATCCAGCGCCCTCTGCAAAACCCCACGTGATCAGCATTCAAGCGACCAATCAGCCCTAGGATCTGAGTCACCCTGTTTGCGGTGTGGACCAATCAGACCGAAAGCGAGGACGAACGGCAGAACGTGTGAGCGTAGCCAGACAGGTAGACCCCAGGAAAACGTATCAGTTCAACCGTACACAGCGCAGTAGCACGGCGTGTGCGTTCCCTCATCGCGCTCGCCCGAGCAGCCCGACTAATACCAGTTGCCCCATCGTGATGGATAAAACCGAATGGACGGTTTCCCACGGTCAGATAAAAGAGCCAGGTTCACGGCTTGGGACGCCTTGCGCCGATCGACTCGAACGTTACCCCTGGCTGTTACTAATCCTCAGGACAGGAGCAATCTCGATCCGGGTGGGCTAACCTGCCTGAAACCCAGTCGAATGCTGTTTATCCGAAGGGTCCCTTCCGGAGTTTCTCGCACGTCAATATTGAGGGAGAAGAGGAACTTTACTGAGGACACTATTCACATGTGCTTGGATGACTCTACTGTAGCTCAACGCTCGTGTTTCCTTCGGGCAGCACGCCACTGAAAGATGCACAGCTAGACAATTTTCCACTAAGCCGGAAGCTGTGTGAGAACTATACCGTCCCACCTATGTCTTACTGGTTTCCGACAACTTCGATTTCTGCTCGTATGACGTTTAGACCTGATTCGTGCGGCCATCGTGGGCAAAGCGAATGTCTTTCGCAATAAGGCAGCCAAGTCAACTTTTGCAGCAAACGAACGCTCAAAATAGCCATGAGGTCACTAGTTTATCTGTGTTTAATTCTTCGTTTTGGCTTTGTTCCTAGCGTTCCTTGAGATTTTATCACTTAGGAAAAGTTAGGTTGGGCGATACTCCCTTAGGTTTCGATGGAACAAAGCTAACGTAATTTAGTCCGGCAGGCTCTGCTCACTTTCACCGAACGAGTGGATCAAACAAAAAAGGCAGTGGCTTTCAGTGACAGAGGTTAGAGTGATCGGATGATTGCCCGACAAGACAGAAAATATGAATGACTACAAGTTATGCAACGGTGAGAAGTACTGGTAGTGGGATCTTCTTGTACAATTAAGGAATTAACTTTCATGCAATTGGTAAGCAGTGCATTTTAGGTGTTCCGCAAGGGACACGTAAACCATCAAACGTCTGCCACATCCGCTCACCACAGGATGCAAACTATGTCTATTTTTTACTACTAAGCACCAATGTGACAGTACAGGAAGGTGTTGGACCTCACATCAGGATCTCCTGACAGAAATGGTGCACCAGTTAAGATAACAGTTGCTCTTCGTCAGTGGAGAACTTTTCTGTGTGCTAAAAGGCCGATAACTCAGCTCAGAAGCTTGGAGGGGCAAAGTGCAATTAACCTAATTAGCTGCGCTGGATCGAACTCAAACGTTGGTTCTTTGCGCCACTTACTATGCAAAATTATCTGGGTCTGTTGTGTACATACGGACAGGATAACGTAGGTTATAGTTCTACATTAGTTTTGTATGGATCAGTTATATCTTTTAAGATCGGCCTGTGCTTATCCTGGATGTGTGTGTGATCCATCACACCAAAAAACTGGGGAAAATAATTCAAAGATGTGTCATAGCAACAAAAAAGACTTTCCAAGGTGTTCAACAACAAAATGGGACCGAACTGGAGTCGGGTTCTTATAATTCCTGTCGTGGTATGCAAATAATATTTTCCATCCGATAAAAACGATGAACGATTTATAGCATGGCAAATGCAAATAAGAACTGGATTGGTTGTACATTTACTCAGCACCGCATTTGTGAACCTCTTTCTAACGGACGATCTATGTTATTACACTTGTTTGAACTACCTAACACAAAATAAATGATCTTAACTGGTTTCTTACTTTTACGCACTATTTCCGGGAAATCATTCTTTTAACTGAAAAACTGGTGGAGTTGAGGCGAAAATTGTGACTTCATAATTCCGTCATTTGGAATCCAGCGAAATCATAATTTTAATCCTCGGACTGCAAATTTTCAGGGACCCGAAAATACCAAGAAGAATCTACAGACTGAATGTTAATTTCTGATGGACCGATGGACCAGCGGTCGGAGAACAACATAAGAACGACCGTAATAAAAATATACGACCATCCAGACTGTCGAAATCGGATCGGCTATTGAATGCCCGAAACCGTGTATTTTCCCAGTCAAAATTAAGACAAATGCAACTAGCTGTCGGTTACAGTTAAAGATGACCAGACAGCTTTCCAGAAGGCATGTCATATAGGTGAAAAAAACTGAACACAACCTGGCTTTTATCCAACGACACTTACATAAAAAGTCAACTGAAGCGCATTTATCTTACTGCGACTTCGAGGTTATCCGACATCCCGAGGAGATTGGAGTTGGCTGTCGGTCGTTGCATGCATACTACAATGCGATACCTGGCTTTTTATACTCAGAAATAAGGCAACCTTGGTACTCTGGTAGCAATCCAATTCTTGCGTTCCCCACGAGTTACGTGGCAGTCCTCGATGGCACTAAACACAACATAATCATGCTACTGGTGGTGGTCTGAATATATCAAAAAGTATCAAACAGATTCTGTGGAATACGGAGGGCCTAGGGAGGACAAGGCTTCAGCTACTTGTGATTTGTCCATGATACTCTTTCTTTGAACGCTTGAGGTAGAAATATGGAGTTGGAATGCCAATTTTAGATAGTCAAGCACATCCAAGCCACCCTCGTTGGATGTGCCAGAATAATCGAGTCGGCTGAGGGGAAAAAGTCTTCAACAAGCACCGCAACACCCTGTTCGAGATCGTCCGTAAACTTAACTCCAAGTTTCCTGAGATAACGAGATTTCTTCACCGTTCTGCTGGCAAGTTCGAAATTCAAAACAAATTGGCTAGAAGCCTCAAGCTATTGCCTGTTGAAGATGTGCTCTGATGTGCCGGAAATTCGGGTGCCAACGGTCCACATCATACGAGGAAAAATGAAGAAACTCATCTGACATTTTTTAAAACTACGGTTACAGTACTCAGTAAATGAGTTTGGGGAAAGAAACTCTATCGTTAGCTTAAAATGGTTTATTTGTTACCTGTTTCACATTAAATGATCCACTTGTCGTTTCTGTAGACGATCTTTAACAATGGACTAGAAGAAATACTTGGTGGGGAGTCGAATTCATTAAAGTGAAATTCCAGGTTATAGTCACCTTTACGTTAAATCGGATAGTACTGTAGGCAAGTACACGGCGGAGCATTTTGCTGCGGAAAATTGAGGTCGTGCAGTTGGTGTGGCCCAGACAAGCACAAGCTTTTAAACTGAGCCTTGCGTAATTGAATTCATTTTAACTACCGTGAGCAGTTTACCTGCGTTCCACCAAAACACGCGCCCTAAACAGCGGACACAGGCAAGCAACTGTTCATGGTCGCGAACATGGAGGGAAATGTAGTTTGTTACCAGGGCTGGTTAAGAGGTCCGGGGATAGGCCGCTGTACAGCAGCCAAGCAAACAAGCAGCACTTCCTGGATTAGGATAGTCCACACATACCAAAGCGGCCGATTCGGGGTTCAAATTCTAATGCAAGTCTGTTTATGTCAAAAGTACCCGATAAATTTAAGTAAGATGGACTGACTGATTTCACATTTGGAGATGGTCTTAAACGACATCCACCTAAGCAACACAAAATGATCCACAGATTGAACGAAGACGAACCGCGAATGTTTGTGATGCGTGTACACGATACACCACTTTTTAAAAACTTTTAAAAATTTAAAACTTTCAAAGCTTTTAAAACTTTCCAAAATGTTCTGAGCACGGTTTGAACTCAGTGTTTAGAGCGCGAATATACTGACTGGAAGATCTGTGGCTCGGACCCGACATCTGTATCTCGACTTCTCCCGTCTAGGCTTGGGCAACTTGGCAGTATCCCAGTCCTCGTGCTTCCTTCGAGTGGCATGGCAGCTAAGCACCGAAAGGGCGTTAAAGCTGAACGTTTTTTTCACGATTTTGAGTTTTACGACTCTCATCTGCCTGAAGTCGGGTGTTTGCGCTCCCATAACTTTCTGCAAAATCTAGTTCTACACACATGCTCTAAGCTTCTTTTCGATCAGTTGCACAGTTTGTGCGTTACGTGAAGCAGCTTCATCGTTACACTGTGCAATCCCTAACAGGGGCCTGGGAGGTAGGCTATGGAAACCGTCAAACTAGCGTATGGATGGGCCTGATTGCGCCTGATTGCAGTGGATTGGTCACGGTTCGTCGGTTGCATGACCAGCTCCTTCTTACGTTCGTCCTACAAAGGTGAGCGTGTCGATCGACCGACGGCGGTACGCTTACTTGCCAACGGGTACTACTACGGTGAGTCGTCACTAATGGGCCTGTAAGGACCGTACTTGATCCGTGCACATGCGTTGGCCGTTTGGAAACGCCACTATGCCTCATACTTCACCTAACATATTGTCAGTAGGCGAGGAAGTCTAAAGTTCACAATATACTCTTCTGGATAACTTCACAGTAGGGTGTATTCAGTTAAGTGAAGGAGATACAAACTCAGCTATCGGTTGAACGTCCGAGGAGGATGTTGTTTGAACTCGGGTTGAAAAAAAGCAGGCCAATGGGATAGGCACCCCGTTGTGGGTAGATCAATCGATGCGTTTGCGCCTATTCTTGCAGTTTTCGAGTTTCTCACAGTTAATTGGCGACCTGTTTGACTATTGGCGAACACCTCATACCCCTGGAATAGCACCGAATAAACTGGATAAGCTTGGCATAGGGTTCTGGATACTGGTCACCACACAGTTCAAATCCGAGTATGGTATGCATCTCTATGCTGATAACTCACGAAAATGAACAATGGGACTGCCTTCCCTTATCAGAATACTAGGACAGACGATGGGACTTCCCCCAAGAGACCACACTGCCACTACAGGTAACTATCCCATCAGTTTTAGTCTGGCTCGAAACTCTGACAGAAAAAAACGACGAAAAAACCAGGAGGTAATTCTTGGTGAAATTAAACCGCCACAAGCATGGTAGCATCTGCCCATACAATTTTGCTGTTGCGTTGTCAAACCAAGAACAACAAGTATTTCATTTTTTACCGACAGTGCGCCATGTTCACTCAGTGGAACTGAACAGTGACGAAGAAGCCCTCAGCAATCTGTTTCAGTAGTAGGAATATACATGGTGTCGATATCGCGGAGGGTATGCTGAGGATCCATTCCGCTCGCTGTGCAACACGTTTATGGCCAAAGGTGCTGGACGTTGCCTCGCTAAACGTCTAGGTACGTTATCGACAGACAACCGTGATGACATGACCCGTAAACAGTCCGTGATATACGTTGTTGCACATGACCTTACCCATATCCTTGGTGAAAACAGATCAACATGTTATACAGAGGTAACGAAGAAAGGACCTGATAAAATTGCAGCAATAAGCTGAGAACAATTTGCTTTTCCTGCAGCAGTTCAGTGTATGGAACTGGTTGCTCGAAGGAGGCCTATCGGATATCTCCATGTACCTGTGGCTTAGATCTTTCACGGTAATTTCGTTACGTACGATATGTTAAGAGCTATTCGTATTTTTCTACTATTGAATAACCAATGGGTTAGTCTTATCGCAAAAAACAAGTGGGACCCGTCGCGCAGTTTGATATCTCACTTTTTTCTAGCACGATTAGGTATGCATTCAATGTTTCATAATAAGCTGAAGGTTTTTAGCTGGAGAGACGCGAGAAGCCGATTTAGGCTATTTGCTCACTTTCCTATTGTAATGAGCCCAATAATAATATCACGTTAGCTTATCAATGTGGAATAGGGTCGAGTTGAGGATGTTTTCATCCCTAACGCATTCTCTTATGAAGAGCAGAAAGATAGCTTTGATCTCACACGTAGGGAAAGTGTGGCGCTAGTGAATGGTATATCTCAGCATTCCAGACGACAATCTCAAAACAGCTCACTTTATGATTCGATGACTAGGTTCAATGCTGGGCCTTATTTGAAATTATGATTTTTGCCAAAGTATGCAGACCATTAGCTTAAGCTCTTCTCGTGCTTTCAAAATCGGTTTGGTTCTCCTGGAAATCTTGCCGCCTTCAGGGGCTACGCTCAGTCAAGTCAATTTGACCAGACAGGAATACCTGGTATAGCTTTTTCTTTACCGTAATATTAACTATAAGTCATCTTGACGGATAGGGGATTAATGCATCTTATTCAGGGACAATGGAGAGGCTTAAAGGGCTATTAATCCGAAGCTCACTTTTACGTCCTAGTCATTAAAAGATCGCTGAAGAGAAAATTCACGTGAGTAGAATGCAAGGTATGAGAATGTTATAAATTGACAGAAACTTACTCCATCGGTGAGCCAATTACATTGCCTGACTTTTTGCCGACTGAACTGTTTTGTTCGCCGTTGATTACTTTCAAAATGGCTTGTTTAGTGTCGCTGAAAGGGGTCACGTCAGCAGTGTTATTTACATCCGAAACGACCTTATCACGCTCCAACGATAAATCCAATGGCATGACAGAAGTAGTTGTGTTGGTCTTCAATTCACATTTTGGAACACTATCGGAGTTGCGTTTATCACACATATAAACATGTGTGAATGAGTTCGGAACGGAGAATCCTGAAGAAGCGATAGGTTCTGTAGCACCGTTAATTTCCACTGACGGGACTATAGGGCAAGAGGTGAGTGAAGTGTGCTTGCCAGTGCGGGGTGGATTGCACGTATGTGATGTGGGATTGGGAAGTACAGGTGAATTCGCGCCAGATAGTGTGAAAGGGTCAGTTTTGACACTAGAGTCCGGCGAGAGACAGGGTCCGGATATAGAATCCTGCAACATGACGGGCGTATTATTGAAAGATAAGGCAGCTTGTTCGAGTCGGGGCATCTGAGGCACAGATGTCGAGTCAGGGACTGGAGATGCAATGTTACTAGAAGCCAGTCTTTCGTGTGGACGGATTACATCCTTTTTTAGATTGGCATCAGCGTAAGGACATCCAGAAACGCGCTGGTGATACGAATAGCGAGGGCCCTTGACGTGTCCATAACCTTTACAGCCAACAGTTGGGCATGCGCCCGTCTGTGCGGTGTTGATGGAACTGGTGGATGAGTTTGAGTGACCATCATGCACGCTGTTCATGTCATTATCCGATTCATCTGTGGTGATACAATGTAATAGATTCAAAAAATCACTAAAGCTGATGGGCAATGAGTTCAGCACTGATGGTGGGATATCCGCAAGCTTAATTACAATGGCCCTGTGACATAAGGACTTAATGTTCAAGGTTCTCTACTACGCCAAACTCTGATTTTCGCAAACGACGCTACTGGGATAAAGTAGGCCTAAGCCGTACAGATACCGATACTCAATGAAAACGTAAAAAATACAAAAACGTATGCTCTTGAAACACAGACATGAGAAAAAATATCCCAGATTCTTGGATGCCCGTCCAATCGTTTTCGGGTTATCGAAATAGCTGAGGCTAGCTGATCGAACCGTACCATCTCTATAACTATTGCTCCTGTCGACTTTCCGAATCACGTATCTAACGCTAGCTGTTTGCAGAGCATCATGATAAGAAAATAGGCACCGTTAGAAGAATGAGCCTCGGTAGGTAATACTGAATTGTGCCTTTAGGCATGGCTGGCATGTACCGACTAGATGGAAATCACTAAATGTATAGCAATGTGCATCAGCTATGCTTGTGACGTGCAACAGTATAGATGCGAAATTCGCAGTTTTGATCGGTCAGGGAATTCTAGCGTACCACAGCCACACTACATTCACAGTCTTTTATAAACAACCAGAGCACAGAAAACGTCAAATTAGGTGATGGCTCACTTACCAGGATTAAAACGTTTAGGACCTGAACCAGAAGTGACCTGATATGTTCTGGGTAAGTTGTCCCAATGGCCGTTTGAAACAGTACTCAATGAAACTTGCATCGCTTAGATGTCAACTAATCTCAAGCCCACCATTTGAATGACTAGTACTAGCACTTGTCACCCCCAAAGTGTTGAGAACGGTCTACCTTATTCTGAGTTTCCAGGGTTCGTTGTTAAATAAGACAGATGGTGCCAGTATCTCAAATTCGTTTAGGCTGTAACCTGGACATAAAAACCAAATAAATGGACACGGATGTTTATACATTGGATATAATGAAACTCCCCAATAAGAGACACTTCGCTCTCATTCGTAAGCTGACTAATAAAACCCACTAAAGTTATAGACCTCCCAGAACCAAAAGAATGGTTGAATCCTCGGATAGAAACAATTTGGTCATCAGGTCATGCGAAACGAGGTCGTAGTAGAATTGATTCGCTGTGGTAACCACAACTGATCTTTGGGCTGTGACAGGTGCAATACCCGATTTGCCACGACCCTTGGTGCCACGACCGTCTGCCAATTCACGCACCCTCTAACGGGGTAAAACCCAGTTTAACTTCTCGTCTCTGTCTGTTCCGTCAACCTAAGGTGAATAAGATCAGGGCACACTTTGGATGTTACAGCTACCAGACTAATAGCAGCATGAGTTTCTCACACTCCACATGTCCTTTAGCTAATTGTTGAGGTGCTTCATTCTTCAGTTGACCCTTCTTCACTTCATATAGCACCAGTCGGCTTTTCGAGCTCCAAATCTGATGCCCCTTTATGCTCCACCACTTATTCTGATTGGCATTTAAAGTTTACATTTCATTCAATCGTTTCTACTGTCTCCAGGGACCGTGTTGCGGGAGGCCAGTCTACTCAAAGGACGACGTACGTTGCAGCAGCAACCTATGCTATCTGTAAAGAGGAGTTAACAGTAAGGGAATGGGAAGAGAAAGAAATTGTTCTTGAGCGCAACTAGTTCTCTCTGAAGGGAATCACTGTACTTCCCTAGCGCATTGCCGTTTCGGTCCCTAGCTGACCAGCTGAGTGCAAGTTCTATGTCATCAGTGTCACAGATGTCAAGGTATTAAGACATCCTGCTGACACTTCAACAATATGAAGAAAAAACAAACCCTGTTCGTTGTAACGAAAATCTCTCACTAAATTTGAGCAGCATTTGCCGGAACTCGAAAATATGGTCGTTTTGATTGTCTACAATATTAGCACTCTATTTTACACTGATGACGACTTCTAGACTTGCAGACTGGAGGAACTTGTTTCACGCGAATTTAGCTGTCTAACGTTAGAGGGAATCACACATTACCACCATGTAGTAACAGAATGACTATGTTACGAAGCCTTAATTCAGGTTTGGACCTTTGCACCACTTCTATTTTTTTGGTAGACTGGTTGTGTAAAATAACGGAATTCTGCGTGGACGGAGACAGTATAGACCTCAATACGAAACAAACAAAAATCGATAGGAATAGGCGTTGACTTTTCGGAAAATAGGGGAAGAAAAAGTAGTCATTTTCATTGCGATATATATGTATATATACTACCATACTACTACATATGTGTCATCCTCTTTATGAAGACCGTTCCCTATATCTCATGGGAAGCAGACCATGGGAAACTGATCAGTTTCTTTGCTATAAATTCTCTTTTTGGTATTATTAGTTTAGTTACTCAATTTTTTTGACGCACTCATTGTGACTATATTAGTCCCTCCCGTCAAGTTCACGAATAAGTGCAACCCTATTACACAGTATGGCCTTTCAAGAGCGATTGTGACAGAAACTGCTGGTTTATAAGTTTTTAGATATTTCGCTTATTCCACCAGTGCATTCTCAACGAAGATCCATACGTCCTATTTAGAGAATAAGAAAATTAACCGTATAGTAAGAAGGTAACGGACCTTCTATTAACAGAGCGGTATTCACAGCCGTTTCCTTACTGAAATCGACAGTCCACTGGGTCTTACTGAGGTCCTTCAACCCGAGGATGTTTAGGACTCACAGTATGCCGGTTCCCAACAAGGTTTAAGATAACGGCAAATTATTTGTATTTTTCATCCATCTCCATGAACTTTTCTGTTTTCCACGGAAACAAAAGCTTGCGTGTTGGTATAGGTTGATCAATAACCAGTATCTGCAATTGTGTACAGTATGTACTGGACCTTGAAGCAAGTAAGTGCTCAATCCCGAATGGATAAATGTTATACCCGCTAGCTAGCAGCGTTCGCAGTCATATATTCAAACTCTCTCATTTATTCTCCCCCAATTCACACTCCTTTCGGGAAGATCTCTTGAGCTAGCAAGACCAACTGCAATGGCTAGCGGAGATAGGGCAAGTTGGCTTCCATACTACTGCAGTTAATAAGCAAAAGGTTGGAAATGTGGTATCAGATGTAAATGGAGCTGGCGGTTTCTGTACTTTGCACACCAATAGTCATGATAGATCTAAATTTTCCACAGAATGTCTAACGAGCAAACAGTGGTACGCCAGCTTGTTGAATCAATCAGTATCCACTGGTTATAGCATTTTAGCGAACCCGGTTACCCATGTTGCTCCTCGGTTTGCAAACTTACAACGTCAACCAACAGCTGAAGAATTTGAAATCTGGCTTAGTAACCAGTTTCCCATCTATGTGCCCTTACCTCACATTACCCCCTGTCTCTCTAGCCCTACTCAACCCAACCCGATGTGACACTGACTGTGCCGTAGAGGTTACTTTGGATGCGCACAGTTGCCATGAAGAGAGGTTTGTCCCCTTGTCACGACTGGTCTCAGTATCTGAAAACAGATTACTATGTGCCAGTTAGGTCAGCATAAGGCGTCATCCGATTACAGAGTCCAGCAGAAATTGAAATTCGCAATTCGATTCATTCATTCAAGGTTGTGTCACAGGCAGTGGTTGGACAGTAGAAACGAACGACTTCTTATGTTGGAATTACAACCCCATATGGGATGCACGCTTTGAGTGCCTCGGAATTGAGAATATATGAGAAAGACAGTTAGTGCAATGAACTGAAAGAATATCGGCAACCGTCACTGACAAGCTGCGAGCATTAATTTGAGACGAGTAACACCTATCGCACGGTCGACCAATCTTTGTTTGCAGGTAGACGTCAGAAGGTTTACCAGCTATTTTAATGGATTTGTTAGTAAGTATAAAAGAGTCCTGTTTGAGGAGATGGTCTATGTGTGAGTGATCTCACAGAGGAAACAAGTCTATATGCACTCTGCGGTTCAGTGACCCGGGGAATCGACGGTCATCTTACCCAGCTAGTCGCTACCGGCGATTATGTGAAATTGACTCCGACATATTACCACCAGCCTGCGGGGGTCAAACCAGCCGCCGATCGATGAACACATTCACAACGATGCTACAACTGTCTTACTGCTTCTAACAGTGGATCCGATTAGGCCTATCTGATTGGAAGAATTATCTCAAAATCATTTTCTGTGAACGGTATTGGCATAAAAAAATGGACTGAAGTACTTGCTGCTGCATGAAGCAAATGCATACACTTTTGCCGGATGTTAACTAATCCACATACATGGTCCAAGGCAGCCATTGCTAAGGCCTATGGTTTCTCGGTCTCTCTATATTCTGCCTCTAATTTTAGTATGCGACTCTTTCGTTTGATTAGCTGTTCTCAGAGGAGACCCAGTTGAGACCCGGTAACCGATATATAAAACTTTGTTTAGTTGAGGATTATTACTGCGAAGGCGCTATTTATGTGAGGTCATCAGAGAACCAGCTAGTTTGGATTAACAGAATGAGTCATACCTCAAAAAACACTTGAGAAATTTGGGGGCAGTGATTCTCTTGGACCAGTAGGATCTACTCATACGAGGCCCAAGTTATGTCCCTCGTGGTTTAACGTTGCGTCGTCTGTGCTGATCTGATTCACAAATCTTTCGGGCACAGACTCGACCGCACCCTGGAATTCGAATCCACCACAGTAGTGGCTAGAATATGGTGAAAAATCAACTTAAACGAATACAGAACCCAACGTCACTTATTGACTTACGGCTAATTCGTTTAGAAACGGATCTCCTTATTTTCTGATTAGGAAAATGGTGGGAATATAATTCACCGAATGGGCTTTCGATTCCCGTCCGATCCACTACATAAAAACGTACGTGCCAGCGAAGATCCTAAAGATATCTGAAACGCCTAAAAAACGGTTCGTTAGGCTGGCATTTTGTACTAGAGTACGTATGGAATGAACAGCACCGACGGCATCCCGAAAAGCAGAAGACTTCAGTCATGTATTGCAGTGGAATTGTTGAAGAACCTGAAGCTTATCGGTGACAACCTTTGTGAACACTAGGAAGAAAACTGAATGTTTCGCAGAACAGCAAAGATCGAATGCCAAAAAGAGGAAAATATCGCCCAGCTCTAGTACTCAAGCATTATCAATCAGGACTGATGATAAGTGTAAATGCTACTGGTTTCGTAGCCATCGTGCTCACCAAAACTCTTCCGAAGAAACTATAAATCCGAACGAGCCCCCTCTACAATTTATAAGGGAACAACCGAATACCAGTCTTGTGCACATTCTTCAACCTGACTTTACACTGAAAACGTCTTGTTCAGCTTGCTTGGGCTGAGTTACCACATTATTTTTTCACGGAACTTCATCCGTCCTCTTGTTAGCTGCGTTAGCCTGGGTGTCTTTGCTTCAAGTTACATGTCCTCTGGGGACAATCAAGATGGCAGACGATTTGTAGAAACAATTCGACGTGATAAATACCTGGTCTCATCCTTGCTCGATCGGTTGTTATCATGCGAATGGCAGAAATGCCTTTGCCGATAAAATATCGATGTGTCTGACCTCCAGTTTTTCCGTAACTTTGACTTAGCTTGACATGAAAATCAGCAGACCAAGCTGCACTAGGTGCAGTTCAGTTCAGTTCAGTTCAACTTCAGTTTTCAGCTCACAAATGATCTATGGAAGTACAGTGGTTCTAGCCGGTATAGCCTTGTTCATCGAGCATAAGCAAAATAAAAGACTGAGAGCCACAGGTTGCAGGCGATGGCCAAATTAATTCATTGACGTTAAGTGGTTCTGAAAGTAAGGGATCTACCCAGCAAAGGCGGGAGCTTCGATGCAGCATAGCAATTGGTTGTGACACAACCATTGTTTCCTCTAACCCCAGGGTCCCCATCCGGGGACACAGCAGTTACCAACGTGACTGAACTGACTGTTAAAGACTTTCATGCTTCACTGTGAAGTCAGGGACGGTCACTCTGATGGTCTCCGTCCGCTAACTGGCTGGGCGTAGAGGGTATTACGAGACAAATGACTCTCTGGCATACGAAGTACATGGCCTCAACGGCGCAATCTGTGGAGCGTGACCAGCTAATCTATCGAGCGAGGGTTGTCTTTCCAAAAAAACATGTGGTATCCTCAGCATTACTGATTCATTGTTGCAACTGGATCTGCACAATGCTCCGGAAGCACGGGTGATCAAACACAGAAATTCGTCGAAGATCTGAATGCAGCGGTTGCTTTTCTGATCCACAGGGCAAGACAGAACGGACAGCATCATTGTACACTACGCATGAATTGGATGCGCCAGTGTTTTTCCGCAGCAAAAAAATTTACCAACAACCATTGGGTATTTGACAAGCATAAATGCAGTTCAAGCTTGGGGGCTGATATACAAGATTTAACATCTCCGTTAAATACAAATAAGACGATTAACTGACGTAGGAGCATCTAAAAAAGGCAAACCTGCCGAACTTACACCCAGGTGGCGGTTGTAGCGGGTGACCAGTTGCCTGACAGTAACCAGCAGGAAATAGATCGGGAGAGCTTGCCTCCAGACACACATTGTACTTCTCTGCCCAGCCGTCGTAACCGATCGTGAGAAAACCCTGAGGAGTGTTGGCGACAATGTTGGCAACCCGGATTAATTGAGGGCATCGCTTATCAACTGCTTCGCAGCGCTGCCCCACCTGTAGCTGATCTGACGACTGTCTTGATTTAGGACGCTATATATAAGCGAGAGAAGGTGGATGAGAAAGAGAAAGCAAAGGTGTGAGTTCAAGACAGAAAAGACAGAACGTGCGAAGACATCACGCTGCGTCGTTAGTTTATTTCGGTCCACTACTCAGCAAACGAACAATTGGGTAGGACACTTTCTCCAATTAGCGTTCGCAGTATTCATAGATGCATGCAAAATCGATGTACAACTTCCATCGATACTTAATATGCTCGTCATGTCACAACGAACTGCGTTATAATCCTGAGAAGACCTACGGTAATAAACATTCAATCTCAAACTGAGGTTGAGGAGGACCCAAAGAATTCACTATACTAGCCTGGCCGATTAAGTTTTAGCAATATTTAATTCGACATGAAAATAGGGAAAATATGGTGCGCTGGAATAGAAATTACCTTTTCGAATGCCTCTTTGGGGACGGGCTTGGAATTAGTTTCTTTCAAGTATTGTTTCCAAGTGAATCCTGTGGGGCGCGTACTCCATTCTGAAATAGAACGCGGTATAATACAACAAGCATGAATGCATAGTTGAGCTGAGCAAGTACGGATTTAAGGGAGGCAGGTACTAATGACGATACATAAGTAAACTCTTGGTCCACTCATGGCCAGGTTATAGGTTAAAAAACAGACACAATAATCCCTCCCTTCAGAAAGGAAAAGTCACTCATGAAGGAAACTACTCACAAAGTTGCTGAAAACTATTTGACAGTTGAGTCTCCCGTGAATACCAAATTGACATGCAAATGAGTGTATTTGTAGAAAATCCATCCACCTTCTCGGAGCGTTCACTCTCCAAAGACAAAAATTACGCCCATTCCTATACCGATCCCTCTCTCTCCGGTGAACAGTTTTCTAAAAGAATGTGTAAAAGTACCAATGTTGCCAACCTACTGCTATTACCGCTGTGTTATTATAGTATGTAAGGCGATAGATTTTAAAAATTCGTTGACAGCACAAGTCACACCACAAATTAGCTATTGCCGCATTCATTAGCTGTAAGAAGCGAGCACTAAATACGCGCCGTTTAGAAGAAACCAGATGTGATCAATCAAAGTATGACATATTGGGCTCTTCCGCCTAACACCACAGACGTAGAGCGGTCTACTTCGTGCTTACTAAACAACTCTATTGAGTTTATTAAACCAAGCGTTCGTATGATAAGAACGACTTCTATCGATTTCTATCGCAAATACTAGCATATTTTCATTGGACGCTTAAATCACGGAAATCAATTTAGACCAGCTCATTTACTTCTCTGAAGCATAACCACCTGGAACGCGTCTCCTCATTAACAAGCGGAACAAATCACTCAGTCCTGAATTTAGTCCCCCGCGTGAGAAACAAATTAGCTACCGGAAAGTTCGGTCCGCTCGCCCGGAACGTTTGCCATTTGGAGATCCATTCTACGGCAGAGACGTCCTATCAAAACCACCAAGTGTAAG
This sequence comes from Clonorchis sinensis, assembly GCA_003604175.2. Taxonomy (NCBI): domain Eukaryota; kingdom Metazoa; phylum Platyhelminthes; class Trematoda; order Opisthorchiida; family Opisthorchiidae; genus Clonorchis; species Clonorchis sinensis. The sequence continues at coordinate 88,551,235 of CM030370.1, read as the reverse complement.
GTTTGCCTGTCAGTAAGAGACCCTGGTCTAGCATTATTGAAACAACTGCAAGGTTGCAGTATCAAAAGAGAAGATACCCACGAACACAAGACAAATGGTCCCCTTCGGACAACTACTCCCTCTGGAGAGGCAGGAAATTCCAGCGTCACATATTTAACATTTGCTGCAAGCTTATACCGAATACCATCGGAGTGAAGGACATGTGCACCGGTATATTGTAAATCTTAAGCAGAAAATCGCAATCAAGGTACCATAATTTTCACGACACACTATTCTTTGGTTGAGTGCTAACAGCCCTCTTCGTTTTCTATTGCAATCGAAACATCATTCTCCAGACCCCTAAAATCGCTTGCACCGTCGTCGGTACGTGAAAGCAAATTGCGGGCTGTCTTGGAAATACTCATCAACGGTGGTGCTACCAAACTCATCTTCGAGAGGAAGATGATGATGACTTTATGCACTTGTTCCAAATTCCATCATCATCATCATCAAAGATAGCAACATCAGTGTTGACACTGATGCTTCACTGACTTTCCAAATACCACCCCCAATCCAATCCATCTGGCTCCGTTTTCTACAAGCTGCACTATCTTTTCCTTGATTTCAGATGGTATGTTGGACTCCCATAAGCCATTCCAAACATTCTGCCATGTTCGAACGTAACAGAGAGTGAAGCTTAGGGACTTCTGAGCCAAAAGATGGGCGGACGGGTACTTTCCTCTTCTTAAGTAACATCTCCCTGTGGTGACATTCCAAGACCGGTCTAAAACACGTACAGATGTGACCAAAAGCTAACAAGGCGATTCGATCTCACCACACTGGTTTTAACAACCTGACAGACACTGCTGTGCAGTTTAGCACTGCTTCCACGGCATCCTTGGGGTGCTTCGTCTAACCTGACAACAGAACGCTGCAGCATATGCATTAAACTTTAACTTCGATAAGCAAGTAGCTTTATTCCTGAGTATGGGATTTTTTCGCCCGTCAAGCCGATGTTAATAACAACTGCACAAAAATCTCTGAGGAGCAAGAGAATTTTGTGGAGAATGACCATAAGAGTGGCCAAAAACTATGAAAAATCGCCTGGTATTCAACTCCAAGTGTATGAAACTTCGCAAATCCGCCTTGTATAAACATTCAAAGCCCAGATAAAAATATCCAGTAGTACCCTCAAACTGTTCAGATTCCTGACTCAGCGACGAATTCACTCCTCAAGATACCTTCTATCAGTTATTTCTAGATAAAGTACGACTAACCCCTGTTATCCCATTGCATGAAAGGACAAATCTCACAGGCAGACAAAGTACCGATATCCTCCGTCGGTATCACTTTCGGAATAAATAGATGAGTGGCAACCTTTCTCCACCTTGAGCGTGACCGCATCGAACACAAGGTATATGGGGTTCATCAGTAGCTCTTCCTAGTATTCCATTCAAACCTTCCTACGATAATGCTTCCAACCCCCAGGATGCATAAATGTGGTAGAACCTGCTAACCAGCAGGGACCATTTTTGACCCGTTTGACAGATTACTCTAGATGTACTGTTTTATTGGTCACAAACGGTAAGCTGATGTCAGCCGAAAAGTACTCACCACTTGGAATGGAAAGAACCAGTTCCTTTTCTTCACAATAGCCAACAGGATGTAAAAGTTCAGAGGTTATATGAGCCCACTGATCGAATCCAGAATCCCACCCATCGAAATGAATTAATATGTAGTCACCAATGTTATCCTTTACGGTTGCCACACATGCGATTCCAGGGTTGCGTTTGTCGACGGCTTCCAACTTATGTCCAACACGAAACATGTGAGGGGGCAACTCGTTTGTGGGCTAGAACAAACAGACAGAAATGACATCTAGGCGTTGGAAATTCACTGGACCAATGTAAACTTATGGCAGAACAGCAACAGCTCTCAGAGATACCCTGTCGTTTGGAATAAGTCATTATGTTTTAAGGTAATGACATGTTTGGCTGAAGTCACACCGTGGCACAGGTAGAACTGAACAACATACGCCATACCAAAGCACTTCAGTAGAGCTTTAAAATTATAAGTAGAGGAACCAAGAGGATCTATGAAAAATGGAGTGGTTTTGGAAACCAGTAAAAAAGGGTGACAAAAAATGTCTCAGAGAAGAATCAACAAGAACACGCTTTTTCCTTGACACTCAAACGAATGATTGACCAATGACCTTACTTAGCAGCACACAGCTTTCAGTTTGCCGGTCATATAATCGAAAACAGCCAGCTATAACTGAAAAGTGAAACTAAAAATACTTAATTGCAAATAAACTAATAGAACCCTGACCTACATGAAACGCCACCGCGCTACTCGAGAATAAAAAATTAGTCAGTGTGCTACGTTGTATAGCAATCAACTTGAATTTTAAGTAGCTTCATTCATCACAACATATTTGTGCAGGTTGAATAGTTTTTTCCGTAATGAACGATGCTGTGTAAGCTAGTTTTCTTTTGAAGCTAGTAGTTAACGGCTCTAGACATTTGCTAGCTTCCAACAGGGGCACGAGTAACTTGCCATACATCAGAAATCATGCGAAATTCTATTCGTGATACCCTGTAAACCGTAGAACTACTACGCTGCTCCTGAGATATGCAACGCCAGGTCACCAGACTGCTACCTTTGTACATTTGACAGCAGCATTTTAATCAAGAACGAGCGAGGCATAACATCCCGGTTAGGAAAAATTGCGTTCAAAAATGTGCTGAGGGGAATCGCAATTCGGCAAAAGGGTTGTTTCCTTCCAGATAAACGAGGTCAGTAGATCAGATCCTATAAGTTATGTATGTAAAAGAGACAAAACTACAAACGTTCTGTTCGAATATCGGATAGCATAAACTCACGCAATCCCAAGACACCCGGAACAAGTGTCGTGGAACGGCAGTATAACCCTCTTTGGTCAAAAATGCATCCCAATCGAAGGTAAGTTGCTCACGATCCGAATAACCCTTAGGTGGTTGGAGTCGACGTTTGTTGTGAGCACACCATCCCACAGGAAACAAAAATGGTGAGTCCACAGTTGTCCAAAAGTCGTATTTTTCAGGATATCCAAGAAATCGCAGTCGAAGGCGCCTTCCCACCACTTCAACAATCTTGAACGCACAGAACAGGCTCTCATGATGCGGATCAATTCCCTCCATGCATTGATCACACTTGAAGCTACTGGTGAGAGGCGTATTGGTTCCAAGTCTGGGAGAAATGCAGTCATTCTGTGGCAGGAAGAAACCAAACCCCACTGGGAACATCGCATGCAAAAAGCAATACATTGGATAAAATGATGTAATAGTCTATTACCAAGAGCGTCAGCTTATTTGGTGAGCATCTAAGACGGTTTAACATCTAAACAGATCCTTAAACAGCCGCAGTTAACGTCCATGCGAATAATAAATAATATACGAGACAAACCTAAGAACTGCTGAACATTCATAGATGCAGATACGAAGGACATTTACAAAACTACTGTAATGTCCAGTCTCAGGATAGCCTTCAAAACGAAATCCCGATGTAGATGGTATCGTGCATCCGGTAGGTGTATAGAACCCCCTGGTAGTGCGAGCATTCTCAGGGTGACTTCATCCATGCCGAAGAGATGGCCGCTATGTGAGCATGAGGAAGAGTAACCTGGTTGCATTCCATCACCTATGCTTTCTTCGAGTGGCATGACATCTAGGTGCCGAAAGAGTGTTACAGCTGAACGACCACCGAAGCAGTGTGGAATGCTCAAATAATTTTCCATGGTATCAGAAAGCAGTAGGAACACCTGTAAAATAGGACTGCTGAGTGAAGAAATGGTGAAAATACTGAGGGCATTTAAAAAACAGACAATTGTATCTTGGATCTAGAATCCCCGGAATGAAATTTTCACGGGTTTTCATTTTAGATGTGCTGAAGCTTAAGTTTTCCGTGGGAATTCCGGAATATTATGCCGAGACGATTGCTATCTGGCTGTCCTTCCGTCACCTGCTACTCTGAAGCACCGTGTGTAGGAGCTACAGTTAGCACGACTCTTAACTCGTGCCATTAGCAGCCAGCATGCCCCTTCAAGGCGTTACCAATTCTGACGTTCTGACATCTCACACTGGTGTTTGACCACTCTACTCTTATTGGTCAGCAAACAGACTTTATTTTGAGACCGAACCTGTCGACGTATGTTTCCAAAGTTAGCATTGGTCAGTAGAAAGTAGAAAAACCAATCTTCCAATGACGCCAGGCTGAATGGTTGTTTAAATTGAGTTCACACGCTCAGTGTTTCACAAGATATGAAAGCAGTCCATTGGTAAGGCTGAATGACAGTCTAATACATCAGCTCTTGTCGATTGGATGTGTTTTCGAGGGGCTGCAGGCTACAGTCAGAAGGACCCTCCCTTCAGTTTGATCAACTTTATGCACCAGTATCTGGAGCCGTGAACTTACGTGTGTAACACATCAGTCCTTATTTTGACAACAATAAGAAATGCAACTTCAGGAGCTTTCGAGAGGAATTGAGCGCCAGGTGTAATCACTGTAATAGCGAGTTTTGTGGACCTTTTTCCTTAAATCCTTAGCAAAATATGATGTTCTCTTAACATCTCATGTGGGAATAACATTATCGTCATTTTAGGACTGGTTAGTCGAACCTAATATCGTTTTGGCTTGACAATTACAATTCGTCAAGCGTACTCTAGCCAAGACTTGGCTTTCTGCACTTGCACAGAACACACTGGTGAAAATCGCCGCCCAACGTTTTATTTTTTTCAGATTTTGAAAATTGTTCAATCTGCTGACTTTATCATTGCATGTTGGATTTTCCGTCTGTGGTTCAGAAAATTAATGCCTCACGAAAGAAAGGCGTTTCCGATGGATACCCCACAAGATCGAACCCGTAATTGTCAGGAGAATCGTGACAACACTCTTTTTGATCTGCCTTAGACAAGAAAATCTTATTTTCGCTCCGTAAAAATTGCGAGATTGGGAACATTAAGGAAATTCTTCGTCCGGGCGTTCCAGTTCAGAGCAGTTGGTGTCAAATACAATCCAAATGCTTCTGAATGGAAAAAATTGTGAAAGGGCCAAGACTCAAAGACCACTACAAATCGCTTGTCGCAAATGGACTGCAATGAGACTATCGGTGGAATCTCACCAGTTTAAGGATACCGAATTTCAGGCCAACTTTACTGCTCAATTTTAACAAGATGGCTTTCAACGAAGGTCGAGTCAGTTTATGAAAACTTTTTTCTGGGTTTAAATACCATTTGCAATGGACAGTTTTCTTCAAAACAGTGAGTATAATACAAAATAAAACTACGAGAAAATCTAGTTACTTGTTGGTGTTTTCAGGATTTTTAGAATTCACGTTCACATCACTCTCGTTTGAACGGTCCTTCTCTCCTGGCACCATTATTCTGGTGAGTTCATACCAAACAGGGGGAAGCGCTGGAGTCAATTTTGGCTCTTATTAGAGCTCATCAACAATGCATATCCTTAGACGTGATGCAGTTTGAACTCCGGACATCTGACATGCGAGGTGAGCATGTTACCGCTACTCCCCCATTTGGCGAAGACCCGCCAGAATAATTGCGCCAGTACGGGAGGACGACTGGTCAAACGAGAGTGATGTGAACGTGAAAACCTAGTTAGTTGGCCTGAGTATTCAAGGATAGCGAGTCGTCAACAGCTGGTCAGAACTACATATCATTTTCTTACAATAAACTGTCATGGGGACCATGAGGACCACGAACAGCCAACCTGCTGAGTAAAATGCTATTCAGCAAACACTTACTGACGACAATCGGTCACACTCCTTACGGAAGTGTCATATGAGGACACTCTGAATTTTACAGAATTATAACCACCGTTCGGTTCAATAAACGCTGATGGTGTGTCCACCTAGACCTCCGTACGCGAAATTCGCGGCAGTTGCACAGGGTTTACCTACAGTTCAACGTTTGTGTAAAGGTCCATTTAGATCACCTGCTGGTCATTATAGCGGTCACGGATTCAGTGTGACTAGAGCTGTTGCAAGTACTGAGAACGTCAGTACCACTCAATCATTCAAACGCCCATAACCGGGTAAGAATTGTCTTGTTACTCAACCGAACGCATGTCATGCCGCAGTAGCAAAAACCACCATTCATCATCCTCTACTAGATGAGTGGACGGGATTGGTTAAGTGGATTCTATAGAGGAAAATATTACGGATGGCTCGAAAAGTTTCGCTTTCTGGGTGGAAGGACATGCTCAAAACTTTTCATCAAAAAAGATTACCGGATAGAAAGATGGGGTGGAGGCACATTATTCGTGAAAAGAAACGTATGACGAGAAAGAAAAACATATCTATAAAAGGAGCTACGGTGACATGTAACAATCTCGGCCTTGCAGATTTAAATTACAAGATCAAAGTTACCTACTCGGATTTCCAGAGGAACATGGATGAAGTGTGAGGTCGGTACACTGGACGCACCGATTTCTTTGAGGTAGCTTGGCCAATCGAACGAACCAGATCCTGTAAGAAGATGATGGGCGTTGTCATGACCATGTCAAGACCAAAGAAAATACCCAGCTGAAAGGCATAGCATTCATTTATGGTCGTGTTGGTTTCCAACCGAGGTGAATCTTTCACAACCAGAGGTTGGAAATAAGCGTTGCTGATTCTTTGAGGGAAGATTTAACCTATAAATTACAGCTACAAAATTGGAATCTCACTCTTAGCTATTCATAAGAGATGTCTGACTAGACTGACCGAACTCGACTACTTCAGAACTGTGGAACGAGTGCGTATGCATTGTCAGGTTGTTAATCGGAAAACATTCAAGTGTACTGGGATTTGTCTTCAATCGGAGCTTCTCAGTTTTAAAAAGAAAAAAACAGTTATTTCAGCGAGCCTACCCCGGTGCAACTCATTCCCTATTCATATTGCTTTTCCAGTAAAAAGAGGACAGCTCTCTCAGATCATTCTACGGTGACCATTGTAATCCATCGGGTGATGGGTTCTAATGGAGCAGACGAGGAATGTATACAGTAAGGATTTCATCCGGAGAGAAAACGACTAAAAGGACGAAACTGGGATGATAAAGAACAGGGTATCAGCAGACTTAGTGGAATGAACTCAGTTTAAGAATAAGGGCGTGAACGGGTCCTCACTTACAGCAGGACAAAAAGAGACAGTGAAATCCGGGAACGCGGATGCTAGGTCGACGGCAGCCCGCATCTATCCACTCTGTAAATTTATTCTGAGCGTTATATTTATGGGATGCCACTGGCGCATCGTTTCCGGTACACTGGCTGCCACTCAACGTCTAGTTGAGTTTGAATATCTCATATATCATTTCTCGATATGTACTTCTCTTCTCATAAAGCCTTTTACGAGTCTACGACGCTGTGGTAATTAGCTGCGGTATGTCACTCGAACTATCATCTACAAGTGCCGGTATGTATGTTTCATTGAAATAGGACCATTTTTGCTTGCCGTTCGCTAGTCCGGTGATTTGACATCGCCAAAAGCTTTACCAAAGTGTTCGTTACTGCGATAAGCAAGCCTCTAGTTGCTTAGTGTGAATACGTCTCCACTAGCGCATAAAATCGGTCCCCCATTATTTTTCTGAAGTTCTACCCGTAACATTCGTGATGACATATTAAACATATGGGTTGTTTCGCTGGCTGCCCGTCACTCAGCTTGCAACCGAAAGTTGCAACAGCAACCGTAACACTGGGCTAGAAACGCAGAAAATAAGTAGTTGTTGTTTCAAATGGTCACCTGAAAACAGGCGAGAAGTAGATGCAGGATTCTTCATAAACAAATATATTTGGTGTGTCTCACACTACCTTAAGTTCACGCGTATGAACTGCGTCATAACCGCGGGCGTAGGAATCCACAGAAAATAATAGAGACACATGAACCACAAGGTGCTTGTATTTCTGTACGCACCGCACCACGGTTTAGATATTAACATCCGAACCTAAGGTCAATTGGGCAAGACAATAACAAGTGGGAAATTGCTCTTTGTTTTTGCCATTGTCCTCCACCCTGGAGAGGTGGGATTCAAGCGAGTCGAACGGGAGTATCATAGCAAAACAGAGAAAAATGCGTAGTGGAGATGTTTCTCTAAATTTTTGATGGACGTTTTAACTAATATCTAACAGCAATATCGCCACTATGAATGCTGTAAGAGAGAATTCCACTAGCCCCTCGATCTCGGCTTCTACATGATATCTTTCTAGGGGCAAAATAGTCTGAAGAACACTTGTACATTCACAATATCGTCACTATTCAACTAGTTGGTATCGTCCAATCGCAAACAGCAGCATAAATCCGTTACGTGATATGGGCACTGATTTCATCAGTAATGCAGCTCTCATGAATCTCTCGGAAGTGCGAGCGCAAGCAGCGCGTAGAGGTGTGTCCCTGTAGCTCTCAAGGTTACCTCCTCAGCCACAAGCGAGGCAGGATCTCACAGGTACTGTTTCAAATGACTTGTTTGCGTCTGCCCGATGGCCTTATGTTTCGACTGTTTCCATCAAATTACCAGTGAGAACCACTCGTCGTGGCAATGTGCACGGTTGCTATGATACCGAATCACGATGACGTACGACACACGTGAACCAACATTGTGAAGCTCACTTAGGCAGGGCAGCACACAAACTTTAGTAGTTTTCAGCCATTGAGGCTGAAGAGAGACCTTAAATAACCGGCCAGACGGGTCTGATTCCATGTTACATTATACACTGAACTGAAGCACACAGCTAACTTGCTAATAGCTAACGGAAATCCGAACAGATTCATAACTAGGAACGACTCCAGGACTTGGTGAATCAGCTGTGACGACCGTTGTCAAGATCCCAAAAGTTGGAACACAGTCAACCGTCGCATCTTCAAATTTTCAAAAAGACCTTTCTCAAAAGCAGCACAGCGATCCGAGTTTACCGTAAAATCACAACTTAAAGCTCTAACAAGATGCACATCCAAAATATGATCATTCAGCTGTAACACCCTTCCTGTGCCTAACTGTTGTGCCACCCGAAGGAAACACAAAGGCTGGGGACTGCCAGGTTGCCCCAGCCTAGACAGGAGAAGTCGAGAGGTAGAGGTCGGGTTCGAATCACGGACTTTCCGGTCAGTAAATTCGCGCTCTAACCACTTGAGCCATCTCGGTCCAAAATATTATCGTGTATTGTTCTCGTTTCTTTTTTAGGGCCGAATATGCTGAGTTCATGAGACGGTAAATAAGCAGGAGGATATGCGACCACCTCTCGGCCATCTACACGACTTGAGCCTCAATAACAAATAGTCAAAATTGTATTCACGTCAGGTATCATTGACACTAGTCACATCATCGATCCAAGAGAGCCTTTTCAAGTCGTCTACAGAAAGCGTCAAAATCGAACTAAGGACACGTCTTGGCAACCACCGAAGAAGACACAAGCCCATATAACTCGGCACTACACTGTCAAAAGCGATTCAGAGTAAATTTGAATCTACGTTGGTTATGTAACACATGCTATCAGAACCACTCGATCAATAGGTCTTCAGGCCACTCTCTGTCCAAGTAGATGAGATCATTTTTACCAAAGAGCTGTTTATGTTATACCCCGTTTTTTAATCACCAGGCTAATAGTACCTACTCTTTCCCGTCACAGTCATTATTTTGACCACTGGATGTGTTAACCTGATGAGCAGATCCCAGAAACATTAGTAGTCGTCAATTTGTGCTCCCGCTAATGTAAACTGCGTCCACAGGACTCTTGTGGATCAACCATTTAAATGTCGGTCCAGCTGAGGAATATTAGCCCGATTACATATGATAAGATCCCCTCCCAACTTCGAATTTCTAGTGCTGTGAATTGTTCTGGTAAACGTTGAATGCGGGGGAGAAGAAAGCATCCAGTTTAGAGACAGCTGAAACAGCGCAAGAAAGGTAGATGCCGAAAATGTCACTAGTTTGGCAAACCCAAATTCATTTCATCGTAAAGAAACTCCAAGCGGTCGAGGTTTCAGCGAAAAAGTGGACGACGAGCGGTACAAATACAACGTTCAGAACAACCAAGTTGAGAAACTGATTTGTAAGACACAAGCAAAACGCTTAACCCTCAAAGGCTAATTGAGTAAGCAGAACTTCAACATGCTTTCTGATAAATTTGGGTTTCAGATGTCGTCAAATGAGTTAAATGAGTGTCAAATGAGTGGCTGCAGGCATGGCAAAAAACGACGCAACATCAAACCTGAATGGGAGAAGGAGCATTGATCAATGAACACCTTTACTTGTGGTAAAAAGACAGGAAACGGCTAGCACTAAACATCCCAAGGACCACGAAGCAGTGTTGGTGAGATTACGATGTGGAAAAGTAAGGGTTGAAATCGACTAAAAGTCAAGGCGTTTTCGGGGAGTTAATGTAATAGAACACACTGGCTCTGTTCATAGAATCATCAGAAGTGATTGGATGACGTTCGCTCACTGAGTCCACCAGTCTAATATCAGATTCTGAGCCCGAAAAGGAAATGTTATGCCACCTCCGGACGACTGCACAGCACACCTGTCTATGTCTGCCTTCTCCAGCATCACTTCAAGGTTGTCAGTATTATACAAAATCTTAAGCTTCGTTATCACAAAAAGACTTCCGCAGCACCTCTTATTAAATGTGGAGAATCACGTAAATGACTGCAGTCTAACCCTTATAAAGTCAGTTGAACTTTTGAACTCGTTTTAGCTGAAAGAAGCATGAAATAAAAGTTTGCTTTTACAATGAATAAATGCTCCGTTAAAGGTGGGTTCTATGCAGCTGACCTGCAATTTCCAAGGTTAAAATTATTCTCCTGAATTATTCGAGAATCAGGGTTTTGGCACTCCATTCTTCTGTTCACTATTTCACAAAATGTCGAGGTTGCTGAATTTTTTACCGGCCGCACCTTAGAAAGGTTTAAAGCTCTCGCTGGTGGAATAACTCTGGACGGGTTTGCTTCAGGCGAAAACGAGTTGCAAGCGTTTTCCCCTGCCGATGATAACTTACAATACCAAATTGATTGGGATCCTGGATGACAGTCTCCTTGTTATTAACTTAACAGCACAATCAAGTAGTTCGGTTTCGCCAGCAAATCCCAAAGGATGTCTGAAGTGATGGGTTCCTCTATCAATGACCAACATAAAGAAGTTCTGTGCAGAGAACTGAACTGATATTTTTCAGCCTTTTTTAAGAATTAAACAAGGAATGTTATTTCGTAGTTTTTTTCTCAAACTGCAACTAAAGCGGTTTTCTGCGCCCGAATTCGGAAACCACGACGGTGCTGGATTAGTTAGCGGTATTACGTTCATGTGCTGTATGACTGCTTTTTCGGCGATAAGATTGTGGACAATTAAAGATAAGCAAAGTAACGGATAAGCCAAACATTTCGCTGTAAGTAATTCACGGAGCTCGGTGGCTTATTACATTTTTACGGGTCCCCAAACTATCCATCCTATCGATTAGAAACCCGCAATTATTTCTTCATTGGATGCACATACGTATAGCGGCTTATATGATCCATTCTATGAATGTCATTAAATATGGTCCCTCTGATATACAATCACCTAAGTGATATGACCGAATTTGTTTGGATTTTTCGAAGTCGCACCGGAGTGGGAATACCGTGGTGTAAGATTCCCATCGGCTTAGGAATTTTGTTGAGAAATCCCACAGAAAACACCATGTGGCTTTCTTGGAAAAAAGGACGAATTTTATAGGATGGTGAACAACTTAAACCTCAAGGAAACTACGATAAACGTTGAACACCAATAACCTCGGCAGTTAACCGGCGGTTCCCTAGTAGACGTTTACCTCGCCTTAAAAAGGAAATCTATTCGGATGTGTGATGCTTACCGAGCTATTCCGAATAAATAAAGTCGCTTCTGTTCCAGAAAAAAATTCTACTGCAGTAGAATTCGGAACGCCACCCAAATCCAAGGGGAAAACAAATAAAACCGGACAGTTGGGAGACTTCAAGCTAGCTGGCGAATTTACCAAGCATCCGAAAACGAACATAACTAGTTGATGTGCTTCCAGAGTCCAAGGCCTAGCAGTTCAAAAAGGTGATGCATGAAATACGGTGCTCAGCACTTACTTATACTAGGCGTGGGGATCACAGACTGGCGCTCTTTTGGCTGAATGGGTATGTCGGTCACATCAGACTCGAGGGTGCGTTGCTTACGGGGGCGGCCTACGGTAGACTGCTTCCCATTGACCATTGGAGAATCTACATGTCCGTTCGTATTGGCCGTTCCCTTCATTCTGTCCGCCGATATGTCTAAACCACGCTTCTTTTGTCCCTCGCTATTGGACAGCAGTGTTCTATATCTGCCCGTGCCGGGAGCGAGTGAATTACGCTCTATAAAATAAAGGGCAATACTACTCAAATAAGTAACATGGAGTAAATAAGAAAATCGGAGTACCAAATGATCACCAGAAAAATAAATAGCACTTTAGGGGATAATTCACTGAAAAACGAAAAACTGGGAAACTGGTCGACGTAAGTGAAATTCAAACTTACGTTTACTTAATCCAATATTTTTTTCGAAAAATTTTCCTCTTCGCTGCCGAGCCGGAGCAAGAGGCATTTATTAACACCCAAAAGAATCACCAAGCTAAAATGGCATCGGGTGAGGTGGTTATTTTCATCGGCAAACAAAATAAACATCTCTGGCTAGTGTTGCGCGTTTTGCGTGCTTACGGAAATATGGAGAGGTTCAGCAGTTTTGAGGACGCTTAAGGATGAATAAAACCACAGTTGTAGCGGAAGAATCAATACGAAAACACACTTTAAGCGTATAGGGTATTGACGAGAAAAGGACGGCTTTACCGGCGTGAGTAGTCCAATCCGCGAAGGCGCACGATGCTCAAGTGGACGCACGTATGATATTGGAAGAGAGCATTAGCACAGTGTGACAACACCGTTGCGCTTGATCGATGGCCGATTAGTGTACGTATGTTTCACGACCCAAACAAGGGTGACTACAAACAGACAAACACCGTCGCGGACCGCATATATGCAAGATGATGTGACGTTTTATTCAGAGGTTAAAGACAACGATACGGTTCAGTGTAGCACGGACGCTCAACCAATTATATTGGCGCATCGGGTACACTGTACACACCGCACGAGAGTGCGTGTGCGAGAGGTACATACGCTTGATGTTGATTTGAAAAACCATTATAGTGCGGAACATACTCTGAAAATGTGCAGAAATGTGGTCTGGTGGCAACTTACCCCCAATTTCGGATGTTCCGGTGGTTGGCCTGTCTAGGGCCATCAACGGAGCAGTCTAGCAAAAGATAAGATGATAACAAATGGTTATTTACACTCGTACAATATGCTTTTCCTAGAGTAAGAGAAGGTGTATGAACATTGGGCATTATTGATGGTTGGGTGATTTCTTGTTGCAGCGTAGGAGCAACTGGGTTGATGAACCCAGCAGTGTCCTCTGGATAAACTCGAAATCGGATAAACAGGTGAAGCATGTTCCACCCGTGACACGTTCTAGCTTTCTAGTACATAAAATTGAAAGGTCCAAACAGCGATTTCAGGCTGTAAAATAATCAGTTTCCGATACGAAGCGATTTTCTTCTCAAAATAAATTTTCGTTAGACTAGAGGAATTAATTACACAGGAATTTTATAGGACTCAGCGTTCAATATTTTCATCATATACAGTGTGGTATATGGGATAGCGGGATCTGTAGCAGCGCAGTCACTTTTATTGGGTTTCAACGGATGGATTGATAGGGCATCATCAGCATGGGTACCACTCGAGGAAATATTTTTAAGATTCACTGTTTGGGTGACCGCTCAATCGCAATGTTCACAAAATGACAAATAATCAAAGCAAATATAAGTAAACTTACCTACGCTGCTTCTTTGAACCCACTAAGTTCCACAATTTTCCTCCGGCGGTAGAACAGTTTATTTGACCGTAAGCTAACAATGAAAATAAGGCTTAATTTTCACTGGCTACGTAAAAATTGAGGCGGTGTGTTGGACTGTGTCAACCCGCCTTGTGTCGTGCGCACGAGCGAGCTCCGTGAGAGTGCGCACATGATCTGAGGGGTGGGTTGTGTAGGGCTTCTCGACTAACAGACAGACCGCTTGCTTGCCACTTGGCCTGTTTCACTGTGGGACCAAGGTGTGGCCAGACAGCCCAAGATATGGTGACGCACGGACACACATACAAAGCATAGAAAGGTGATGCATACGTACGCGAATACACATTTGCACACACTGCGCGCACAAGCCCTGGCACACGATTTCGCGAGGCTTGAATGGGCCGGCTCAACATGCAAACTAAACAGGAATGCTGGAGTTTAGTCGCTTCATGTTTATTGGTTGACGGTGGCCAGACATTTGAAGCTTGACACTTGGTCTAGGCCGGTCGGGTAGGACGCATCTGGCCTGGATAAAGATGCCTGCCTGTCATGGCAGGATAGGGCCCGAATTTACTGTGACGTGACGAGAGCTGATTCAACGGGCTGTGCGTTTGTTCGTGCTATCGATCAGCGGCGCGTGCAAGCGGTCTCGTGACATGGGCTCACGCTGGCCTGCGGTCTGTTCTGGAGCGACATAGGTGAAGCCGTGCGAGCGGAGCAGCCAACACGGTTGTTTTCACTGTGGTGACGGTGAACGCGCTTGATCGCAGTGTAATGTCCAGCATCGACACCATACAGTAATATACTAAATTTGCCCTAAACCACTCTCCCGCCCTCAGCTAGACCCCAAAGTGTGACCTAACTGGCTGTCACTGGCAGAATTGCATGAACTCCGTGTTACTCAGGCACAGCTTCCGTAATTTTTGTCACCAAATACCGAATGGTGTTAGGTGACTGGAACCAGTGAGGTTATATCTTCACGATACATCTTCAGTTTAGAAAGGTCTTGTCGGAAGCACTATCGAAGAAAACCCAACAGACATAATTGTATGCGCACGGGGGTCCCGTACTTTCCGAACCGATTTAACTGATTTCCCGCGCTTATGGCTGGCCAGTTTCTCCCTCAGTCTTTTTCAATGAGACGCCGTTTTTGCCTTCCTCACAACCCCCTTATATTTTCAAACTCATCCTGCTCACTGCAGAGATGAGAGATTGACATTGACAAGATACATAGGTTTTGATTTCCAGTTCACTCACTTAGACTGGAGGTGACCTACTTTTGCTTACGACTTCGGAAAGAAAGAGAGTGGATCAGACATGTCCTTGTTCAGAGAGAATTACAACCTGTATTCGGTACTAATGTGCGTGGTCATATATTCCAACTAGGGGAGGTGTCGATGCAGGTGGGGTGGGCGGGTGAAGTCTAACAAACCCTTCATCATTCCAAAGATAGAAGAAAAAACTAGCTGGCTACCTAGGGTAGTCCCTCTGTGATTTTATCTGAAATTACTTCAACTTCCGTTACCTTTCGTACGTACATGTGTATCATTTCACAAAACTCTCAGAAGTGTATCCGGAGATATCCATTTTCCAAGCATTACTCAGCTTTGTTGCCCTTGGTTGGATTGCCTAAACGCTCTCTATTTTTAAGCCATTTACGGTTTTATTGAGGGAAATTGGTAGGCCCTCATCATTACCCATTTCCTAATATTCCACTGGAGCATCTTTCGTTTCCATGATTAGTGCGTAATTTAGTATTTCTAACTTTAACACTGCCCCCAAACCTTCAAGTGTTCTGCACTAGCATTCACTTGTATTTCTTCCCTTCAGTTTATTCCATTTGTGTTAGATGATTTGCCTGCAATTGGATATAAGAAACACTTGATCTATACGTGTCAAATTAGGTTGTTCTGAATGCAGCGTGCACCACCAATTGATCGCAAATAGATCCAACCAACACACAAAACTGTCTTCTGCTATCTTCTCGAAACTAGGCCGGTGAATATCTAGTTGATACGTTCTCCTGATTACAGAATGTGTCGTGGTATCCAACTCGATTCTGACGGCCTTTCCTCGGCTTGTCCCGCGGCCTGAAACCGGTGTGTACGACACCAGTTAGGTGTTTAATTTTTCAATAACGCGGCGAATTACAGCCAAATGCTGATGTTCCGTTCCGTGAACGGACATTGTGTTGCGAAGCCTACGGCAATACGTCGAGCGTTGGCCCTAATATTATTGCCAATTGAAAATGATGGTTGCTTTGTTGTTTCTCAGTCACCCACAACTGTCATGGCCGGTTAATTTTTCTGACTGGAGTAAACTTTGGTGTGTATGCTGTTTTGAGATGCAGCATTATTTCGTACTGATTGTTCTTTCCTTAAGGAATCGCTACATCTGTCCATCAATCCTCATATTTATTAGGTGTTAATTTCAGTACGTCATGTAGATTGGTATCTTTTAGTAAGCTGATGAAGCATTATGTTATGAATGCGTGAAATAAGCAGCCTCATTCTCGTGACATCTTGGAATGTGTTCAAGGGGGGAAGCTGAGTTGAATCATTGAGAAGTATAGTAATAATTAAGAGGAATTCAGCCAACAGCACTATCGCGTAGTCAACAAGGCGAAAGTGTTCAAACTCCATTTCTAATATATCACCTGCACTTCACTCAGAGGAATAACCTGTGTTCCTCTAACCTGATTTAATAAATGGAATAAAAGGTAATGACTGCACCATCAGATTTACATTTTTAGTTTTCCGCGGTCTCCACGTAAAAATTAATAGAACCGGATTTCGCTTTATAATTATTTACTTTCCGCAATTTTCTACGTCACTCTCCATTTTCCACAAAACTCCGGATTACGCAGGAAACACTGATCCCCGACAATCACCTTTATCTTCTTCCTCTGATCAGACCAAATTAGTCACCTTGTATGTGAGGATGAAATATACCCACTTAAAAATGGACTATTAATAGACATGCCAGAAGTACTGTTGAATGGTTCATGCGTCATCCACTGGTTAATTCAATCTAAATGGGTCGTGATACCTTGGAAGTTGGTTAATTCGGTTGCCTCCTATGGGTTGTCTGAGGTGGTACAACAGTTAGTAATAGTTATGATATATTAAAGAAAAAAGAAGAGGGAAGATTGAATATTAGGCCCAAAAAGGGCATCGTATTTTCCATCGTTTTTCGGTTCAGTCATTGTTTGGTGGTGATAATTTTTGCGAAGTTTTAGTGGAAACACCTGGCCTGGCCATTGCTGGTCTTCCGCTGTAACATCTGACGCAATGAGACCCAGTCAGTCCCAAACACTACCTTAGTTTTCCGTAGAACTTTGAAACTACTCACTAACCTATCAACGAAGTTTACTTACTAAAAGATCCAACTTTATCTTCCTCCGTTTCTGGTAATTCCTTCTGCTTGTTGTGACATTTGCAATTGAAATGTGGTATCATTGATCAAAATTTTCATTACTGGTTCACATCTGTTAGCAGAAGTATCTCACTGGACTTTCGATTTTTTTATTGTCATCAAGCGCTCGTTGGTGCCTTTTGAGTATTACCACAGCGAGATAATTAAATATGTTAGTGCAGTTCTGCAAAAGTCCAGAAGGGTTTGATGGAGTGTCCCGTCACGAAAAAGGAGTGCTGCATGGCTTCTGTGGTTCAGATAAACGCAAGCGCTTAGGCAGGACATTGTACGATGCACATATTGGGTTATCACCTCCCTGCTGAGAAATGGTATTTTTCCCAACTCAGCATACCAGATTTTCTCGTAGTGCAGATTAATACTCTAAAGCTACTATGATTGATGTTTTTGCTTGAATTCTTTCCTATATGCGGGTTCATTATAGTTGTAAGAAATGCGCGAGTTAAGATACATCCAGGATACCAACTTCCGAGCAGGAGTAGCTGGAATAGAAATTGGATGACGTATCACATTCTGATGATAGTTATTTTTCTTTCTACCAGGTTAAGAATTAGACCAACGTGGTCTTTGAAAAAGAAATAGTGGTTTTCAGTTGATCAGAAGCCTGTCAGAGGTGTAAAACAGGTGTACAATGCAGTCGTGGTCCTTTACGTTGTGGTACTATACCTATTAGAACTTTCAGGAAACCAAAATTTGGTAAGTAGGTGTCACGTGCAAAGTTTAAACGTTTTAGGATCGAAGTTATGGACACTGCCTGAGAAACTAGGTCGTCATATAAGTTTGTGCTGTAGTGTATAAATGAGAGGTGCAATTAGGTATCAAGGAGTGCAAATTTTGCATCTTTACATGAATGCAGCGGAATGGTTCGTCAATAGGATTATATTTACTCTCAAGTCGGGATTTGTAATTTAGTGACGGAAATTGATGGTAAACCTCATCTCTCGCCTGTGTATATGAGAAAATGTTTATGCTTTTCACATACCAATGATATACGGTCAGGATAATAAGGTCTAAGCTTGCACATCCGTGATGATTCTCTTCTTCATTTATCGTGTTTTATTCCACTGTGATATCTGCCTTGCATTTCGAAATAATATTTTTCAAAACGACTTTGATCGAGTTTTTTTAAACATTTGGATAAATCTGTTGTCCTCTTTTACCTATATGGCCTTGGGATTGTGTTGTTTCCAAGTTCGGTAATATGACCTTTTCTAAATCACGCTTGGTTTGTAGATGAAATCGGCACGAAAGTCCAGTTCCGTGAGTGCAGTGCAAACCGGGTGGGAAATTTTCTACATGAGATGCTCAAAAAGTTATATTTTAGTGATACGCAGAGTGTTTAGGTTTCCGACACAGTTGCCATCATCATTCTCCGAACGAACAAGGCGAAGCCCTGCAGTCCCACATAGCGCAAAGCACATCCGTTAAAAACATGATCCCCAGTGCAATTATGAATTTCGTGTGTTCAGAGAACCCTACTAGCACCACCGCTTTTATATTCTGCTGAGAAAAAACGCTCGGAGAGCAGTGTTAAGGGTACAGAAAACAACGTAATGTGGATGACTGCACCTGAAGAGCCACACCGGCGCATAATCATGCCTCCTGTTACCCATGATGTGACGAGGATTCACTACACTCCGTTCAACTCATTTCAAATACTTTATTCACATATTAGATGGATTTCAAGTGGTAGAAAATCGCGTTCGCCGATACTTTCAGAAAATCTGTCTAAGTTAAATATAGTCGGGACAACCAATTTTGATTGGCAGTATTTATTTGGTCATGTTGGGTTGCATCCGGATAATCGGCTCATTATTCAGTGAAATCAAATTGCCTGGGATTGCTTTCGACCATCAAGTTTGGCTTGGTTCTGCGGTAACTTCATTGTCTCATTGAAATACCTATTTAATGCAAAAGATAGTAAGCCCACCCGGAATATATCAGTGGACTGCTCATTCAGCATTCTGATCATGACCAACATGGAGAGTACCATCAAAGTTCCCCACCATCGTATAGGAGTAAAATCTAATTGTGAACATAGTAATACTACTTCGTCAACCGTCCGTGAATCGTAAGGGGTCCAGCTGAATGTTAGTTCTGGAGAAGAGAGAATTCTGATTTGGCACATATAGGTTTCCAAAACTGGTTTGAAAAGCTTGCGCACAACTAGAGCCGTGTTCAGCAATTTTCACACGGATTTTGACCAGAACAGGTTTTAGCTAGTCGGTTTTTAGTTGGGGCGCCGCAAATCACTTCAGCATTAGAGAGGAGGAGGTGGTAGTCCGCTTCAAAGTGTTTGTTCATCACTCCATAGGCAAATCTAACTTAAGCTGAAGTGGCTTTTTGAGTAAAGATAACTGTACGAAGCTGGGGAGCATCGGTCAGAAATGTGATAAACCTGTGAAGTAGTTGGTCTTTTCAAGTAAGTTACTACCGTTCGCGTCGGTCAGTATACGAAATACCCACATTCCGAATACTTCAATCACCAGCGGCAACTGGTAACGAAAGGGTAACAGTTGTAGTCATACACCGGCTTCATCGATATTGTGACACAGGCCAAAGGCCTGATCTCGACCCTTCGCTTACTATGCTAACAAGAGAGCTATATGAGCTCAGCGCACCGAACAACAGCGAAAGAAATATTGATTGAAAGTGAGCAGGTACAATTATGTAATCACAACCCGATGTCTCGGTTTACTAGATTTCACCGGACCTCACCACTGATTGGCGGTTTTATATCCAAAGAGATAAACATAACCCCTCAGATTATTTTGAGCTCGTTTCTTCACCAACCCTCTTAGCTCCGCCTCTGTGATTCCGTGTATGTATGTCTTTGGATTCAAACCACTTGGATGGTATGATAGCAGTTCGGTAACTGAAGTATGTTGAATCCGAGAAAAACCCCGAGTGTGGGCAGCCGAAGCAATATACCCTGCGAAATAACTATTATATAGCCCACGTCCTTCATCACTATTCCACTCTCTGGGATGAAGGGAATGGTTTTAGTCAACAGCAATTAACTATAGAATTAACACGACCATCATTTTGATCCACTGATTCAAAATCACTAGAAAGTGGAAATTGGACACGACGAAAACATAAAATCATTCCACGGTAGCGCCTCGTCAACGGAGGTTTCGATGGTATTTTATGGACACCTCAAAATCTTTGCATATCAGTCTCAGTAAATTAGAGTGTGGAGAAACCATTGTGACTGATGTCTCCCCAGTGAATTTTAAGGTCATAAATGTCTACACTTAATACGCTCGTATACTCTATGGTATTTCAGTCGGATGGAGACCAGACAAGCCTGAAACATTGCATTGTCCTGTTCAAGTATTCTACCCTTCTGGTTATGAGTGATAGTCTTGGTGTCCGGAAGCTAGATTTGACGAAGAAGGCTCACGGTAAACAATGTGTTCGTTCCTCGTGACCAGTTCTATCGTTTTGTTAATTATCTCTGGATTTTCGATGACCGACTCGGCAGAATATTACATAAGCTGGATTCAGTATGCATACTTTCGAGGGTCTCTTAGGTGGGCGTACAGCCTGCTAGATGGGTAGAGTAGATGTTCTTGAAGGGAGTACGTCCAAGTGCCCGAAATAAGTCGCATTTGGCCGCTTGGGATAAATTTATGAGGGAAAGGAAATGATACAAAATTGAACTAAACTATGAATACCTTAATTTACTTCGTGCTTAGTTCCTCAATGTACCATGAAATAAAGGTTACAAAATCAAATAAAATGGTGATCGTTGAGTGCAATTATGCATAGTATTTCAGTGCAATCTCTCCAATAAGGAGAGAACTTCTAGGAAGTTTCCGATAAATAGGAAACCATTCCCTTCAATTTACTTTTCTAATGGATGGCTTTCGAAAGGAACTGCTCATACTACCACGTTTCAGATTTTGAGCCATGGAACAATCTGTGCGCCAAGCACTTGAAATTGATAAAAGGTTCCATTTGTAAGGGACCATCGAACTCACTAAGCGCTCGTTTTTCATGTGAAAATGACAGGAAATGAACAAATAGAGTACACTTTAAGAATTAGCTTATTCGCCTACTAGGACCTCAAATTAAGATTCTGACACCATTGGCTCAAATTTCACATCCTATTGATACGAACAGATATATTGAGTCGCTGGATGCGGTTACAATGTTCTTACTGATCGTCCTCTATGGCCGTGATGGCATGGTGGTCACGACTGCATCTGCCTTGACGGACTATCTGACTGTATAAAGCTGACACAGAGTACCTGACTGCAGTTGTTTCGTAATGCATGTATTCTTGCGCTGTGGGCCGATATTCTAGAAAACTGATAACGGGAGCATAATGGGAACGAACAAAAGTGGTCCAAGGGCCGATCCCAATAAATTGACGCACTCTATGTTTTTTACTGTGTTGTCAATGAAGAGGTAACTAAAGCACGTGTGCATTCTCCACGGCAGAGTTTTTAGTCTTGTTATTATTAGAACTCAGTGTCCGCGTGTTATTTTTGTGTTTGGTGATGCGCAAAGTCCACGATAAAAATATTGCAAATTTGTATCTGCGTAGTAACAATACCGTGCCGATTGTTGATGAACTGTATATTATTCTCGCACAGTACTCGGTCTGCAGATTCCACAAGAACGCATACTAATGATAACACTCGAGACACACAAGATTATCTTAAAAGTTTCTATGTTTACTGACTAAATCTGGCTAGAGCAAACGAAGACAAAATTGAAAAATGTTTTATCAGTGTCCCCAGAAGAAATTCACATAAAATTACGGGCTATCTGTGCGTGCATTATGGTGAGCTAACCTATTCTACTTCAAAAGTTCAAAAATCACTTCTATCTGAAGCTTCATAACGGACGAATTTTAATTTACAGTTCTGCAACCGCAGACACGCAGTGCTCGTCAGGCGCTAGAGAGACTTCTAGTAGATCGATTGTGACTGACCACAATAAACCAGAAAGGCTTTTTATACCTTCTAATTTCCATGCTACAAGAAACCTCCACGAGCAATTTAAAGGAGTGGACGTTACCACCTTTCTAGATGGTGTTCAGTTCTGCAAAACCCCAAACGTCCTAGGTAAAAACAATTTCTGAGAACCAAATAAAAAGTGATTTCGTCTATTGAAATAACCATAAATGAGACGTGCTGGGCTTGTTACTTTGTCATAAACCTAATTGACGTTTGGCAGGCCAAGCGTGTTCGTTCATTTAATGTCGCATCGCCATCCGTGAACCATCATCATATTATCGTCATCACAACATCAACTCCAAGTGAAAATAAATTGCAAAAACTAATTTGATCATCTGAACACTGTAGTATGATTGCGAGAAATACACTCATTTGCAAATCAAGTTGGTTTTCACGGGAGACTCAAGTGAATCTCTCGTTTATGATGTTCAACTGAATGTGCTGCACACAGGCCGCCTCATGTTTCATTTGGTACTATATTCGAAATATCGCAGTATATTTTCATGAAGGAAACTACTCACAACGTTGCTGAAGACTCTTCGACAGCCCACGACCGGTTTCGCCCTTCTTGGGGCTCATCAGGTAGGCGCAGTCCCCGAGTTTCCGTCAATCTTATGTTCTACTGTAGTGTATAATTATATATATATATATATATATATATATATGATGATGATGATGCCTAGAATACTCATGCCAACATTCCACAATACTGAAGTAAAGTGCTGCACCAACATTCAACTGAAGCTTTCAGCATCGTATGGTGCAACGCTTACAAATGATTAAATTACTACCTTACTGTATGGACTCAGCGAATTTCCGTTGACACATCTAATCTGATAACGGTTATTCTCAAATGAGTTGACAGCATTTAACTGTGAGTGAGCAAACCGCTTTTCCTTTGAGTGGTATTACATAATACCTGAGCAAAACCTAACTGGAAAACGTAGGCACAGACTTTTACTCTGGTCTGCAGAAGACTACTTCGAATCAACCGGGTTCGCTCCTTCCACAGAAATTTTTCAATAATTTCAATAAATAACTAGTTTTGAAATAATAGTCCAAAGTGAACTTCGTATTTAACCAGAATTCCGAGCTATAAGGAGGCTCAATAAAAACCAATTTGATTTTCACTTTCTAGCAACCTAAACATCTTGCTATATTGTCACCAAAATACTACCGCAATGAATAAAAATTAGACTTCTTTGTTGTCATTCTATCTGGTCGTATTTTCGTTCGTGATTAAACAAATCTAGGGCATTGCCCATGTCTCGAATCTAGGTAAATAAAATGTTACTGCTGAATTATCAAACGACCGAGAATAATAGGCTTCTTGCATGGTTGTGAACCGTTGTCAAATAAAAATTGCCTTTGCTTACCCAAAACAGCGTCCCACTAGCGTTTTATTTTCTACCAGCTCACGGCAGGCTAAATAATCACACGGACGTGCTTATCGATCGAGTCTTTGAATTATCTTTCTGCTGTAATGGATGTTCGCGCATTTCACATCAACCAATAGGTATCAAGAACAACACTCAGGTTACTTGTTTGTATGGCCTTGACGAGAATCAGGATTTCATCTGACCCGTGATCCGACTGGAAAGCCAACGCGTATGCACTTACTGCACTCAATCCAAATAATGATGACGTTGAGTAAACTAGCATGGATAGGTGTGTAAATAGATAGCCACTGTTGCTTATCATGCTGTTAGTTTTAATAGAGCAGCGACTGTTAGCCACCATAATTTATTTTTGATATCTGTTACACGGGAAAGTGACAAACGGATGACTATTCATCGCCCATTTTTAGTCGAGACAGTATATTTTACGGGTTAAGACAGCTGATTCCGGCCTTCGTGGAGTTACCAGTAGTGTTAATTCTCGATAGATTTGCCATTTTTTTTTAAATATTCGGGTTTCTTGAGGGTTTTGGTTGGAAACCGCTGACTATAAATTTGACTTATTTTTTAAAAGTCAACGCGTAAAAGTCACGCGTCGGATGCGTTTGTCCACACCAGAAACGTATCGTTTCACATTCCACAAAAAATCTGTAGAATTTTGTGGAAACCTAATCTCAACATTGATTCCTGTGGCATGTGGTCGACCATATGTAGCCGTGTGATCCAGTGGTGCGCAGCCCGGGGAAACAAGATCAAGACCAACTGCAACCTAATGTAGTTCGCCAGTTCAAGCCCTTGGTTAGGGTTGCCGCTTAGTCGCTTCGTTTCTTACATAAATTGTCTTTGCATTGCGTTACATCTGCACAGATAGTATTTTGTCGTACTTTACTTCAAGTTAGATTTTAGTGTATAGGCATGAGTGTATATAGCCAGCGAATGAAGGAATTCACGAGATTTTTTGGTGTCCAAGTTTAACTAGCTGGCTTTCCTTAACGGTTTATGGGTTAAAGCTTTGTTTTGAAAACTAGTCACGTTGCATGTGTGCACAAGAAAACTTTTATGTTGGACTGCCGCTTTATTGGGGGGAGTATCTCTCATAATAGCTTACATCTCATTTAATCACTCCTACATTTGACCTCATCCTAGCTTTTTTTCGGTCGTCCCTGACTACGGGACGCTTTCAAGTTTATTGGCATGTTTCTCATGCAAATACGGAGACAACGTTTTGCCCAGGTTATTGTGGTCGTTTTAGTGTATTCTCATTGTGACTGATATCTACGACTGCTTTACAGTACTCCTTGGGTGACCAGGCCACGACGATCGATTTTAGGAAGAAATACGCCAAACTAATTGATTCCTCATTAACTTTATTAAATGGTTTTTTATTCAGTGTTCGCACCGGATTATCTATCTAATCCTACAGTAGTGGACTGGGTTCGTAGGTCAATCCCAAGTGCTTAGAGTAAGACAAAAATCAGCCTTACTTGTTTTGTTTTTCGTGGCAGTGCCTGGTGCTTCGCAGATGAAACCATCCGTAGATATTGGTATGCAGATCCTAACACACCGAATCAAGAGGGCAAATGTTGACCAGCCATGCATGGTTCCAGACCTAAAGTAGCCTATTCGGCTCGGCACACAAAATCCCTGGTTTGAGTTGCCGGTTTGTCAGTTTTCATTGGTATTCTTTTTCTAGCTTTTTCTTGTATTGTGCTTTATTGTGTCGATTTTTTCCGCGGTCTCTTATGATGGTTTTCTGCGCGTTTCACACATGTACCTGCAAAAATGTCACAGCTCCCTGAGGTCATTCTGGTGAGCTCACACCGGCACTGGATTCAAGCTTCGTTTTAATTAGGACACAGCAGTGCACATCGTTGGCCATGATGGGCTTTGAACTCTGGACATCTGACAGGCGAGGCGAGCGTGTCACCACAACTTCATCAGCGCACCTGGACGCATTTGAATTTTCAAGTATGAACACGTGAACGTGTTCACGCCTGAACAATATGACTGGGTTGCCCGACGGCTGGAACGACGAGCCAGTAACAGTCTTGGTTGTGTCGATCGATTGGCCCGCCTGTCAGGACATCCTAGTCAGGTAGCGCGACAGACGCTTCAAACCAGCTGAACAATTTTTAGTGGTTATGGGATTTGTTAGAGTTCATGCTCACATCACTCTCGTCTGAACTCTAAGAAGAGCGAAACTCGATTCCAGTGTCCCCCCCCTGTGGTGCGGACTCGCAGAATAATTGCACCACGGCTGGATGACGGCTGTTCAAACGAAAGTAACGTGAGTGAATTCTACGAACCCGCAAACACCTGCAACTAATAAGTGACTGCATGACCATTGTCCTAAAATCTAGCTAAATAATGGCCCGCCATATCTTTATGCTCCGAACGTGTCTGATGAATAGAGCACAGAACACCTTGAGCGTATGTTATGCGTTTCAACTGTCCCCATGTGACCCTATCACTTTAAAATGTCAGTCGGGAATGCTAGTGTCTTTATGTATACCCTAACCTGTTCATGTAGTGAAAAGAGCACTATGTTTAAAATGATGTTTTGCGACTTACAGTACGTTTGGTAAGGATAAGGTAAGAGAGAAATTCCATGTTAAAGCCAAAAATTGAAAGCTTTCCGATGAATGAGGCTGCGGAAAACAAAAACTCCTCAGCACACATATGCCTCCTTTTTGTGGTAGGCTATGGAGACTTAAATGGCCCAGCAAAGGAGCACATCTACCTACACTAATATAAGTAATTTTCACATCATAAGGGTGGTTCTTACTTTCCATTTTGAGGCCTAACTGTTAAGATGCTTCGAGTAACCGAACGCAAAACAATTCTTGATCACTGTGGGAATTTGCATCAGTACGCTTATTTTACTTTCACAAAAGGCTCAACCGCACGAGCTCTTCCGTCTTTACTGAGAATCGTCAAGAGGGCGCAGAAATATTGAATGCGCCAACCGTTGATTAACGATTTCAAGCTGTCACCACAGGGCCATCCTTCTGTCTACTCTACTTTATTTCCATCGCTTATTTGTTCCTAAAGGAAGAACGTCTAACAATTTTGAGTATTAGGTGATTTTACTGGGTTTACTATTGTGGTTAGCTGGGTCGGGGGTAATCCGTCCAAAAAGCTCTACCCCTTGTGAAGACAGTTCTTATTTCTGTTGCCATTGCCATTCTCCACCGGAATCCTCCCTAAACACCAAACAGGAACCGGTTTTCGTTACCAGAACGGTTTTCAAACTGAAACCGGGATATACATGTTTCCCGATCCCAGACACTTCATGCCTGAAGGCAACTCGTGACTCAGAAGTTTACCATTTCAGGCACTACTAACTGGTAGCACTGTAGGGCTACCAGTGTTGTTACAGAGGGCTGAAATATATTTCCATATCTTTATTTGAAAAAGCCCCTCATAACCCCATTGTGAATAAGGAAGCATAAGTGAAGATCTTCTCTTCCGGTCCGGGAAGATAAAATCGGTTGGTACAGTGGACTGGGATCCAGGAAAATAAAAATCAGTGGCAAAGAGTCAAGACCTTCGTCAGAACGGACGCGGCGCTAGGGAATCCTGTGGGTTCAAAATATGAATTTCTGGCCATGTGTGTGACAGTGTCTGTTTCTGAATATAAAGTTGAGGCCAATGGCTGAAGCAGTGGCGAAAATCCCAAGTTCAGTTACTTTTGTCAACCACGATGAAACTTCGTGAATAAGTTTGAAGGTTAGCGAAATGCACTCATTTACAAACTAATTTGGCTTTTCGGGAGACCCACTTGGAACCCAGCTGAATCTCTCGTTTACGATGTTTTTGTCGAAGAGTTTTCAGCATGTTTATGAGTAGTGTATTAGGTTCAGTTTGATTTCCTGTGCCGAGCACGTAGGCTAAAACTGAACTGTCACTGACACGCTGAAAAAACCACCTTAATGTGATACCTCTTTGGACACTATGAATTATGAGTGCTTTTAACGAGGCGCATCCAAAAATTTTACTCACTTGTGGGCCGGAACATGAAAGCAAGCTATCCTTCCTTGACGTATTACCGAAACAAATACATAGTGACCATATCCGGCAAACCGTGAACCGTACGCTCATCTGAAGTGGACAGTGCACACCCTCTGACACTGAGTCAATCCAAACTTGATACAGTATCGGTACAACGGAGCCAAGAAGATTTGGCAGGGGAAACAGAATCCCTTATAGACATGTTTAGAAGGAGTGCTAATCCAAGTAGATTTTTTGGGAAAAACTTCCAGCCCAGACCTCTCAAACGTGTCACGCATGATGTACATTGTAAACTTTTACAACTACGCCTGACTCTCAGAGATCATCTAGCCAGTCAACTTCTGATTTCAGTGCAGCCGAGTTAAGGGTTACTTTCACCACTCATCCTCTCACCAGATAGCATCTAAAGGACAAACTTCCTCGTTGGAACTCCCCTACTTGTGTTCAGGAGATTTTCTGCCCCTGTAGAGACAAGTATTTCAGTCGAACAGTGTAGCAGCCATCCATATGGATGCCATCCATATGGAACACATTCCGGCGAGTTTTATTAAAGGACTGTTGAATTTTAGTCAGTCAGTTTCATATAGGACACGAGATCAACCTTGCAACGTCTTTCAAACCGATTTATAGAGTTTCATCAGCGTCGTCGAGAACAACTAGATCTAGAGGTTTAACTGCAGCTATTTGTAGGCGTGTGTACAATTTCATCGGAGTCGTCGAGAACAACTAGATCTAGAGGTTTAACTGCAGCTATTTGTAGGCGTGTGTACAATTTCATCGGAGTCGTCGAGAACAACTAGATCTAGAGGTTTAACTGCAGCTATTTGTAGGCGTGTGTACAATTTCATCGGAGTCGTCGAGAACAACTAGATCTAGAGGTTTAACTGCAGCTATTTGTAGGCGTGTATACAAGCTCCAACTTTCTGTTTAGAATTGCCTTACTTCAATTATGAAATCTGATATGTTCACCAGAGCTCCAGTCAGTAGTGTTGTTTCAAAAGAATTCTGCTTGTTTCAGTAACCATTTCCATGAGTAAAGTCCAAAATTCACCGGTTGTGCGTGAACGCTGGTTGTGAACAATCCTCTCGATCCCAACTGCCCCTGTTACTGCTGTAAAATAAGAGAATGAGCAGTACACAAGGGTTCGGAGACCAAGTCACATTTGGTAAGGTTCAGGATGTGCGAACAGTCATTGTGTACAAACAACTCACGTGATTATTCAATATCCGTAGGTACGTAAGGCGATTGTTTGCTCAGCCTTGTGATTATAGCGTAGAAAAAGCTCAGAGACGGATAAAAGCGAATGATGGGGGTTAAAAATATGATTAAACGCAATTATCTTTTGGCGGTAAAAGTAAACTAGAGGTGAAAGTTATGATCGGTTGCAAAAGGACATGGGGAATACTTCGAACATACAGTAACAAGCCAACTTGTCACCTTTATTATATTCGTCTATTGCGACGAAGGTTATCCTCAGTGTTGTTTACTGCTTTAGCGAAATACACTAATTTGCAAACAAATTTGGTTTTGCGAGAGACTCGCCTGAAACTTAGCTGAATCTCTCGTTTTATGACGTTTCCAAGCTTGTTTAGCGAACGGTATGATCCGTAATTGTCAACAAATATGGTCGTTTCGCGTGCAGTTTCCATGCAACATATTCACTAAACTAATACATGAAATTCTTTCCCTGTTCCACACAACTCAAAGTTCTTTGTATCTTTATATACGTAGTACACTACTGCAAATGAGTGTTTTTATCGGAATTCTTTGTATCTTCTTAACTATCCTATAGATGCGGTAAAGTCCCAAACTCATAATAGACTGCTGAAAAACACGAATTCAAAATGTGAGAGGAGGATGAGGTCAACTCTATCCCACTGGATATTCCACGGTCTACAGATAAATTTCTGCGTATTCTAGTACAGCTACTTTTCCAAAGTTTGAAATATCGGTTCACCATCAAGTTTTGAAATCCTTGCAGAGCTGTTTGTTGTGCATCAATTTTTGACTCAGCACCTCTGAATTGTGCAAATGTAGTGAATCAGTTGAAAAGAGGACTAATGAGTTGTATGGTATACTGGTACTCACAGTGTGGGAATTTATCTCTTGAATCAGTCTTACTAATTGTTCTAAAATGAGGACAAATTTCATGTGACTCACGAATACATAGTGACAACACTTTTCCAAAGCGGCAGTTATATTTAGTCAACAGGGATATAATGGATTCAACACACCTTTGTTAGTCAGCACAATGACAACGACATGACCTTTGACCTCGAAGACAAGCTATCTACTCTCTAAGCCGTTCGACGTGGCCTTGAGTTGTCTTTGTGTGAGCGTCGTTGTCGAAATAGTTAGACAAGGTTAGTGGCATCCTGCTTAGGTTGCCGACCGATACCGATACCTTGTTGTGAATGGCAGCAAAGCAGTCCCACTTAGGAGTAGAAAAACACGCTTCACCACTATTATGACCCATTTTTAAGGGGACCATTTTTCGGAAACCCTCTATTTTGGAAAGTGGGGGAGTTGCCGGCTTTTTTCTTCTTGCAAGAAAATCATCTTATCCTGGAAAACGCAATGCCCCCGATTTGATGCAGCCTATTCGTTGCTGTATTCCCTATTCCTAAAGGAAGGCTACGTAAACTTACACAACGCTTTACTCGTTGATGCAGTCTTAGGAAAGGAACGCGCGTTTTGGTTCAAGGAATTTTCATTCGGCGTTGGACAGTTGCAAATATGAATAGTTTTCATTATGGACGCTTATCTGGATAGAAACCTGCAGGTTTTGTTTAACTAGTTTCGCTTGCCTTTCCGTAGCAAATTCCTTGACCACCGTTTTATATCGCATATATATATATATATGATATATGTGTATTATATGTATATCGTATACTGTTAGTACCGACATCTAGTGGTCTGTCTAAGCAGTCGGCTATTTTTAGGCGCGGATTTCAATATTCGACTTAGTTCTCTTATGAGTTCTCACTTCACAGACATGCCTTGATGCCATCCGCTTCTGGAATATTTTACTAGGTTGTGACGATGAGAGAACGTACAGCAGTCAGAAAAGAGAGACAGTCACACCCCAAGAGATAGTAAAGCACGTATTGTAGACAGTGGGTCTGAATAAAAGCGCATGGGATATAACAACTTACGTGAATGAGGAACACCTGCACCAGAAGTAGGTAACAGCGTAGCAGCAAAAATTTTGCAAACAAATAGGGATGACCTATTAGGTCTACTAGGATGAGGTGTTAGTACATAGTTCACTTTTCTGACTGCCCCACTGGAAGATGCGGTCAACTAGCACTTTGCTCCCATGAAACTGATGAGCGACCCTAAGACATGACAGATACCCCTGTGAAACTGTTCAATGTGGCACTAGTATTCTGCAAATTAACGTTTACAACTATTCTTGTTTATTCGGAGGAGAAGCCAGTGGATTTTCTCCTTATAGGGAGGAAGCCGTGTTTCATTTTTTGATATTATAAAATGATGGGACCAACCGGAAACATTTGGCATAGACGGATAGATTATAAAGAGGTGTGCATTGCGGTAGAAAGTGCAATTATTCATGAATCTTCTTTGATGTAATAGGTCATGAGTTGGATGCTCGAAAGGAAGAAATGCGTTGGGTTGTCTTGTTGGTGTGTAGAAAAGTTTCGTAGGATTATGCATTAATTCATTATTCTTTCTTTTCGATTTGGTCGTTGTCTGACGCCAAAGAAGCATTATACTTTTTTCCTACATTCAGGATTGTGGTTGAAATGAAAACCATTTTGTGGTGGTTCACTGTAATACAGCCCTATAAATGAGGGCAAAATCGTCCACTGCCCATCAGATCTATCCTTTTAATATGCCTAATATTTGTTCAGCCCATGGATTGACAACTAGGTCTGAAAGTCCTTACCATGCAACTCGCTGAAGTCTCGCTGCTGTCTTCTCGGTGAGAACCCCGGGACTAGACAGACCTGTACAGATGTATACATTTTACGAAACCAACGGCGCTCTTGCATAAAAGCTGTCGTCTTCGCTGCGTAGCTCCCTCACTCTCTGTCATACCGAACAAACGGAACCATTTGACATGGGCCAACAATTCTAACTTGTGGCTCTAATACTCTTGTTCTTCTTATTCTCGGTGAACGAGCCTGCAGCAATTGCGCTTTGGTGGATGGTCTGTGAGTTAAAAAACTGAACTGAACAGATGCAATTTAGTCAAGCAAATGTTTTAACTACGGCACGATATTTAATATAGTATACGCAGTGCGATATCTGTAAGAAGTAGTCGTTTTGTTACGTGTTGGGAAAAATGCCGTGGCAAGCGGCAAACTTGCCCATATGGCTGCTGAATTGCCGATGGCGGTCTTGCGCTGGATTGAATGCAATTAAAAAACAGCAGTCGCAAGTTGGGGCGTGACTGCGGTGATTCAGAATACTAGACCACATTTCACTCTGCTAGCGAATTCTTTTTTCAAGTAGCAGCTCGCATGCTGTTTTTGCGAGTGAAACAAAGTCGCAAGCGCTTGACGGCTACTGTTACACTCTGTACGTCATGCTAGCCCACAGAAAACCTGGAGGGATTTGGGGATGAGTGTACCGGGAAGCCACATTGTATTGTCAATTTATGCACTTCCACAGCTTCTTCCATATCATCCATAAACAAAATATAATAATTTGCATGGTTAACGAGGCCAACTGCACGAGCACTAAACACACTTATTATCAAGATGGATCCCCGAACAAATCTGTTACAACAGGTGGGACCTTGCAACACTGATGCATAAATGCGCACTCAGCGACTTGAAAATAAAATCTGTAGTCGGCTTCCTGAAACAGTGGATGACTATCGTACCGAACAGGACATTTAGTGCTACAAAAATGACGCCATATTTCAATAGCAATAGGATTCTTAGCACTAGCTTGAAGTGTAAGGTAGCCCCCATTCAGGATTGCCCATCATTGGATGGGTGTTCCAAAAACCACGTGGAGTGAAAGGCCCCACTCATCTCCCAAAGAACTGCTAGCTATGTGTCATCTCATAATTGAGTGGATCAGCAAAACAAAGTGACTGCATGTGCATTTGTTTGATATTGATCCCCGAGTTTATTCATTTGAATCATTCAGTGCAATCTATCGCCTGCCACCAAGTCTCTCCAGACCCCTCCAATAATACTCAGTCGCAGGTGCTGAGGGAAACACAATCCAACTATCACAACAGATCCTTTGTTAAGGGTAGGGCAAAAGTGAACCACTGGCACTGCACTGACGTAACAGTCAACTGTTTAAAGTGATTCTAATGCAGAACGATATACAAGCAACAAAGCCTCATTGGCCACTTTTATTGGTATTTCCTAATGCCCTCACATCACCCGTGCGTTTGCCCGTAGTATCACATGCTTACAACGCACAGAATGACGAAACGTAAAACAACACGCACAAATCAGTGACTGTCTTTGACACGTGAAATTTTTGGGCATGAAAACTCCACAAAATGAATTTCAAAATTTCCTCTCGCCACAGTTCCTAGATAAAAACAACAGGTGGAAAGGACGGATGAGTTTGGTTGTATGTATGCAAGTATCACGTCTGCTAAACAGGTTTGTGCGGCTTCAAACAGCGCGCATATGTATCCCCCGAATGCATCAACTTAATCAAAGTATAGTCGTGTATATTTTGCTGGTTACATATTTAATATTTAAATATAGGGGCTAATAGTTTTTGGTATGATGAATAAATTGGATAAAACTCAAGCAATTCGAGTCCCATTAGACTACGGTGAACAGAGCAGACTGTCTCGGTATTTGGTAAGAAACACAGGGTTTGGTGGATCTAAGCGGTTGTAGAGCCACTTATAAGAAAACACTTGCGCAGTGATTGTTTCAGTTCTTCATCCTATGTTTATAAGTTAAGTTTTGGAAACAGTTATCTTACGAATGAACCCTCGTAGGAATTTATTGATAGGTTATTTGAAATAAAAGCGCAGAGAAGCAGATCTAGCTATAAAACATTTTTCAGCAAAACAGAAAATGAAAACTCATCATCATTACCAGCAGTAGCTCGGAAAACACATAATTGCCGTACAGTGGTTCTAGCTGTCGCAATTTCGTTCACCGATAATTTATGGGGATGAAGGAGATAGGTACGCTTTGGAGGCGGCAGCTTGTATAAATGGTGCGTAAATGCAGTGTTGTAAGTGGACTTTTCATTAGGGAGCTAAGGAAGGGACCTATGCATTGAAGGCAACAGCTCGGGTGCACAAGCGACATTGGGCGCGCGATCGAACCATGTCTGACAATTTCTCTAACCATTGATGTGTCCCGTCTCGGGGTCCCATCCAGATAGGCAGCAACGACCAGCGCAGCTGAGGTTGCCAGTAATGGCGTTCATACTTCGTTGCTAAGTCATTGTTTAAATCCAGTGGCTCGTTTCCCTCATTCGCGAGCATGAGGTTAGGGTTCG